>JAPZDY010000026.1:1638125-1653112 GCA_029783645.1 Ctenochaetus hawaiiensis
CACAGATAGAGTCTCTATAGGTTTTGCTTGTCTACCTAAATCCCGGCTGGTTTATTTTGCTCTGATCAATGACCTAAGACTAAGAAGTGATCACCCAGCTGGAGGAAATTCTTGCCCTAACATCATCCCTTTTCCCCCTCTTTCTGCCTCTTTGTCTCTAATTCACCTTAATTTAATCCTGATAGCATCAAGTGCTGTCGCCGGGCCTGGCAGAGCTGTAAGTCTCACAGTAGAATTAGCTTTCCTCCAGAAACATTTTGCTGACGGGGAGCGCGGCTAAAATATGGCCTCTATTCCCCCACATGGCTGCATGGGGAGCTGCTTTGCATTTTAACAGAGCTTTGCAAGACACATGCAAGGAGAAAATCACACAGCGATGCAGAGTTGCCCACAGGAGATAAAAAGCGCTTCTCTAACAGAAACTCAAGATTTATCAGACAAATTAGAGAAGATGGTTTAAGTAAAGCTAGGCCATGTGTCATTGTAATAGGAAAAAGACTTTACAAATATTGGTAACTTGAACATTAAAACAGGCCCAGTTAGAAATAAAAATGGCTCCTGAACTGAGCTGAATAAATAAAAAAGTTATTAAAGTAAAGCAGGGCCATGTATTACTATAAAGGCTTGTTGTATCAAAGATACAATAAAGTAGGCGCCTAAAGGGAAATAGGGGAAAAGGAAAAATAAGTAGTTCTTTAACAACCAAACAGACAAAAGATCTGTTGGAAGTGGTTGCTGAAGTTAACGGCCATGTAGACAATACAGTTTCAATGGATGAGACAGAAACAACCCACGTCAACTGAACATCAAGACCATGGAAAATATCGTGGGTTGAGGCTGCAACTAAAGGTTTTTCATTGTTATTGCTGATCATTTTTTAGATTGGTCAGTTACTCTCACTTCAGACACTTTGTTTTGTTTATGAAATAAGATAACATTGTAAAAAACATCCAAAACATTTTTTTTTTATAGTGTTACATCTTCAATTCAGACGTTTTGACTTTTTGGGAAGAAGCAGCTCATGACACTGAGGACTGGAACCATTAAACTTCTTGGCATTTGCTCCTCTAGCAGCAATGTGCATACTGACTCTAATAAATGTATGACGTTTTTGTCTTTGGATTTTCTACATCAGGATCTGAAGTTCCTGCCCACAAACTGAGCAGAGCAGGCAGGTTTAGAGGATATTTTTAAGGATGTAAATTTATGATCAAATCTCCTCTTAGCAGTAACAGATAGTATTCATCAAGCGGAAACAATGTACAACAATTGGTACAGTCAAGACACTGCTGTGAATCCGAGGTGTTTTTCCAGTTGGGTGTACAAAGGCCTCAACCTCAACTCCATCTAACACCTTTGGCCAGACCTTTGGCCCAGCAACCATGTAAGCTTTCACTAATGCTCTTGTATCTGAATGGGAGTGGCCAAGTTTTCATGTCAGGTGGAAAGTTTGACTCCAAGAGTGTGTTACAGCAGCACACTGACGCCACTGTTTTTGGTTTCTCATGTTAACATATAAGTATAATGGTTGGGTTCCCACATTCTTTTAGTCATATCATTTATCTTGAACAGAATAAAAATACTGCCAGCTGGATAAAAAAAAAAAAATCAATGTTGAACAAGATTAAAACTAAAATATGTTCCACAGGTGTCCTGCTTATTCAACTTCTATAGCGTTTCACCCTCTCTCTTCCTCCCTCCTCCCCCTTAAATAAGACTGTTATCCTTTATAAAAATGATGTGAGGGCGCCGCCTCGGACAACTGCTCCCCTGACTTCATTTGTCTCTTGGCAAGTTTGATGGCGCTGCGTTTAAAAACCCATTCAATCTTATAAACCAAAAATTAAATGTAGTCGACTGTGATGGGCACTCAGTGCATCTGCTATTTATATGCTAATGTACACTCAGCCTGCCAAGGTCTGGCAAATTATTAGTGCACAGCCATAAGTCAGGTGTATGGCAGAGGGGGGGGGCAGGTTAACCACCACACACACACTCACACAAAGGAGGTGAAAAGGAGTGAGAGGAGGATGAAGTGAAAGCAGAGGGAGAAGAAAGAACAGAGGAGAGGAGAGGAGAACAGGAGGAGGCGAATAAGCCTTAAGAGATGTCTCCGTTGTCTCACTGACAAGTTAATACAGTGCTCCACCTGGCTAAACACACACACTCTCTCTCTCATACACACACACACACACACACACACAGGGACAAGATTATTTTATTCTACATTTAAGGCTGAAATGGAAAATGTCTTTTGGGAATAGTGAGTGTCTCTAATGCCACCATTATCAAAAGATATTTTCCTTAAGAGAGAGCAACTGAGAAACAGTTAGCATAATGAACACATTATACTTAAATGCATTTATAAACACACAGTCATCTTCTTTGGAATAACACACATTAATTACACACTCACGCATACACACAGATACAAGTTAGGGCGTAACTGAAGACTGTGGACGATGGACACTTTAGGGTTATTGTATCAGTCTGCATCACTTTATCATATTTGTCTTTCTCCCTAAACCTGATTTTGTCCTTTTTAAAAGAGGACAGGTGTCCTACAAACCCCCGCTGATTCACTGATTTCTTTAACATTAAATACCAAATTTGACTTGCAAATGTCGGTGGAGAAGGTTAAAGAACTGAGTTTAGAACTTAGTGGTGAGAAACAGTTCACTTATTTGGAAAGTAAGGATATTAGAGACCTGCTAAGATTAGGACTGGGTACAGAACCTGTGCAAAATGTTCTGCAGGGAATGTATTTCAAATCTGTTATAGTACTGAAAGCGAGTACCAAGAGCTGGCATGTTATTACATTTAAAGATCAAGTGTCAAAGATTTAGGAGGATCTATAAGCAGAATATACCAGAAATGTAAAATAACATTAACATATATATATTTAGTGTATAATTATAATTAGTTACATTTTGACTTAAATGCCAAACATGAAAGATTTTTCAACATATGTTGATCATCTTTAAGTTCTAGCAGCTCACAACTACCTGCATTTTTTAAAAACTTATTTTTACAGTTTTATCTGAGAGCTAAATAAAGTGTATTGACCAACAAATCAATCTGTAACTCTGCTTTCATCATTAGTACTGTTACAATATATATCCCCATACTACTCTCTGCTCTGTTAAAGGGAATGGAAGTCCACTGGCACTGATTGATTTCAACATATTTACAAACTAATTAGGCCTAAAGCTTCCAGTGGAGTCTGACCTGTTCAGGGCTTGATTTGCCACAACATCCCACATCTCTATTACCGCCTTGCACTCCTATTCATTACTACCTAGAAAGGATCCCATGGGATCCAATACTAATGAGAAAAAAAGCTTTCCACTCCACCCGCTCTCTCTCCATAGCTTCTTCTCCAATGCTTTACCCCATTATACGCCTCTGCCCCCAGCCCCCCCCTCCCGACGCACATGCATAAACCCTTTGTCTCCGGGGAGCAGTCAGCTTATATGATGTATAGGGTGACATCTTTATTTCGCTAACCTAGCCTGGCAGGTCTATTAGCCCGTCCAGAGCTTCCCAAACCTTTCCCTGTCAGCAAGCTTATTCTCAGCTGTCTAGTTCAGTTCCCCCTCCCAGCCTGTCTCAATCTGTGATCAAAACAGTCATTATTATACACTCTCTCGTCTACTGCCAAAGTGAAATTACATACTGCTATTCTTCATTTTACTGCGGATCTCTGATAGCTATGGGAGGACACCTGGAATGTCCTGGAAAGGTGCATGAGCCCCCACAGACCCCTGGGGGCTTATGGAGCCCAGTAGCCAAGTTTGGTCCTGCTGTCAGTGATATGAGACTGGTCCAGAGATTTCAATGATAACCAACGTATCAACCCCCCTCAACACACACACACACACACACACACACACACAGACCATGTCAGTCCCAGTGGATCCATCAGTTCCAATTTGGAAACAATCTCCTTTCACATTATCAGAGACCCCTGATGGAACCAGACTGTGTCTGCAGTGATTTACTACATTTTTACTCAAACAGCAGAAACAGTCTGTGTTATGATTCACTCCACTTTTGACATACATTGTCTCATTTTAAAAATCACAAAATCAAGATTCACTTTTTTTCTGCAAAACCTGCAGAGGTCAACTCATCCTGGGTTGATGAACTGACCCCAGCCTGGTTTTCCAGGTGGGACATTTAACAAAAATTATCAAATTAAACTCAAATAAAGAAATCTCTTCAGTCCCTACCCAACATTTCATGTTACAAACCACTTTGGGCTAGCTCTGATCATTAAACTATGTCAGCGGTCAAATAAGCGCTCTTTATTCTGACTTATTAAGGTTAAGCAGATGATAGGATCAAAGTTCTCATTCAGTCTTTTATTTCTCTTCTTCAAAAATTAGCCTGAGTGCTATATCACTGATAGCGTGTATGTGTTTTTGTCACTAGTGAAAAGGGAGATCAGTGGTTCAGATGTCATCTAGAGACACAATTGCATGACTTACAATATCTACATGTTCTTGAAGCCTTTGCAGTTTTTACACAACAACAAGTATTTAAACCTGTGGAAAATGAGTGAAACTTTCAGGACATGCTGGCACTGCTCATGGCATGAATGATCATTGCTTGTGTTTTTCAGTTTAGGATGTAGCAATTTGACTTTTTCCCTCCAGACTCTGATACCTCAACTCAAGGTGCACAAACTTTTCCCCAATTTTAAAAGCTGTATACCTCAATGCATAGAACTCCTCAGTGTCATTTGTGTGCAACTAAACATCATGTCAGGGATCTCTGTGGTGCAGAAACTGAGTCTGCGTCCTACCACGGCTGAGTTAGTGCGCCTGATGAAGCACAGCATTTTATAATGATAGTGATGAAGAAACTGTATTTAATCTGGAAGTCTGCTTGGTTCCATGATCCGTTTAATAAGGTCAACATCAGCACTCTCCTGATCCACACAGTAAGATGGATCCTACTCATTCATTTTTTTTCTGTATCTTGACCTTTTTCTCAGGCGAGGTTATTCATCATTTATACTGGACGCCAACCTACAGAACTAAGTTTTCTTTTTTTTATTTTATGACTATTTTGGATAAAACACAATGTAAAAAGCAACTAACCTAGGTCCACAGTTAAGCCTCGCACATTTTGGTGTTCATTCTAAATGCATTACTTAAGCATTTCTTTTGGTTATGCCAGTAAACTTGTATTACACCAACCGTTTTGTCTTATTTTCTTTACTTCGTGCAATTACCTTTTAAAATTTAGATCACTGCATATATTTTCACACGGCAACAATGAAAGAATAAGCGTTCAACCGAACCTCCGAGATGCAGTATTCACAAATCAAATATTTCCTATGGAAATGCATAATGACAGAGAAACAGAGGAAAAGAGAGTAAGACAAAAACATATTACTTGTGTATAGAAGGAGTCACATTCAGAGAATGAATGTACAAATTTAAAGGAGTGAGAGTTGGAGGAGAGAAATAGAGGGATAGTCTTTCTTTGTTTATCTCCAGTGAGAAACAGGCGGCCACATCCATTGTGCTGTGATA
Source organism: Ctenochaetus hawaiiensis (assembly GCA_029783645.1). Lineage (NCBI taxonomy): Eukaryota > Metazoa > Chordata > Actinopteri > Acanthuriformes > Acanthuridae > Ctenochaetus > Ctenochaetus hawaiiensis. The sequence continues at coordinate 1,643,669 of JAPZDY010000026.1, forward strand.
AGATGGGTTATCAGCAGTAAACAAGGCCTGGGTCTGTATGAATGGAGCCAGGAGTGACTGAATACACTCTTAAAAACAGATATGTTCAAATAAGTCTGCATGTCTTATCCTTTCCTAAACACAAGCCCATGTTTTCAGTTAGCAGCACTCAATTGATGCATTCTGGATTCTCCTGGCCATCACTTTTACTGAAAACTCCATTCAAATATTTTCTCTATTCCAAAAAGCATGAAAAAAGACAGCGTGAAGACTGCCTGTCCCCCAGTTTTATCAAAATGTTATCACAGAAAAGCTTTCCTTAAGATACAACATCATCTTCCTAAGTATGGTCTAGGTATACTTTCAACAAATAATGCAACACCATGTGATGTTCCATGTACAGCATGGAATGTCTAAATCTTCCTACTCTGATCTTGGCATTTGAACTGACAGAGACACACTGTCATTGAGTTCCAAAGGACTATGAATAAACATGGCATCAGTGTTATGAACAAACCAAGGGAGACTGGAGGAGTTTGTTTTAAGTAAGCTGGCTGGATTGATACTGCTGCACACAGCGATGTAATCCAGGTTATACACAGTTTCTTCATCAGGTTGTGTCAACTATCAGTTACATTTATGCAGCAGCAGCCGGCCAACATTTTGTTTGTGCCACAGCCAATCTTGGCCTCATGGTATCTTACATTAAAATCCTCCCAGTGACTTTGAAGCCCAGAGGTATGCGAACCTTTTAAATTTAGATTTGGATTACTAATCTGTATCAGCATCAACAGATGAGCTGAGAATAATTATCAGGTGAGAAAACAAATTGATCCATATTAGAAAGGATCCTCTAGATGTAAAACCTGACAAAACACACAGATCAAGATACCAGAAGAAAAGAAAACCAAGTATAGTCCTGTCTCTGGTTTTATGTAAGGATACTTTACAAGACACTGCTGAAACATCAACAACTCAACGCAACAGTATCCACTCGAGCTGAAGGTGTGGACACAAAAGTTATAGGAGACTGTTGTTGATCTGCCTTTGTTAGCTCACACCAATTCTTTCAACTTCTTCAAACCCTACCCAAGCAGAAAAGAAAGACCTAAGAGCAACATCCTCTGCTGGCTCCTGCATCACACAGCTAATGTTTGGTGAAGGGCAACCTGAATCATCATCTCACTTTCCCCAGGATGTAAGCAACATGCCAGGAGCAGAGGGTCTCAGAGTAGTGTGCTCTGGAGCCATCACTCACAGCTATGGCTTAGATCGACCACCAGATGGTGTCATTAAAATAAATCTCCTGTCATCTTGTTAGCCCCATTATCTGCTAAATGAAAGCAAGTTTAGACAGTAAAAAAGTACGTATGAAGTTGAAGATGCCAAAATAGTAAGACAACACTGGATTTAAGCCAAGGTCATCACCCGCCTTCTGCCATATGCTTATGAAATCTGACTAACCCCCAACATTCAAACATCAGAGTGCACAGTCAACAGTCAACAGTAAGCCGTTAAAAAAATAGCCTTGTGCAATTTTATTTTCAATAGTTTTCCAACTTCATGTAGATGTTTCTCCACTTAATTCCTCAGTCTTATTCTCTCATTCAGTAAACATGCCTCTCTATCTGCCTCTATAACACCTCTTTCTCTCCAGCTCCCCCGTTATGGGACACTATATTGAGAGGCCCGCTGAGAGAGAAACCAATCGTGTGGTGTGTCAGCGGCCCGATAGAGAAGGACCCAGTAATGGAAGGCCTTTTAAGGCTAAAAAGGAAAAGCTAATTATGATAAAGGGGCTGTAAGTTGTGTGGTTATCGCAGTGCTGGGCCTGCTGGTGCAGCAGACTGGTCCCTGACAGTGATAACCAGGCAGAGCGAGACGCCCGGCGCTCTGTCACTGTCACTCTGCCGCTCTGTTCAGCTAAAGATGGATTCCCACGCTACAACTTTTATGCCTTTTTTTTTTTTTCAAATGCATACAGCCGTTTGCATTCATTGGTCTTTTAAAACCTGAAATTGCAAGCTGCTGTCCCATGCTCTTGGATTTTCTTCTTCTTTTTTTTTCTGTCACACAGTACTGCGAGCAAGTCCTTCAACTCTTAAATGCTGATATTTCCTCTCCAATTAAATCCTCTCAAATAAGCAATTAGATTGAGTGAGGAGCATTTCCTATGACAAGCTTTATGACATGACCAGTCCTGATAGTTTGCGTCTCCATTTTCGGCGAGCTCAAACAACAGCAGAATGACGATGCTAAGCTAGATATGGAGGCAGCCAGATAGACATATCAGCTGTCAAGCCATGGGGCACATTAGTGGTAGTGAGGTGAATGAATGGATAAATCCTCCCACTTGCTCCTCAATTTCTTCTCTCCGTCTCTGATGCATTATGCATTATGGCTGTGCCTTGCTATCTCACCTCTCCCAAATGTCTTTACTATTAATATTTCCATCCACCCTCCCTCTGTCTCTATTACTATACTCTGGGAACCCGTGGAAATACAGAAATGAAGAGACACATTAAAAGAAGAAAATAAAAGAAGCAGACACTTTTTAGAGCCACTTAAACTAATGCACAACGTCCATAATGGGGTGTTTTAATGAGTCTGGGGTGCACAGCACATAACAGACAGGGTCAAATTAATTTGTAATGGAATGAGGCCATTTATCTACTGGCATTATGTTTTTATTTATCACAGGTAGACAGAAAAAGAGGATACATTTTTCAAGAGTTTTAACCAGAAAACTTTCTATTGCTGAAATGTGTTACAGAAGCCTGACTGGTTCCAATCAAGCAGCAAGCTATTGGGTTGAGTGGTGACTAACATTTAAAGCTGCAGTTTGTTCAACTACCACTAGATGGTGTGAATAGAAACTAGGGTGTCCATGGGACTAATACAGAGCTCATAATACAACTTCCTTTTAGAGTTACTTTAAAGAAACAGGCTTGTTGCCTTTTTTTAATCTAGATTCCTTTTTCTTCATTGATCACCTCCTTCCAAAAACTGCATAAATGTATATTGATTGATCTGCAATAAGAATTCTTAAATGTCTAAAAATAAATGTATGATGTACGACCGCTGTTATTCAATACTTGTACCTGGAGGTGTGAATATGCACAGTTAGTTTAAGGCACATTTGCAGGGCTGACACGATATTTAAGAAAAAGGAGGAGAGAAGCACATGAGATGCCAGCTGAAGGAATTCTGTGTGTTTTTGCAGTAACTCAGACTTTTTTCAAGAATGATGGAATCACAAAAAAAGGAGGGCTAGTTATCAATTAAATACTCCCCTGTCACTGTGCTTTCTAACTAACTCTCTTTTCTAGAAATAGATCATCAGGATCTTCAGTGTAGAGTGATGCTCTCCTATTTGATACATTGTAGAATGCTGCCATCTGCTGGCCATGCAGCGCCAGTAAGTTTTTAGACCTTTAAACAGGAGTGATTTTCCTCCATAACTGATTGATGTATGTATCTAAAACAAGGATTACAAAATAAACTCTTAACCTTTTATTAGACATAGAATTACTTAAATGTTACAGAAGCAGAGGTATACAAGTGTTTTAACTGTCATCAACTTGTTTTGAAGCAAATCAAAATAAAAAAAAACAGCATAGACAAAAAACAGCCTTCTTCCATTCTATATATAAATACCCTGGCAGACCGTTAAAGAGCTCAGCATTGAGATAAAATGTAAAAATGTATGTAACTCACCACTTTGCGGACCCTGGTCTTGTAATCAATGTGAAGCTCTCTGTGTTTCTGCAGGGCAGCTTCTAACGACCTCTTCAGGTCCAGAGCTCTCCTTAACAGCTGCTGCTCTGCGCCTGCCTTGGTGAAGACCTATGCACATACACACACACACACACACAGAAGAGAAAGACAGACAAACTTGTTACTGACAAAAGTTAGACAGACCTGGGACTTTTCTCAACAATCTAGAAATGAGTTTAAATGTTTACATTCCTCAAATAGTTTTTATCAAAGCATATTTGCACAATATGGCTAATCACAGCAGCAGCAGCACCAACAGTAGTCGCATTAGCTGTTGAGGAACAGACATTAACATCACTAACTTGTAGCCATCCTCTCATCTCACACGCTAGTTTCTTGATTACATGTCTACATATTTGAGCTCAGTGTGGGAGGGGCCAACCTTAACCCAGCCCTGCACAGCTGGCAAGTGTTTGCTTGTTATCAGTCTGTGGAGGTCTACCATCGTGGAAACCACTGCTTCGTTATCCTCTGTCTCCTTAACGTGAAGACCTGGAGGAGAGAGACCAAAAAGAAAACCAGGGGAAAGAACACTTTACTAATACAGCCACTTAACGTCTCACATAAATGCTGAGTTGCCAGTTAATAAGGTACATATAGCCAAATGCTTACAATGAAGTAAACAGCAAAGCAGAAATGCTTTATTGTTCTAACAGTGTGACAGAGGTGAATTACAGCAGTTCAGTTGTACCCACCAGGACTGAGGTTCAGGTTCAGACTGTAGGTGTGGGAGATGAGCCCAGTGTTCCGCATGAACATGTCTTTATCCTCTTCCTCCTCCTCTTCCTCCTCCTCTTCTTCACTACTGCCCTCCTCCTCTTCCTCATCATCTTCTACCTCCTCTTCCTCCTTCTGTGCTGTCTCCATTGCACTCTTCTTTTCTTCCCCACCTTCTACCTCCTTTCCCCTCTTCTCCTCCTGCTCGTTGGTGTCCTCCCTCTCCTCATCTTCAGACCACTCCTTCTTGTCCTTCTCCCTTTTCTCCTCCTCGTTTTCCCTCTTCTCTTCTGTCATTCCTTCATTTTCTTTAGTTGTCTTTTGCTCTCCATTGTTTTTCTTTTCTTCATTGCCCTCCTGCTTGTCTTGTATTGTACCTTCTTTCCTATCATCCCTCAGGTCTTTGCTGCAGCAGGGCTGTTCATCATTAAATGGACAATCATTAGCTGGTTGGGAATTTGAAGGGATGCTGCTGGTTGTAGGAATGTCTGTCTGGTCAAACTCAGGAAAAAGCAGCTTCATACAGGATTCAATCTCTGTCAATGTTGCCTCAATTTCCTGGTATGACTCTAATAAAGAAAGAATGCATAATAGTTTGTAAAAACTAACAGGAAGTTTTGTTTCCACTTTTTTCTTTGAAGGATAAGACTCTTCAAACACATCTTTACAAGCTGCTGGCATTTGTTATACTGCTTCTGCTTTCTCAATTTTAAATGTCAATTTTACACAAACCACTCTATGCTAATACATTTCAAACAAATCTACAAAATGGATTCTAAAAAAGCCTTGCTTTATTTGGGAGGTGATCACAATGAGTTTGCTGGACCTGAGATGTGGCAAACTCAGAGTTTTCAGGCCCAGAAAAGAGGTAACTTAAATCAGTTACTTTGATTACCGTGTTTTCCATCCCAAGCTCAGTCAACTCAGACTTTGTTTAACCTTGTTTATGACACAAGGTCCAATTTCTTGACCTTGTTGCTATAATTGTGGTTGTTACTCTTATGATGAGCAATCTTTTTTTTGAATTATGAGTTTTTTTCTACCTTCCATGTCTTTGGAGGCTGCCTCCACCTTCTCCTTGTGGATCAGCCCCAACCTCCTCTGTCTCTCCTCCTCCCTCCTCCTCTCTGCTACTGTTCTTGCCTCAGCATCCTGAAAGTCCACCTGACAACATGGATACAACACAACACTTACAGCTGAATTGCAACAAAATGGAAAAAAACAAATAATACAAGTAGATAGCAACAGTGGCACGACTGATGGTTAACACAGCAGGTTTACGGGGCTGTCATTAGGTCAAACTTTATCCAGTACCTTGGTTTATGACCAAGTTAACAATGGGTGCTCTCTATTCTGTTCATCCTTGCTCTTCTAGCCTTTTACAAGGAAACTGATCTAGTTATAGCTGTCTATGTATGAAGATACTATTTCTGTCATATCTACACAGGCATTCAGAGACATTAATGGTGCTTTAAATATTTCTCAACATCTGAAAAAACTATACAGCAATATAACAAGGTAGTGCTGTCCTTAGACTCTTCTGATCTGATCTTCACAGAAAAAATGTGACCGACTCTGATTAACAATCTTCACCGCATGAAGCTTTTTACACTATGATGCCTTTGAATCTTGAAATCTATTCACAGAAAGTACAGGATGCGAATTGTCAGAGTTGATTTTAAGGAGTTGGGGCATTAATCGTTAGCTAAGATGATGCTTTTTGACAATATGTCAACAATGCAGGAAATAAGTATTGTACTGGTTTAGTGTCCGTCTTACCCTCTTGACCTGTTTGAGAAAGTGGTAGCCCAGAGCTAACTTCTTATAAGCTGTCCCGTAAGAAGACTGCCATGATTGGACAGTCTGGATGGCCAGTGACCTCAGTTTCCTGGCTACTTCTTTAGGAGGGGGGAGGGGCTGCTCCGAATCAGTCTCGACTGTTAACTCCAAGAACTCCTGCAAGAGGGCAAAGTTAAAAAATGAGACAAGGAGAGGAAATGAGGAGAAAGAGAAGACACAGATAGGAACGAGACAGACTTATATGCAAAGGTTTTCCTGAGGTACCTGGAAGTTGTCCACCAGCAGGGTTCTGAAGTGATGTGACCTGGAGAAGAGCTCACTGACAATCTGGAAGGCTGACAGTCGGATCTCAGCATGCTCTTGGTTCAGCTGGGACATCAACGAGTGGTACACATGGTCTATGCAGTCATTAGATAATCTGGGAGAAATTACAAACACTAAGTGAAAAGGCTTTAGTGATTTTTCTTTCAATTCCTTTCGACAGGTATGAATATATTAATGTTTTATTTTGAACATTTTCTTAAACTCGTGAACTCCAACCTTTGCCATCCATGAGTGTCACAGGTGGTTTTCCTACTTGGACTCCTTCGCCATAAAACTGTTTACAAATTACATTTTACTTTATGTTGACAAAGCCCTGACCTGATCCAATGTATTTTATGCTCCATCACAGTCTAAATTTGACCCTATACGCCTAAAAATAAACTGTTTGCCTTCCTTGCTGCTACTGAAACCACGTGTCTCACCAGGTTCACTGTCCTCTCCTATTCCTATTGTAAATCAATTAAAGTTACTTGAAGTGAGATTTTTTTCCTTCCTTCACTACTCTACTTACAAAAACATTGGGGAAATATATAAGAACACTGAGTCAGAAGTTGAAAGATGGTCGGCAATCTTTACAAGCCAGCAGTCAAAACCTCTCTTCCCTCTGGCAGAGAGGGTTATAACACAATCACTGTCCACAGTGTAATGACGTCACAGGCTCTGACACACTTGTTAGATGTGACTGGTTGCTAATACCTGCTGTGTTACTGCAGTTACTCCTTTCCTCAGTGCTGGAAAGCCTACTTCTCCTCTTTGAAGTAAAACATATGGCTACGTGCCCCAAAGGCTGCTACTGACTCCAGATTAGTCTACAAAAAGACTAAAAGTCCCATTGCAGACTTTTGTGTGATACGAATATTATCCTTATAAAATATTTATGAATGACCTTTTTGTTGACCACTTGTTGTCATTAAGTGCTGACAATATATGTTTTACATCCTCTGGAAAAGTGTCTCCACTAGTAAAGTGTAGTATGTCCACTTAACCAAACCTGCTGACTCTCAGCATTCTTATGCCAGACTGCCCATCAGGAAAGGCATATTTCTCACAGTTGGTGACATACTTGCATATCTTCTTGATTTCCTTCATCTTGTCCTGGTTGAGCTGTGTCTGTCCTGATGTGGTCAGCTCCTCCACCAGTTCTGACAGCCGGTCCCTCTGAGACAACTCCATCATTACTCATTGACAAACCTGTGAACGCAAACATACTACTGACTTGATCAAGTTTACCAGGAGCTAAGAGCTACTGTCAATCACGCATCAAGACATGAGAAAAAAATGTCATTACGTCCACAAAGCTTAAAAAGTGGGGTGTAAATCCTGAACTATGCCCAGGAAAACAAAACCATCGGAAGGTGTTTTCTCAGACAACTGTTGGATTTAAAATTTTAAACGTAACTTTGTCGAGATCTCAGGTTATAACTTGAAGCTGTCTTTAATATTATAACAAATACTTGTGTAAAACCATAAAAACTGTTCATACTGTTAATAAAAGGCAACTGTATCACATTTATACTATGCTACATTCCGTGTAACACCAAGCATATCATAGTGTGCTCATTTATTTTCAACCTATGTAGACAAACGTTGTAACTTTGTCATCTTGCCACTACATTTACACAATAGACCCTTAAATGATAACACGTGAATCATGGCTGGCTAGGATAACATCAATTTTTAGATACTAATTTCAATTGAAGTGTTTATTAAAATATATCAACACATTTCTTTGAAAACAAATTAAAAGATAAACATAATAAGTTACTATTCATATCCTACACATATCGTTTCTTTTCTAGACATCGAAATGTTAAGGTTACTGAGGTCCAGGTTGCGTTGGAAATGTAATAAAAGGCTAGCATTCTAATAGCTTCAAGGATGCTAACAAATGTAAACACAGCTTGTCTCTTATACCACTTACCAGCTGGGGGTTTGATTTATGAAATACCGGAAATTAGTACATTATCCAGCTGACAGTTCCAAGGTATCCGAACAGCTCGTTGTCATTCATGAAAAAGTTATAAAAGTTGTTTTGTATCAATATCCATATCTTTTCGTTGTCATACAACCTCCTCCCATAAAACACACCCACTTCCGTTAGCTCCTTGTACTACCGGTAAGGCTTTTCAGAATAAAAGCAGCCATCCGGCTATGCTCCCTGTGCTTTGTTTCACACACTAGGCACCTTCATGTTGTTAACCCTCATGCGCAATGTAAAGTAATTAATCATTCTAATTCAGTTGGTTTAATCGTATCTGAAAGGCACTTTCCTTTATGGTCACTGGTGGTATTGTTGTGGTGATGGTATGGTGCATTCTACTGAAAGGGTGCAACTTAAAAACTGTTCCTGCACAATGCTACTACCTTTGAAACATTTGGTAGAGCTTAACTCCTATTATATGGCTGATGGCAGTTAAGGGTGACATAAAATTATTGTTGTCAATGTTATCAAGTCTGAAAAGGACATCATACCATCTTAAAAGGTAATTAAAACATCATGAAACATTAAGCATGAATAGGGTAAAATAGGGTAATAAGGTAAAGCAAATTATCATTGACTCTGGCTTATTATAGCAATGTATGATCTTCAAGCTTGAAGAAAAAAACATAACAGCAAAATTTCCTGCTTACGTGGGAAATACACATACAGCACCTTTATCTGATGGACCTATGAGTTATAGCATCAAGTTCTGACACCATATTTGTTTAAAAATCACGGCAATCCTGCTTGACATCCACAACTGATTCACAACAAAACACAAACTCTTATTAAAAATTATTTTTTTATTCTAAAATGAATTAAAATAAATTAAATTAGAAAAAAATATTTTCTTTGACAAACATAAA
>JAPZDY010000026.1:1677591-1690170 GCA_029783645.1 Ctenochaetus hawaiiensis
GCTAGCAGTGAGTCAGTAGAACCCTCTGGTTTACCTCGGCCCAGCAGCTCCATGCAGTATATGATGTAGTCTTTAACACTGGCCATCAGATAGGCACAGCGCAGAGCTGTAGTCAATATGGCCGTCAGCAGGCCCCACCAACGCTCTGTGCGATAGTCACACATCACGTAGTCCAACAGTCTGGTAACATAATACACGCAAAAAGAGGCGGTTAACTCATTTTGGAAAATAAACAAGACTGGTTCATCACCCAGTACCATCCCATTTCCACACAGGGTGTAAATATTCCATCTTTAAGGTAAAACCTGGCTGTGAAAAGTTCACATTAATCTCTTTCATGCAAACTGTGGTGTGCACAGCATGCATGTTTGATTTTAGGCACAGTAACAAGGTGACTCCCAAGTCTTTCTGAGCATCTACATGAGGTCAAAATGGAAGTGTCCTTTACAAACCTGGTGTGTGTTTCAACTTACTTTAGGGCTTTTGTGTAGTCTTTTGCATGGTAGTACTCCTCCCCCATCTGCACCACTACAAAGAAAACAGAGAATAAGATAAACACAAAGTGTGAAAAGCTTAAATATAAGAGGGTGTAAAACTCAACAGGAAATGGTATTTCTGTTAAAAAAAAAAAGAACTTCTAACAAGGATGCTTTGATGAGCTCTTCTCAACATGTGATCAAAAAAACATCAACATGATGTCAACAGTTATCCTACACAACTCACCAAACATCTAAACTGTCTGTCTGATGAGTGTAGAATTAACTTCTGTATGAGAGAGAAGGAGCCAGGCACCGATAATCAAAATAACTGTAGAATGTAAACAGCCAGTGCCAGTAGAATCTAATGGCGTGCACTCATAGTAATAAAAGTGATAGCCCTCATTGCACCGTTGGATGCATTGAAAACCCCTGTACAGCCACTGGAGGCATTAAAAGGATCTGTGGAGACATGAGAGCACAGTGATACTCACTGAGATGACTCTTCATTCGAGGACACTTGTACTTCTTAAACTGGGCGACAGCGTTACTGAGAAGTGCTATTATCAGCTCCTGCAGGCACACAGATCAAGAGAAGCGAGTCTTAATACAACAGTGCAATACAACACTTTGTGGGGGCATTTTTGAATGTGGAGGCTGCAGCAACAAAGAATCAATACTAAAGATACGAGGTTTCTAAAGATTGTGCAGCCTTTTGTGTTGCAGCTGCTTCAAAAAACTTGTTTCTCTAAATTAAAAACATTCCTACTGTGAGGCTTTGTTTATATCATGAAAAATCATTATGCAAACCATTACACAGAAACTGCACTTGTTCAAAAAAACCTAATTAATCAAATACTGCATGTAAGCAGCAAGTTATAAAACTGACTGCATTAAACAGGACAATGAAACACAAAGCCAAAACACTGCCACAGCTGTGTATTCAGTGTGTGCATGTGTGTCAATGTGCCTGTTTTTGTGTGTGTGTTTGTGTTATCTTACAGAATGAGGTACATCTCTCTCTTTAATCTGCAGAGCCAGAATCCCTGCCTTCTCCTTCTCTGCATCCGGAGGATCAATACCTGGATAACAACAGTGCATGTCGCGGCTTAACAATTCATTTCTAGTGTCATGTCACAGGAGACACTTAGCCATTATCGGGCAAAAACATGTCATGCAACACTTTTTAATTGGACATTAGACAAACTGCATGTGTGAACTTACTCTGGTGTCCTTGTCTCCAGGGTCTCTGGCCATAGAAGTCCAGTCCTCCGCTCTGAGTGTCCAGTGGCTCAGGAGAGGGGTAACTCACTCCAGCCTAAGACAACCCAACTGTTAGTACATACAGGCCTCCTACCAAAAGCTGTCATTTAGCCTGGATAGAGGTGTGATTTGTGTTTGTTGGTTTGCAACTTAATTTATAGACATTTTATTGAGAATTAATACAAAATAAAGACTTTTCATCAACACCTGCATTAAAACAAATAGCTGTTGTCTGGTATTAGCATTCAAGAGTTAAATGGAGCAGCATTGTGTCCCATCACTCAGCTGCATATGCTTTAGATATCTGACCTAGTCTGACAACATGTGGTACAAACGGCTTGTTTCCTTGTATAGCCAGACCCTGACAGACAAAGTAGTATTAGCTGTAATGTTACCACCTGACAAAGCTGCTGTGCCTGATGTTTCCTGTCCTGGCTGTAATATGCAGCTTGCTGGTAGTAGAAACCAGGGTTTTGGGTCTGAATGGCAGTCAGACCCAACTTAATGGCTTCATCAAACAGTTCACCAAATGACTGGAACCTGTGGGAAGCAAAGAGAAACAGACGGTGGGGGTTTGGGGCCATGTTATGAACACTATACAGTGGATGTACCAGTCTGCTTTCATCAGGGATGAAGATTAGTTCCCAGAACAAAATTACTATGATAACAAATATCTGAACTTTTTGGTTGAAAAAAGGTACTTCAGGCTAATTTGTCTTTAAATACCTTCTGATTATCCTTTTTATGTATTTTATCATTATTTTTTGTGACCACAGTATATTAACATGTTACACAATCAAAAATGAGTTGAATGACTGATATCTCAACTGACAGAAAGCCAAATTTGATCTTACTGTTTAGACATCCATGCAGCGTGCTCGAAGGCCAGTTCAGCACTGCCAATCTTCTTTTTACACAGGTCGATGTGTTTCCTGAATTGGGCTATGGCATCTAGAGGAGCATTGTGCTGGAAGGACAGGCGGCAGATCTAAAGAGACAACAAGAAGAAGTAAGTCAAAAAGAAAGCAGGACAGAGACTACTGACAGATGGTCAATGGCCAGTAACTGCAGACATCCATCAAGTTTAGGCTGTTGAGAGGAGTGTTGAAAACAGGACAGCATAATACAGAGCAACTCACAGCAACCCATTTCTGCTGGCTGCTGTGAGGCACTCAGGTCCTGTGCCGAATGCAACGACATTGGCTGAAATACCATATCAAAAGTCTTGTCAAGGTTTTTTTTAGCTAAATCCTGAGAAGTACGGACACCTTTTTGTTTCTCAGTGTGGAAATCTGGTTTTTCACATCATAGATGTGAAACAAAGACATTTAAACTCTAGTTTCTCATTGATAGAAATGCTTTGAAAGTCAAACATTAATTGTTGACCTAGAGTAAACTAGTAAAAAACTGATTCAGGTACAGTCTTACTTTCTTCCATGGCTGTAAAATGCTGAAAATGGTCACCTAACATCCTTTTACTCTTGTGACTGACGAGTGCACTTCCACTTTCTCTCTCCTCAATCGGTCAGTATGTCCATTAGTGCTTCCATTATTTCGCCTTGACAAAGATAGACAGTCAGAATTGTACCTTATAGTTGATGAATCCAGCCATAGTTTTGATCTCCAACATGTTGGTCTCGTGGGCTCTGAGCTCATGAACAAGACTGTATGCAGTTCTGTAGTACCTACAGACACAAACAAAATTAGTAAATAAGGATAAGAGCACAACATAAAGGTCAACATATCTTTATACTAAGAGCACCTTTTAAAACTGTACACTTGGGTAAAAAGCCACAAATTCATTTGTCTGTTTATATTTGAAAAAAACACATGAGAAAAATATTTGCGAAACCAAAAAACAGGACTCATGACTACATGACTTAAATACTAAACAGTTTATTTGAATACTTGGATCTACTGATGGAAAAACACTGAAAATACTCCATCTCAGAAAGTGCTGACGGGTGCTGATCATCAACAAAAAAAGAATGATTTTATCCTTTATGAACGTATATTGGCAGACTTACTTGAGAGCATTCTGCGTGTCCTGTTTCAGCTCACTGAAGAAAGCAATTTTAAACTGGTGTCTGACAAACAGCAGCTGGGGACAGAATCAGAGGAGATGATAATGAGGAAGAGGAGGGCTCGGCGAGGAGGGAGAACTTTAAAGTATGTTAGGATGACAGTTTACATCAGGCTTGCATTTCCTCTGAAGCAGCTTACTTGTACACACATAGAAACCATAGTTGCTCTCTGTTCTTTAATACAGATTTCCCTGGTGAGGGTGTTGTGTGCGGGTATGTGTGTGTGTGTGTGTGTGTGTTTGAGCCTTCCTACCTGATGTGTTGTCTTATTGAGGAACTCTTTATGTGATTTGACTCGACGAATCTCAGTATAGTAGTATGTCTGAGCGTGTTCGTAGAAAGCATTCTCCAACCTACAGAATCACAACAAAGAACACAATTTAATAAACATTCAATGTCTGGAAGAAAATTAAGGATATTTAACTACTGCGACTGTTAGACATTAAATTGATTAAGTTTAAAGTGTGAGGACATCACATCAAAAACAACATGTAATGAGGGCAGTCAATATTACAACTTAAGAATAAATACATTTCCATGAGTTCATCAATTGCACTATGTAAAAAGAAAATTAAAAATACAAACATTTATCTTTATAGCACCAGTAAACTAGAAATTACCGGATGATGTAGCCCACTAAGTGATCAGTGTGTGGCAGTACAAAGAGACTCTTGCCAGACAGATCACAGGCATTACAGAGAGCTGCTGCTCGTTCTGATGCCACCAGGTCCTCTCCTGTACAAACAAGAAGATAAGAGATGTTTTGCTTGGAAAAGGAAACTGGAAACAGACTGAGTAATTTGCTGTGGTTGTGTTGAACAGAAGATGTAAAGTTTCTGCTTAACGTCTAAAACCATTTTCTCTTAAGACCACTGATAGACACTTTTTCCCCTGAAGTCTTAGATAATTAGAGAACAGCTCCGATATTTTAACAGATTTTGGTTGTTAAACCCTGGTTTATAAAATGAACAATACAAAGTTGTACTTCTGCCAGTCACAGGGAAAGACTGGAATACAAATGTTAGACAGACAGTGAATCTTACATGGATGAGATAGGATGAGTGCAACCTAATGATAATTCAGTCAAAATCTTTACCTGGAGGTAGAGGAGTTTTCTTCTGGATCAGAACCACAGCCACCTTGGTGTTCCTGCCCTGAAGACTAGTCCTAACAGCAAACAAACAAAACACAGAGCTGATCTGCAGGATACTGTCGGCTTTATACAGCCATATCCATTTTCCAATTCTTTCCTTGTTTATTTCAAGAATGACAGCTATCAAAAATGCCTTCAGACACTAAATGACTGGACAAGGTTATGAAAAAGGGAATAAGAAATGCTATTTACTATGAAACAATGACAGTCTTTGTGCAGAGTAGCATGAGAAGGCATCAATAAAATCTACTAAATGTATTGAGTGGAATGCCGAAAATCCATGTGATAATGTTGTTACTGATGACAAAAACTAACCAGCACAAAGAAAACGGTAGAACAGACCAACACATATAAATTAACTAGATTAGTGGCAATCTCCTGCCTGGGATTATTAATATAATCCCACAAATTAACTTTATTTCCAACTGAGATGATATATGAGGGGATCTTTTGAGCAGATTTTAAGCAGAAACTGAACACAACCTCATCTGGAGAAGGTTAGGTCTGCAGCACATGTTACCATGGTGATCTAGCCAGACTAAAGGAGAGCAACCATCGTTAAATGAAAACTCTGACTTTAGATTTATTGACATAGCGACTGCTGGCAGTATTAAAAACAGCTGAATGAAACATACCAATCAAGCCTGATAAAACAAAAAATCCTATCACTGCAGTCCCTCTGTGAAACTATTTCTAAAGGCAAATTATAAGCACACCTACCTGACTATCTCCACTTTAGTCGCACATTCAGACTGTTTCTCTTTCCACTGGGGATCGTCCCAGTCCAGTTCATAAAAGAGAACAACTAGAGCAGGAACCAGATTTAGATGTTTATTCATCCAACCTGTTTTCAGGATGCCTTTGGGGATGTACCACTCATAGGATGTTCTCTAGATGGGCAGACAGAGAAGACAAAGAAAAAAGAAAAAAGTTTAGAGACTGACTTCTTATATCTTTCTTTGTGTTTTCCACATCCTTACACTGGTGCAGTAGTTTGTAAGTGAGAAAGTGCAAAATGAAACTTTGTTCTATTTTCATGCCAGTGGTTGGGTTTGTACACTGTTGGTACAGTGTCTTTGTCTGTTGAACCTCTAGAACCCTGCTTTCACTGCTCACCTTAGTACGGCATTTGGGGTACTCATGGTCTCCTGGGAGGACTTTAAAAGATATTGGAACTCTGTCGGCTCGTCGGTTGGCACAGAAGGCATCCCAAATAGCCCGGTGCACGGCATTATACACCACATCCAGACCGGTCAATGCCACAAAGGCCATGGGCCGACAACAGAGCTCTGGAGGAAGCTCCCATTGGGAACCTGCCATTATGATGGTTCAACAATGGATATACCTACACAAGAGAGAGCAACATAAGTGCAACTGAAATGAATCTTCCAAAACATGGTCTTAGATTCTCATTTTAATTAAAATACCTTGTACAGCAGTGCTTTAATGACTTTTTAAATGAGAAATAATGCTTTGATATCTTCTTTCGAAATTTAAGTGAAGAAAAAGCAATTTCCTGACATACTATTGTTTGTGTGCAGAAAAACGGTGTAGCTTCATTTGGAAATTACACACAAAATCCTCAAAGAATCATCGAGCATGAACAGAGCTTTTGTAGCTACCAACTTGCAGGTCACAAGACTTGCAGTTTAGCACTGGCTAAGCAGACTTGAGCTAAGTAGCCGCTAACAGTGACAGATCAGTTGTTTACATCTTATAGACTGAAGCTCGACTATTACCTACCACCGGAAATCTGAAATGTTCTTGATTTAGAAACTCATCTTAATCGTACAGAAATCTTCTGTACATCCCAAAAGCTGTCGACACATGTTGTTTGTTTCCCCTTTTTCGTTAGCCAAGTTAATACATTGATACTGCCAAACACCGATAATACGAAAGCGGAAGTGAGCTAACTTGATTCAGTTAACGCTACTGGCATTGTTGTGTCCTTTCAGCATCCTTAGCAAAAACGTAGTAAAATACGAATAGGCATTTCAGGTCACGAATACAATAAACAACATCATACCTTGGTTGCATAACTTCAGCTGAACTGGTCAAGGTGCTAGGTATAGCTAACTTGGTTGAGAAAGCTAGCTGCACTGCACAGGCTGCTGGGCTGTCAAGGTCTACAGTTGGCTATGCTAGTGGGCGAGGTTGCAATTTTAACTAGCAAAGAAACGTCAGAGCACTTTTAATTTTAAGCTGCTTAACTTCCTTTCAGCCAAGTCCAAGTGTCCGTCGCCAACCCACAGCTAGTCGCCAATGAGTCAAAACAAACAGAAGCATGAAATAATTACTAATTTTGCAGCTGTTGCTGAAGCAACACCTAACTAGCTAGTTAGCTACATAGGCAGAACTTGAGGAACACTACCGGTTCGGCTTTTCAAAATAAAAGTCCTACTTCATAAACTAATTTCTAAATAGCTACAGAACGCGCGATATAATGACGATTAGATTACTGATCATTATAACTATCTCTTTCACATGGAATCCTTAAAGGACACAATGCACAGATTTCATGTACAACGATCATAATACATTACAGCACAAACGAACTCACCTTGATTTTAATGACATTCACAAACAAATTTACCTAGATGCAATTAGCCATCAGTATGAGTAATGTCATACTTTGGATGAGATACTGTGATTTTAAAAAAAAGAAGAGAAAGGGTAACTGTTACATACATTTTAATTGATAATAATATTAGGTAGAGAGCTTTTGTAAAAGTGATTGACCAATTAGAGCTCCCCAGCAAGTTCAAGGCATGAATCTAACAGCATGGGATCCTGTCAAGAATACTCTGGCAACTGGTTGTCTACAAGGTTCCTATCTCCATCATAGAGAGCCTGGAGGGGAAAGTCAGCAGCTTCCTCAGGAAGTGGCTGGAATTGTCCAAGAGTCTCAGTAGCATTTCCCTGTATGGGAATAACACCAAGCTCCAACTGCCCTTGCAGTTCCTAGAAGAAGAGTTCAAGGTTACTCAGGACAGAGAGGAGATGATGCACAAGGACTCCAGCAACCCCAAGATGGCCCAGGCAGGTATGGAGGTGAGAATAGGAGGAAATGGAGAGCTGACAAAAGCTGTATTGCAGGTGGAGTCTTATTGCATAGAGTCCTAGTGGGAGCACTGACTCAAGGAAGAGCACATCTGGGTTTCCAGTAAAACAAGGCCAAGGGGAAGGACTGGCACAGACTGGTCCACAAGGAAATGTAAACAGGAGTGGAGGAGGAGAGGTCCAGCAGAGCAGTTCACTTGAGATAGCAGGCAGCCTGGACTAGGTGGGAGCAGGCCACGAACCGAAAAGTCACATGGACTTAACTCTGGAGGACTGAACCCCAGAGGATCAGGTTTCTGGTCCAGGCTGTCCTAGCCAGTCCATCAAACTTCTTCATTTGGGCAAAGCGGAAAACTTTGATTGCACAAATGCTCAGGCAAGGGGATATTGGAGCATCCTCAGCTGCTGCCCATAAACTCCTGGGCAGGGCCTGTATATCTGGCACCACTATCAGATCCTTAAACCCACCGTTAAAACCATTTGCATAGGTATCAACAACTGCAGGTAGGCAGGTGCACCCCACCACCCAGAAGATCACCTATATAAAGGCTGGAGTGTCGCTGCCAAAAACAACAGCACCGAAGTCTCCTCCAAAAATTCTTGCAACAGTGCAAACTGTCAGCTTCCATCAATCTGGTGAAACAGCTGAAGTTCCCATCACATTTCCGCTCTACCACCCAGAGGCCAGACATCCTCCTGGTCTCAGAGGTGACAAAGAACATCATTATGTTGGATTTGATAGTGCTGCGGGAGGATTGTCTGGAGAAGACCCACAAGATAGAGAACAGTAAATATAGAGAGAAGGTTACCAACATGCTACAAGCAGGGCTGGGGAGGCAAAGTGTATGCCCATCAAGGTAGGCTGCAGAGACTTTGCAGAAAAATCACTCTACAAAACCTTGAGTGCACTAGGCATCATCAGGACGAAGAGGAGGAGAGCTATCAAAAACATCACAGTGGAGAAAGCTCCAAGATGGCTGTGGATTAGGAGAGAAGATCCTTGGGGAGGAGCAAATGCCACCTGAACACAAGTCGTAGTCCAATCAACCATGGCTGGGTTGGCTGGGTTGGCTGGGTGAGGGTGTCTGATGTTGAAAGTTCAAGTTCAAGTTTAATTTATTGTCCCAATAGGGGAAATTTGATTGCAGCCATGTGTTAACATTCAAATCAACATGGAGTACAACATAAAACACAACATGCTACACAGAACACAAGGATCACATTAAAACACAATAAAGCAAATATGCACACCAAAGTATAAGAAACAAAAAACAGGACAAGAACTCTTCATAAGAAAAACCAAAGGATTGGCAAGTATGTTGTGCATGAAATCTAATTGCAGTACAGACAAAGGAGTCTCTAAATGTTTTAGTCATTTGAGGAGAAAGTCTGTGTGTACTCCTTGAGTCTCAGCTCAGTATGGCAACTGTCTTTCTATCACCTCAATGATTTTACAGGCTGCTCAAACAAAACGCAGGTTACCGAACCATGCCACAGTACTAAAGGACATCACAGACTCAATGAAACGTTGCTAAAACTAGTCAACATCTTGGTGCACACATGAAAGGAATTCAATTTCCTAAGGAAATAAAGGTGTTTTTGTACCTTCTTGGAAATAGCATCTGGGTTAGCCTGAAAGCACGACTTGTTTTCAAACACAGTGCCCAAGTATTTATAGTTCTCCACCAATTCATCCTCCCTTTCCTATATCACAGTGCGTTTGGGACTGAGTGTTGACTTCTTGTAGTCAATAATCATGTCATTCGTTCTGACCACATTTGATTTGAGAAAAGATTCTTTGCACCATGTCACAAAGTTGTTAATACCTGGCCCATGATCCAGTTCACCTTCCCTCAGCAAGCTGACTCTGTCTGTGTCATCTGCAAACTTAATTATGTGTCTATTCTCAGCTTTGCTACGGCAGCTGTTTGTGTAGAGAATATAAAGAGGGGGAGAAAGTCCACATCCCTGAGGTGAACCAGTTGAGGTAAATTGCTTATTTGAGAAAACACCGCTGACTTTCACCCCCTCTGATCCGTTAGTTAAAAAGTCTAAAATTCATCCAATAATATTCATATCGTGATAAAAATCTCATTAAAAAAATTCTGCAAGCAAGTGTGGCTTTGTAGTGTTTAACACAGAAGAGAAATCGATGAACAGAAGTCTGGCATGAGTCAGGGGGCACTCAAGGTGGCAACAGAGAAAGCTCAGCAGTGTCAGGGCTGCATCCTCCGTACCTCTTCCAGCTCTATAAGCAAACCTGCACAACTGCCTGCTTTATCACCTTTTTCAAAAGACTTCTTGACCAAAGACGTAAGCACCACAGTTCTAAAATGATTTGAAGACTTCGGGTTGGTACGCTTCATGACAGGAACAAGAGTTGAGTGTTTGCAGATTTTCTTGTATCTTTTGTAACTCAGGAGGTGTCATGAAAACACTGTAAAATAAAGCACATTCGCTCCACACAGGTCTTAAGCACCCAACCACAGATCCCTTCAGATCCTGGACTCTCTCTGCTCTTCATGAGCCTAAAGAACTTGGCTCAGACCCAGAACACTGAATGACCACAGGTTACATCACTGATGATGTGTTCAGGAGCATCAGGAGATGTATTTCAAGAAAAACTGATGTGAGTCATTATTGCATTTACCCAAAAAAGCTGGCAAGTAACTTTAGCTGACATGAGTGTTACGCTGGATTGACTGGTGGCATTCTTGCTGATGCATGAGCTTGTTATTAAATATTAAAAACATGGGATTTTTGCAAACCAGGAGCCACTGAACAGTGCTTATAGATAGTGTCTTAACAGACAATAATCTGGTGCATAAGACATAGTCATAAACAAGGCTTGCATTTAGATGCAGCAGCAAAATCTCAGAGTCATTAGGTATTACAACTAATGTGCCACAGGTTTCTCTTATTTTCTGTGCAGGACAGAATGGCAGGGACACGTTATCGTACAAGCTCAACTGAATGGGAAATGGGAGAATTAAGCAGCAGGAGCAATGAAGGATCAAGACTGGTCAAATAAATTAAAGATGAGAAAATGTCCTGCAAATTTCTTTAGGGTTTAAGGACTCAAACACACATGAAAACATGAATTATATGAAAAAAAAAGTCAGAATAGGAACTTGACTATTTACTTTAATAAAGGCACAGTTGTAGACATCAGTGTTTCACAGCATAGGGCCAATTTCAAAAGGAAATGCATATTATGCATACTGAACAGACAGAGGCAATGTAATCCTTCATGCATTCTATCCTCCTATAAAAGGATGCAGTTCGCTGGCATTGCCACACAGTGGCGACAGATTCAAGCTACAGCTTTTCAACAGCTCCTGATTGTGCTGTTATCTGAAGTGATGATATGTTGGCTCAAATGCTTTAAGAGCTTTGAGTGTATTCTCAAGCACTGACTGCATTGTTAATATAGCACACTTATCATTATTCATATCGCCATACAAACTTACTGTGATAGTTTCTTGCTCCTAAATTGTTTAGTTTTTTAAACAGGTTTTAACTCCGATTTTACATTTTTCTTGAATATGTAGTCATTTTTCAAATTAAACTGATCAACAGAAAATGTTATTAGTAACCTACCACATGATAAAGTATTTATTTTATATTTTCAGGCAGTGTGCGTGTTGGATACATGATGGAGGTTGAAACCTATAAATAAAACAGACTAGCACAGCATATTTAATCAGTGTGATGCTGCGTGGAGCTCGGCGGACTCTCTCGCTCTCTGTGGATAAACAAAGGTTAAATTCAAACTCGCAGCTTGAGTAGCCTATGGCGCAGACAGACAGATACCTCCCAGCTTCCTGTCATTCTGCCCTCCTCAGCAGACAGTCGCACCCTCCTGCTCCGGCCAGAGGACACGGAGGAGGCTGCAGCCATGGGACAGCATCCCAGCAGCAGGAACACCGGAGAGGACAGGGCCGTGTCCCAACCTGACTGAAGGTGAATATTCCGGCTGGGTGCGTGTCTTTGTGTTTTGGTATCTGAGGATCACTGTTCCTTGTGTATTGGCCCAATAAATATTTAACCTTCAGGATCCGGATAAGGTCTCACACTGTTGGCTCATCGAAAGGATCGCTGTCTTGCAGATTGTGGCAACATGCCTGCAGAGATGAAGGTATTAACTGGGTGGGGAGGATGATGAATAAATCTTTGATTCAGCCTTACTGCCTGCGATGGTGAATGCGCTGTCAGATGTCCTGCCTGAAAAGAATAGACCAAGCTCAATCGAAAATTACCGCACTTGTATGTTTTTTCTGAGAAACAGGAAGCCGCATCACCCGGTGAAGCAAAACAAGGGATAATAAGGAAATGTATGGAGTCGGCTGCTAAACTCGGCGTCGTTCAATCCAACAGCAGTTTACACATGAATGCCAATGTCCTAAACTTAAGAAATATTCTTACATGATTCGTGCCGGGCTTGCATAGTTGCAAACAGCGTGATGGCAGTAAGATGAATTAAAGAAGGAAGCAGTGATTTCCAGTCTGATTTAAAGAGCAGCGCCTTGTGATTAAATGGCAG
>JAPZDY010000026.1:1735652-1749122 GCA_029783645.1 Ctenochaetus hawaiiensis
GACAGAGAGAGAGGGGGTAGTGACATGCGGCAAAGGGTCGGAGCCGGAATCGAACTTGCGACCGCCGCGCGGAGGACCGAGCCTCGCGTACATGGGCCGCGCACGCTAACCACTGAGCTAAACGGCGGCCCAAGTCGTTATCCTTTTATCATAAACTCATTCAGCCAATCTCAAGAGTTTTAGTAGGCAACATTAGCATGTTACAGCCTGATGTCAGCAGCTTTACTCTCCCCTAATGGATTAGCTACACATGCTAACATTATCTGTCAGGGTTTAGAGCATGGTTATGCAAACTTTTGACTGTTGCGAGGCAAAAAAGTTGCCCACTGGTTGGCAGTTGATCGTTAGCCAAATCAACCCATATTGACAAAAGTTAAGCTGGTAACATTAGCATGAAGGGCACAGATAGGCTCTGCCTCAGCATTCAGGAACGATAGATTTTATGAGACAGCTGTGAAAAAAGGACCTTAAAACAACATTTTTTTGCTGGAGCATGTGTAATCCTGAAACAAATTATGAATAATAAAAATAAATTCAAAACATAAAAAGTAAAACCTTTTACAGTAATAGAATTTAAATCAAATGGACCTTTTAATGAAGCCGAAATACATAATAGAAAATATATGGTAAAAAAAAGTAATATTACCATAGTAATTTTTGCTGCTGAATAATTAGTCAACTAATTGCAATGATTAATAATTATTTTTTTCTATTAAATTTACCCATCATCCATCATAACTCTACACCTTAAAAATGCAGAAATGCTAGAACTGTACTGCTGATACAGCTCATCTCATCATATCTTACTGTCTACAGTCTTTAACCAAACATGTTCATCTTCTTTTACAGCTCTGGATGCACAAAGATGAAATGATATAATTTTCCTGTTTGATTTTGTACAAATTACTTTTGCAGTGAAAATGTTAAATCATCAATACCAATTACAGATTACAGCTCAAGAAATATGATCATATTGTAGTGAAATTTTAAACCCTATCTTTTGATAACAAGATATATTATAAGCCATCCACTGTAACACATAGTAAGTCAGCCACCTAATCTTCTGAAAGAAAAAAAGATTTATTTGATTTAATTTGTAGTCACAGGATCAATTTAAAAATAAAACATCTGCCTTCGTAATCCTTTCTATTTTTTCTTCCTTTTCTTTTCTTTTTGCTTCCCCTTTATCTCCCAGCTCCTTCCTCTCTACTCGAGGAACTCACTCCTTAGACTCCCATCATTGTCTGAGAAATTGATCAGCTCCTCCACCTCATTGTCCTCCTCATCCTCTTCTTCCTCTTCAGCCTCCTGTGATGTCTGTGCCTCCCCCTCACCCCCTCCCTTTCCCCCCAGCTCCAGGTAGCCCTTAGCTGTTTGGTTGACCGCTCCACCACTCTTCGGCCGACCTCCTCCTCCTTCGCTTTCAGTTTTCCTTTTGACAGGCTGAACCATCAGGATGCCCTCATCCAAAATAGGGGTTCCTTCAGGACTGACTCCCTCCCCTGTTGCACGGCTAGATTGGTCTGCACAGAGGGTATGAGCGCTAGGTTCCAGGGTAATAGTGGACTTGCTTGTGCAAAGACCCATGACAGATGCCCTCTTGGGTGTGTTAAATTAACTGAATCTCTGTATATCTGTATGTACTCTGTATTAGAACCTTTTCTATTGAGTGTCTTATTTTTCCAAATCAGTTCTCAAGTAGTCCTTGAACATAAAATGACGCTATCCATAAGCTGGAATATAAATGCTGATTCCTTGAATGATATCCAGTTCAAAAGCAGAGTCACCTTCCACTTTTTTTGGGTTGCTTGTTCCAAAAGACTCACAAACTCCAACAATCCCAATGAAAATCCCTTGTAAGCCTTGTACCTCGATGATTATTAAAGTTTGGTCAGGTAAAAAGCAAAATTAAGAATCATTTCCAGGAACCTTCTTGAAGATCTGATCACAATTATCAAAGATCTCTTGAAGAAAAGTGAGCTTCCTGTACATCTCAGGATGATTCTGTTAATCATGCTTCCATCCACACAGTCTGACTGGATGCGCTCATGTGGTTTGAAATGGCAGTCCTCACTGAGTTGTCAGCAACAGACTTCTCTTTGTCTGCTGTCAGTTCATAGAACGAGTTGGATAGAATGGGTTTCACCTCCTCTGTTGTCCAAAGCTAATTAGAAACCAACCCATCCAGTATATCTGTTCTGTTCAACCTTGGACCACTTGGAAAAAGTGGGTGGAGTAAGTGAGTACTAGCAAAGCAATCTGCTCAGCCTCACCAAGTGCTCCTAGATCAAACAACTGGCCTGTCTATTGAAGTTAGTGGGTAGTTGACATCCAGCCTTCACATAAAGCAGAGAGTTTGAGCAAAGATCTGTGGAAATCAAATGAACTGTGTTGTGAGCAAACTATTATCTATTTACAGCCAACCAAGCAGAGACCTGTTTACGAGTATACACGTCCCTTTTCTAAACTCTGTCTATATATGGCTCCAGGTTCTTTGCCACATACGGTTTTAGCAGCCTGTATTGTGCTCTGTTTCAGCTGGTCCTCTGAGGGCCCTTGACGTTAACTCACTAAGCTCTTTAAAAAAGCACCCAGTGTCAGAACAGGGACAGTCTGTTTGTGGCAGGTCTTTAGGAAGGCAGCTGTTTTTAGCCAAGAGTGAGGGAAAATTACAAAAAAGAAAGGTCCAACAGGGTTTAATGTGGATGCAAATTATCATGAAAAAATGCTCCACTTTTTTTTACTGCAGTTTCAATTATTACTTTGTTTTGCAATGACACTGTTCTCCTTTGTGATAAAGCCAATATTATCTTACAATTACTTTGAAATCACCAGTATTACTCCGAAACTCATGAATCCAATCCCCAACCTACCCAAATAAAAATTAAAACCCATGTAAGAATTTCAGTGTGGAGATTCATAGTTGAGTACTTCTATTTACAAAGAATTTTAAGGCTTTCAGTAGCTCTTGCTGAGAAACTCCCAAGTATAAGAAGCATTTGAGTCCTAACTGTCGGACTAAGTTTTTTTCACTGTAAGATTAATTAACAAAGGATTTTAGGTCTTAAATAAGCTTCTCAGTCTGTTTGAAGATGGATTGAGTTCATAGAACCTGGTGGCAGGCCAGGGCAAGGTGCTTTAGTGCAACCTTGGTCCTTAAGGGAATCCACCAGCTCAGAAATGGAGGGCCCATGTCTCTAGCTGCTCCTTCCAGGATGTTTCACCCTTTGCCAAATGTTGGGTGGGTTGAGTGAACATAGTCGTAAAAACCCACTGAGTTGGCCGGCCCGTGGGTATGGTGAAGGCAGCGTAAACCCTTCTCATTCAGTTCTCATTAGTAATTCTTGGGACAGAGGATTTCTACATAGTGGTGTACAAGAAATCATCCTCTGTGAAAAATGTATAGTAATACCATCATTATGACACCACTGAGTTTTGTTTGTGGTATTGTTACAGAAACCTGTGATTTGTATCTGTGCAAGTGGTGTACTCAGAAAGTTTGGGGGTACCAAAATGGCTTAAAATACCATTTTCTTCATAATATTGCTTTAAGCATGCAGAAGCAAGAGTTTGGCTTTGAAAGTCCTATTTTATTCTCCATGCTACCACTTTTGTCGTTTTCCTTAATTAAGTTCTGCATAACAAATGTCTTGGAGGAAAGACTTTCATTTCATTTCCACTGTTAAGGCATCTTGCACGTCTTTAGGATGGTCAGTATTCCTCTACACCCTAAACTGTGGTTAGTAAATACAGTTCTAAATACATATTAGTGACAGAACATCATTTGAAGCATACTTTGGTTTGATTGCTCCCCTATATGAATAGTTGTGACCCAAGTTCAGTACTTAAGTTCTTACACTTCAGTCCCTTAATAATTAACCTTCAATGTAGAATCCACTTTTAAAATTTAAATTTAAAGTAGATCGAGCAGAACATCACTTGAATCATACCTTGTTGAAAGATAATGTTACAAGTAACGAAAGTAAAAATTTTAATTCCTCAATACTTCTGGTGGGATTAGTCATCCCGTAATTTTTTATATTTATTTATTTTTTGAGTATCATTTTGTCCGCAGGTTGAGTAAATGTCAGAGCCAGATGACCCATTTTAAAACTCAACTTGAATAGAAAAAAAGATTCATTTCTCATTTCAGAAAGACTGACTAACTTAAAGGGATTTATGTGGCAAGCAGCATTTTGATGGCCAAGATAGGAAGAGAGAAGCAGCTGGTTTTTCTTATCTCCCTGCCGTGACAAAGACGTCTGAATGCAACAGCACACAGTTTTCCACCACACTGTTTATGAAAGGGAAAATTCACAAAGTTCCTCTGAACCTCCAGAATTCAGTCAATTCTTCTCTTTAATGACCTACTCACTTAGAGTGACTAAACTTTTAGAGATCTTGGTGTCTTAAATGTCCCCTCTTAGTCCTGATTGTTTTATATTTATTTATAAATAAACTTGAACTGCAGGGAGGATTGTATAGGTCTTTAAATTAAAAAGTTTTGATCTCAGTGATGTAACTGTTAAGCAAAGCATGTGTCCTGTTTAAATTAAAATGTGCATGTTTGCTTTATTTTCATATTAATCACATTAACTGAAACTACCGAAGTTGAAGTAAGTGTGAAGGAACGTAGCTTATCTTACTACTGGTCTTTCTATGAGTGTATCGGGCAACCACAGGAACCTCTGTGATGAGCTTGCAGTAAATAACGCAGACAATATGGAATCTTAGGATTCCCCTCGTCAGTGCCGAGGTATTCCACCTGGGGGAGTTCCAGTGTGGGAGGTCACATCGTTGTGACAAACCATCAACTAATTTCTTTAAAAAACTTTTATAAAATCTTACTGATTACTTCCTGAATATGCAGTGAGATAGTGCTCATAGATGTTTACAGTTGTGTTCCAAGAATTAGTCTCACACAAAGGTAACCTGAGCTCTGTTATCAAAGCTGGATGCTGGACTTTGGAATAACTTACCTATTGAAATCACAACAGAGAACTTTATTTTTTAAATCACTTTTAAAAAATAACCTTTTTTTCCATTAATTCTCCCCGATGCACTATTTATTGTAATGTTAGCCCTGCTTGTACATCCTCTGCAGGGAAAATTGGCCCATTTCAATTTAGCGGAAAAAAAAAATTAGAAGTGCATTGTGTTTATAAATTTGAGCTCCTGTACTTTCAGTGAGGGTCCATTCACTAGATCCAACTAACAGAGCTAAATGCTCCTAAACAGAATATTTTCTTAATTTAGTTCGTGTCTTTGCCACAGTAATCTTCCTTAACCTTTTTTTCTCTTTACTAATGAATACTTAAACAGAAGACAAAATACAGAGGAAATACATTTAGGGGGAAAAATCTCCAATACAGTCATATCATGGTCATAGTGTTATCCATGAGCCACACTAGTCTGACCTTCAAGTCATGGTTAAGCAAGAATTGAGCACTTTCAAACCTGAAGACTCATTTAAAGAGATCTGTCTCAAAGTGAGAATGTGACCCCTTCAATAAGTAGCCAATGCAATATTTTGGTATTAGTAATCATAAAGTGATCATTGCATTGTGATAACAGTCCAGGCCTGTAAGATAAGCCTCTATGAACTTTTGGAAACAATGTGCCTTTTTCTTTTCTTTGCAAATAAGTAATTAGACAACGAGTATGGTCAGAATTATTAGTCCTGTAGTCCTTTCAAAATTTTTAAACCTACATGTCCCCCTCTGGAGGACTGTGTATTGTTTCTTGAGCTGCCTCAAGGAAGACAAGGATGTAAATTTGTATTTTGTCATACCCAAAAGGAAAGAAGCAAGCGTGTAATAGATCACATCACTAGTTTATTATATCTCATAGTTAGAGATAAGCTCTAGTTGTCTTGGTGTATTCCTGGCCTACAACTTAGCAGTCAAATAGAGACAATTGCAAACCAACATATTACCATGTTAAAAACATAGCAAAACTAAAGGATTTCTGTATAATGAAGAGAAAGAAAAACTTGTTCTCTTTTATTTTCAAGCAAGAAAGCCTATTGTGGTGGTGTCTTGATGGATTTTAGAGCATAAAAATCAATCAGAAAGCTGTAGCTTGTCCAGAACACTGCTGCCAGACTCCTCCCTTACACAGAGGAAGTGGAGCATATTATACCTCTACTCAAATCACTGCACTGGCTTTCTGTGACCCAAAGGATGGATTTTAAAATCCTCATACTAGTCTAGGCAGCACTAAATGGTCTTGGGCCTAAATAAATCTCTGATTTACTGGAACGTTATCAGTGTTCACTGACGTCTTCACAGTGTTTACACTCTGCTCTAATGATTAAAAAAGGCTGCTTTCAGTTGTTTCTAAATGAAAAAGTATGCAGTGATATTGCTGTCATAACTATCATGGCACATAAAAGGAGTAAAAGGAAATACTGTTGTTATAAACTTGAAGAAAAATTCTCCAGAAAAAACAAGATATAACCTTTTTATACATCTCTAAGGTAGCACTGGAGTTTCTCAGGAGGAAGGCTGTATCACCTCAGACACTTTTTTTTGTACGAATCTGAACAGTGTGTGTGGGACCATTCAGACCTTTAGAGAAACACATTACATTTACTAACATAAAGTCCTGATCCATCCTGTCAAAGTGTTGGGAGATTTAAATAATTGATGAAGTTCATCTGCCGCCCTTCCTTCCTGCACTCTTGCTCTCTTAATGTAGAGATGTTCTTATTGTATCTGTTGCTGCTGCAGGTAATGTCATTAGTATTTCACTCATTAAAGACACATTACATCAGCTCTAAACCCATCCGCTACTTATTATAATGATCATTTTTATGACCCGTTCAGCCTGATCCATTCATCACTATCACAGGCACAGGGACCCGCATTAGTGTTGCCCTTACTTCTCACTTAAAGGCAAATCTGCTTACATGCAATCAATTGATGTTGGATCCAGCAGTTAATTACAACATATGTGTCCCTTGTGGAATATGAGTGCCACCATTAAAGAGCAATGTGAGTTTATTTATAAGCGAAAAAGGAGAGTGCTGCGTTGGGTCAGAAATGTAACAGGTGCTCTTCGGTTGCGCACAAAAGAATTTAAAATGCAAAACTTGATATGACTGTTCCCTAAGTCCTCCAGTTGGGTTGGTGCAAGGGTGGGTTAGTCAAGAGTCCGAGGCACACTGATCTGGAGTGAAGAAACTGTTTTTAATACAAAAAATAACGCCTTCCTCAGGGCAAGTTAGCAATAACAAGCACAGGTGTTCTTTTGAATACGGTGTCATGTGACTGATCATTCCAACCTGTAGACCACAAAAGTGGTGTTACAGTTAGCAAAGCTACAAAGTTCCAAAGTTCTCTGTGTAAATACATCTTTGAACTTGTTGTCCCTCAGAATGTTGTTGCAGTGATTGCAGGCACCACATCTGTATGTACCTGTTGGTTTCGGGAAGTGCAAGATAGGTTTTTTGGCTGGCTGATGGCTTTTGACCAGGGCATCCTGGTCAAAGCTACTACATTCCCTGGCCTCAATGAGGAAATAGATTTTTCACCTTTTCTGTAAAAATGTCTTATCCATGATGCTGTATGCTGGTTGATATTTCATTAACGGTGTAGCCCCTTGCAATATGTGGACTGCTGTATTTGATTAACAATGTAAACATCTTGTAATATATGGTCTAAATTATTTAACTTTTATTGCACATTTGCACAGTACAGGGCGGCTTGCCTTGTCTTTTTGCGGTGGAACTGTCTAATTTTCTTTACAATGTAAACATCCTGTAAGATATGGTCTAGGTAATTATTTAACTTATATTTGCACATTTGCACAGTACAGGGTGGCTTGCCTTGTATTTTTGCTGTAGGCTATTAGATATTTTATCAACAATATAACACCTTGCAATATATGGACTGCCAAATTTTATTAACAATGCAAACGTCTTGTAATATATGGTCTAAGTTAGTATTTAACATGTATATCAAGTCTGCACATTTACACAGCACAGGGTGGCTTGCCTTGTCCTTTTTTCACAGGGGAGATCCCATTGGCTTTTTTAGTGTATCCTGATGGATGCATTTTTCCTTATTACTCTCAATGTTCATTGTGATATGTATTGTCTCCACATCTTATTGGTGTGTCTGTATTTGTTTCAATGGATTGATCATGAGATCATTCACATGACACCGTATTCAAAAGAACACCTGTGCGTGTTATTGTTAACTTGCCCTGAGGAAGACTCGTTGTTGAGTCGAAACGCGCAGGCGTTATTTTTTGTATTAAAAACAGTTTCTTCACTCCAAATCAGTGTGCCTCGGACTCTTGACTATCCCACCCTCGCACCAACCCAACTGGAGGACTTAGGGGACAGTCATATCAAGTTTTGCATTTTAAATTCTTTTGTCTTCTTCTTTTTCACTTATATATAAACTCATATTGCTCTTTAATGGTGGCACTCATATTCCACAAGTTTTGCGTTTTAAATGACTTTATTTATGTTTGTACTGATTTATATTGTATAAATTGTAAACCTATATGACTGATTAGCCATCGAACCTATGACTAACAAAAGGCAGCTTTACTTAGTATGAAGCCTTCTTGGCCCGCCTCTGAAAACAGCTGTGGAAAACCACAAAATCAAATGGATTCAGTATTATGAAAAAGACCTCTTTATGTAAAAATGTCATTTGATCTCTTTTGAGTATTAAATATGGATTGGTACAACCTTCAAAATCATCATATTGTCCCTAGTTTGTGCTTTTAAGCAGCCTCTTGTGGCTGTCAAAATAAACACAAAACACAAACATAGCCAGAATATCCCAAAATTAATTTTATCTGCTTTTAGTTATGTCTGCACCTTAAACCTTGCATCACATGTGCTCTCTTGGCTCTTCAGTGAGCTTGTTTTCTTAGGAGTATATTGATATCATTACTATAACAAAATGTTCCTATACCAGATTTTTTTACTTTATTAAAGACTGACATTTTATGGAAAGGCATTTGCTCAAAGAGGACAAATCATAATAGAACAAATGTTTAATACTTTGGAAGCACATGTTGCTATATGCATTTATTGTGCTGCAGAGCAACCTCTGCCCCCTATGCCTTGAGAGTGAGGGAGGAGAGAGTGATGTGACACCACGGTACCTTTAATATGTTGCGACAAGAGATTACAAAGTTCAACAACTTCATCTTAAAAATAATATAATGTATGATTATGATTATACAGTATACCCTTATATTTGTGAAATTCAAAGCAGTCAGTTAGATTTTTGTACCATCCCAGTGATTAGATTTCTCATCTCATTTCAGTGCACCACAACTGAACTGAGCAGGAACGTCCGAAAGCATGTGCATCATAATAAACACCAACTGCCATGCTGTCCCTATACCTTTAAAACCTCTACTGACGAAAAAAACATCCTGTATGATCCATAAACTGAAAAACACTTTCATCTAATAAGAAGAGAAAGTTCTGAAAATTCTGACTCAGAAAAAAATCAGAAAAGTTTATTATAATGGATTCTACACATTTTTTGAAAAGGGCCAAAATAGCTTTACAATGACACTTGATCATGTGATGCAGCTGTATGCTAAAGTAATTGTAGCATAGACCCAGAAGTATTAATATTTGTCAAGATTTCCCCTTTCTCCAAAGATCGTACTCAGCTACAGCCTCTTTATATTACAAAAGGTTTTTGAATGAGTGAAAAAACAGAGCTTTGTTAGTAAGTGCAAATCCAGAGATGATGGGGTTAGTCAGTAGCATCACACCAGAGTTTGAAGTAATTATTTTCTTCTTTCATCGTGACTGGTGTTTTAAAACAGATGCTCCTATCCAACCAAGCTGCTTCTGTAAAAGACTTAAGAGCTAATGTTGACATTAGAATAGGTGTCTTGGCATTCTGAAAGTTCATATTAACCTTTTATTTTATTTTGAACTGTTTTGGTCATCAGGATTTTCACCATACAAGTGTTTATGATAAATACTGGAATTGAAATGTATAGTTTAAGATCATGCACACATATGCACATATTTACTGTCTTTGAAATAAGAAAATGAATATCGCTCTCATGTCTGTGTTGCAAAGATGAACTCCACTTATTTCACACATCAAAGGGTTCCTGGGTTTTAATGGTATATACATGTGTGTGTAAAAGTTGAATAACACATTTGTGCCTCCCCAGGAAGCTGTGTGGAGTGTGACGAAAGGATTGGTTTCCAAGTTGCGTTGTGGGTAAAGAGTCAGCCACAACTTAGCAGGAGAGGAGAATATGTGGAATGTGCTGAAAATAAATTGATTTCTAGTTCTGCTACATCAGTTTTTTGTCTTAAGTCCCTTGTTTGTCCATAATGGGACTGCAAATGTTTTAAGAGTGCAGTGTCACATCAATGCAGTGCTTTTTTAAGAAAAGAGTGGCTAGCCAGGTAACAGGAGGAAACAGCTAGCATAGCTATCTCATAGCTAGCTCTATCTCATTTGTTGATTTTATACACAAACCTTAATATATAAAACAACTATTGGTGATTTTCAAGTGAATTATTTACAGAAGTCAATCTATCTGTTGGCTAATAACAGCTGGACTCTTTGAGAGGCTGTACAGACAGAAACTAAACTTTTTCCTGCTCACACACCTTGCCAGGCTGCTGCACTGAAGATAAAGACACCGCACAAAAGTGGTGGGCAAATGAATGCACTTTTCTTTAAATTGCTACAACTAAAATTACAAAATTACCGGGGAAGGGTTGCTTTTGGGTCATTATACTAAGTTAGGCTAACCCCGATTCCAGCTCTGTGCTGACACAGATAAACACACGGATATGATATGAGATGTATCATCATCAGTCCAGATTAAGCCTGATAAGACGGTTGTCTTTTATGGCTTTGTGCAGCCTTAAGCTAATAGTGTCCATGTAATCAGCAAAAAGGCTACAATAAAAGATGTTGTCCTGCTACCCAGAGCTCCATTCTGGCAAGTGCATTGTGTCCAGATGTGTGAACCTCTGTCCTGTATGCCTCTATGTTTATTTCCATGCCTGTCCCTCCCATGGTCCTTCCTCCTTCCTGCTGCTTCCTCCTTCTCTCTCTCCTCTTTCCATCGCTCCCTGAGCTCTTGTCTACCCCCAGGCTGGGAAACAGAGAAGGAATGGTCGTCAGTCACAGGTGAGGATGAGGAGGAGTCAGGGCAGTCCAGCCAGTCTGCAGCAGAGGATCGTGGGTACCCGTCCTGCAGTGAGGAGCCTGGAAACATGAACTTCCAGTAGGAGTCTTCTTTGAAAAGATAGACGGAACCTGGACAAGAGAGGGAGAAGTTTTTAAAGCCAACAACCTCCATGTTTTAATGCTTTGAGTTTATAAAAAATGTCATTTTATTCTGTTAAACAGTGCAAACAGCATCAAAGTGCTTTCTTCTTTTTATTTTTGATGGGTCCTTTAATACAATTACACTATATCTGCCCTATTTTTAACCTATGAATGGTTTGATGTATCCCACAAAACAGTAATTTCATCCAGCTGTAATGTAGCATGCTTACTGTAGAGTCATGCATACTTTCACCACTAGTGGGCAGCACAAGCCAAATAACAATCACTCTATTTGGTATGTTTATGAGCGTAACACATATAAAAAGCCGCATAATTGAACTCCTGGCACAAATAATGTTAATTTTTCATCATTAAAATTAATTATAAATTATGCGATTGCATGTTAGAGCTTAAATTTATGAGGCCAATAATGATTAAAGGGGCTTTTAAGTCCTCTTTCTTGAATAACCCTAACTCACCCTAACTCATCTCAATGTTAAATATCAAATTGAACCCTCACAACACAAAAAAACAATTTAATGTTCCTACCTGACAGATTATTGACTCTTTTTTTCACTTGGCTGAGCATTTGGTTCACAAAGGGTCAGACAGATCTGATGTGACACACAGATACAAACAAGATTCTTGTCCTCACCATCTCTGTCTGTTGTGATGCCACTGACACCCTCCTTAAGCAGCTGAGTCCATGCGTCTTCTTGCTTTTCTCCATCAGTTCCTCTTATGTTTCCCCACACAGGGCCCTCCTCTGGGTCCCAGACCAGGCCCCACCTTCCTGCTCCGTCCTCCCTCTCCTCCTCCTCCTCCCCATCCTCATCTGCTCCATCTAGGATCATCCCCATCCTGAGGGCAGTAAGGGGCTGAGGATAACCTTCCTGCAAGGACAGATCTCTGAAAAGCCAGAACTGGGAACCTGTAGAAAGACACAATTTGGGGAGTTCAGTATGTCAGTTGGCTGGTTTACCACATATTTAGAAAAATCATAAAGAAAAATCAAGCTGTGTGCTGGTGAAAGGCAAGTGATAATAATTAAGAAAATTTAATTGAATAATCAAGATGGTATGACAAGCAGTTAAAACAGGGTAGCAATCAGCTCTCAGTTCAAACATGAACTTCATTTTTTGTGTTTCTTTGTTTTAAGTCCACATACTGTTTTTTTCTCACTTTATGGTCTCCATCAGTCTGTACGTTCCATTTGGCTTCATGTTAAGCTTAAGTGATATTCACTGTTTTAGCAATATTAGAATATACCACTGATAAAGATGATGGCGTGGTCTGACTGTCTCTCCAGCACAGCATGAAGATGAGGTAGATCAGGTGGTAGACCCTTCCACAGCCGCCTGACGGGGACCCCACGACCTGATACCAAGCCACCACCATTGACTCGCCACATAGTTGCACCTGAAGGGAAAAGAAACATAAGACAGAGCAGCAAAGGAATGAATGATTAAGAAAGACCCTGCTTCCCACTGCCAGACAGCTTTTAACCTCCACATACTAGAATTTAATGTCAGTTTCTGGTGTTAGAGACCTTTGAAGAAGAAAGTCTCTCCTCGGATCCTTGCCACAGCATCAAAACTGGTGTTACAGCGATCTATGAAGGGGCTGAAGAGAGAAAATTCAAAGACTAATTAATACTGTATGACCATTCTTAATATTCATATCACATGTAATATGTTATAATTTAATTTTAAGCAAATTATACAATAATTATATTCAAAAGAGAGAGAAAAAAGAGCAGAGGAAACTAAATGGATTTTTTTCTTTCCCAGTAATCATGTTATCTGAATCTTCTTTTTGTCATTAGATTTTACATTTACATTTATACATCTCTGTCTGCATGCAAGCATTATCAAGTTCAAAAGAAAGAGTAGAAACATTTTGTATTCATAGCATCTCACAATATGACATTGCTTTCAAATGTTGGTTTAGACCAGTATATTGACGATATGATCCCCACAGGATAAATCCTACCGACTCTGGTGATCTCCTAAATTTTCCTAAAGAGACGTTATAGGATTAAATCTAGTGGTTTTATTGATATTTGAAGACACCCCCCCCCCACACACACACCACGAGTATAAATAGTATCATTTGTCTATAAAATTGTTACAAGTACAGCTGTGCATAACATTGTATCCTTATTAATATTAAGGAAAACCAAAAG
>JAPZDY010000026.1:1764872-1780800 GCA_029783645.1 Ctenochaetus hawaiiensis
ACAGGCTGTGGCTGGGGTGGGTGTTGTCTTTTAGTATCCTTTTTGCTCTGCGCAGGCACCTCACCTCCCCGATATCAGTTATGCTTGGTAGATGCGTACCAATGATGTTTGGGTAGGTTTAATCACTAGTTACAGAGTCTCCCTGTGATTATGTGTAAAGTGATTAGTGATTAGTCTTCCTGTGATAATGTGTAAAATGGTCTAAAATCTACCCTATGACATTAATAATGACATTAATAGTAGTACTACTGCTACTAATTATTATTATAATCTATTAATACTATCATGTGTCATTTATGTTGTCTAGGCTGCAGCATCTTGGGTGATATTACATACAAATTTGATAATCATTTAAGCAATGCATGTAGGTGCTTTCATGACTGCGTCCATGGCCATGCACTTCTTGACAAGGCAAGCATTCTCTCAGTCCCCCAGTAGATGTCGCTATTGCCCGCGCACGAATTGAACCTTGCAGTTGATCTGCCAAACAATTTTTAAAAGAGTGTCCCTAAGTAACACTGCACACAGGGTACCCTTGGGCGGAGAGTGTGATACCAGGCATGCCTGTGTAGACTTTCCTTACGAAGGGTAGAGTCAACACTGTTTGTGTGTAGCGTCTTTACCGGCAGTGTACCTGCAGCGCTCACATCCACCTGTTACCCCCTAGGAACCGCGTCGAGTCGGCAGACAAAAACTGACGGACTGTTAGAAATGAAATGAGGTTGTATTCCTTGAGATTTGTATGTCTGCTGGCTTTCGCGTGTTTTGTGTCGTTGACTTGGATCACAAACGTCCCCAGTGATGGAGGTAAGCTGTCAATACAACCTGCTTGAAGTTGTCTGGAACAAAAGGACTCAGGCTTAATTTACTGTCTTTCTAGAAAACAGTCAAAAACTAGTGGGTTACACTTTAAATCCTGTTTGTATTTGCCAATATTGCTGCTTTTTAAAAAAAAATCTAATAAAAAAAATCTAATTATTGAAATTATATTGAATTATATTGAGTTGAAATTATAATTGAAATTACTTAATTCTTAGACTTTGTTGAACTCAAACAATTGGTTGTCAGTCGACGCGCCCCATTTATACTGCACTAAAACATTCTGAAAACACCGTTTTCATTATTAGACAGTTAAGTTGCAGTTGAAGATGTTCTACAGCGTTTTTTGTATGTTTGTTTTTCAATTCACATTTATTGATTTTTTTTTTTTTTTTTTTTTTAAATCCGAACAGGAAGTGCTAAAATAAAATGCACCAACAAACCTGGCCCTCTCCCTGACGTTCTGGCCAAAATAGCAAAAAAGAAAAGTGAAATGCAAGTAAGGTGTATGGAAGTAGGCTAAGAGATTAAATTTGCAATTGGTTAAAAACAAAAGGAGTAAGAAAACAAGAGTTTATCACAGTTATGTAGAAACCCTAGTTACTCCATAAAAGTTAGTCAGGCTACTTCCTCCCAAAAAATTCCCAAGAGATGGCTCATCTTCTTTTCTTTTTAGCTTGTGAAGCATAGATTGATAAGATGCAATCTGCTGTTCAACACTGTTAAAAATGTAGACAGTGTAAAATATATAGTGGCTAGCTAAACACCTGACATTGTACAACAGTCACCAAACAAAGAAGTCTTATTAGTGAGACTGTGAAAAAACATATCTCTTAAGAACATCTGGAAAATTCCATCTGTTAAACAGAATTCTTGTCATTGAGATGTAAGCTTGAGATGCCAATATACTGACTCCACAACCAACATTTATAACTCTGTCTGAAAATTTTTTACTTGAGTCTGCTTGAGTCAACTTGGAGTCAGTATGAACAGCCAGGTGTCCAGTGTGAATACTATTTTTACTGGCCTTCTTTCCTAATCAGCCCGTAGCCATTGTGGTCATTGTTAAAAAAGCAGGTAATTCTAGTGCAACAGGTTGATTTGCTGAAATCCCCTTGATGGATATCTTAATCATGCCTGTGGGTCAGAATACTGCAAAGAAATGTCACCATACCTGCTTTCCATTATATTACCTGCATAACTTACATGGCACAAACAAAGGAGTGTCACAGCACACTCTGTGTCCATTGCTGAATTTAAATCATTGTTGCATTTAAAATGAAAAGATCCTATGATGTAATTCTGTTGAAGAGTAGCCAATTCTCACCACAGGAAGCCATAATAATGTAAGATTGTACAAGTAGCCATGAAAAAAAGCAATTTATGAGTATCTATCAGGCATCGTTTCTTTTCTTCAATGCCGTAGTTCGCTCCTTTCCTTCTGCATCAACCACATAGTTAGTTTTTTTTAAAACATTACACCTTAAATATGGCATTACAGCCAGTTTCTTTCCTTTCCACCTGTACCCTACATAAGACATATGTGACAGATGGTGGGAAAGTAATTTGCAGTCTTTTTACCATAGTCACAAGGATGATGCTGTAAAAATAAGTAGAAATGCTTGCAGACATGTTTGGTATTCATTCATTGAGTTCTTTGAGTCTGAAGTGTGAGTTTGTTCTGTAGCGTCAGTTTAGTATCAAAACATTGTTCTGATACAGTACAGAAAGCTCATGAGAAAAACTGCATCATCACCAGTCACATGCTGAGCAGTAAATTAAACCTCTGAGCTCTTCCTCCTTCCTTTGTTTTTTTTATGTGGACAGGTTAAAGAACGTCAGACTGTGATAACATGAACTCTTAGCATGTTGCTTCCCTTTAATATCCAACTAAGTTTATTAAGTTTCCTTACTTGAAACTGCTTCCATAACTAACAAGATATGGAAGGAATAGATGGGAAAGAGGGAGAGAGAAAATGCGCCAATGAAATCTACATTACAGTGTTTTCTCCCTCCCTTGCTTCTATTCTTATTCAAATACTATTGTAGTTCTCCTTCAGCATCAGTTTCCAAGACTGGAGGTAAAGAACAGATCGGGTGACCGCACAAAGAAAAGAAAGAAACAGCATAGATGTGACTTTGAACTTATTGATTGGTTTATTGCAGACAGGGAAGGACAGTGGTATGTGATACAAGTTCAACCAAGCATGTGATGCTAACAGGTTTAGAGCACACCGTCTGCAGGTAGATCTCATTCCTCTATGCAGGACTGCCTCAAAGCTTGTCTGCAAAATTTTTGCTTGAATTTAAGTGTTCAGGCATGACAAGTGTTATCTGCGGTATTTATATTATGGAGACAATGCTCCTGAGGGAGCAATAAAATTTATCACAGAGCCTTTACAACTTGAACAGGCAAAGCTAAAATATGAATATCTTATGAGCGAGTCACCAGTTTCTTTCCCACCATCTTAACATGCTTGTCTCTGTTGCTAATGTCGACAGCCGTTGTGAAGGACTTTCTTTACATATATGATAGTTGAATACCTTCTTTAAAACTAATTCCTCTGCAAACTGCATTTGCAAACAACATAAACAAGTTAAAATGGCCCGAAAAGAAAGCATTTAAAATCTAGATCAATGAGTAAGCACTAAATGCAGATGATTTTAAGATTAAGATAAACTCAGTTTCAATTCAGTTGAAATGTTTCACCACCACTCGTGAAAGTAATTTAAATTTTTGTAAACCAAGAGCGTAGCAGGAGAATTTTCTTAGATACTTAAGATAAAAAACTAAGTTCAGTTGCAAAACTTTTAACATTCATTGTTATTATTCTTAAAATTATTATTTTTATTATCAAACAAGTATTTTTAGATTTTTTTATAATTTGACCCTTTTTTAAAGTTCAGTAAGATCATTGTAATTTTTTATGTTCAACTAAAGCCTGATGTCTTTCTAAGTCAATGAGTAAACATGGTAAATAACTCTTACTTTAGTTTCGATCAAAATAATTGTAATTATTTTTCTTTTACTATAACGATCAAGCAGTACTACAAAGATGCCAAAAAATTTGCTACTAAATTTTCCTAAACTGATGATTTTGTCACTTTTGGCATTTTGGATTGTTAGTTGGACAAAATGAACAATGTGAAGGTGTCACCATGGGTTTGGGGAAAGTGGCAGCAGGAAGGATATTTTTCACAAATTTATGACTTTATGAAACCGAAGCACTCCATTGAAAAAGTAATACATGTAAAACACGTGTTCTATCAGAATGTAAATGTTGTCTACAGAGTAAAGACCCCACAAAATGCAGATGCTGTTTCACAACTAAATCCTGGTTGAAGCAAAATATAGCAAAGTACATTACAGTAGAAAGCTTACTTCTAATACCTGAATAATAATCTAATAATCTAACATGGAAGCAGCGTTGTTTTTGATAAAGTGAAAACCAGTGCTGACAGAGCCCAAGGATCATGATGTGCTCAGTGAAGATTATGCCATCAGTTTCAAGCCGTTTGCTTTTGTTTGAATGCCTCCAGGCTCAGCAGCACTGCCAGACATGCAGGACCTATACTACCGTCTGTCCATGGCTGAGGAGCTGGGAGGGCAGGTTAGCAGAGGTCTCAACAGCATCCTGGAACAGCTGAGGAACATCTCTAAAAATGCCAACAATACCAGTAACACCACCGCCACAACGGTGACAGGTACATTTCACAATGAATGCGCAAATTCTCATTTCTTTTTTTCAATATTTCAAATGGGTCAAATCTCACTTCATTTTACATCATTAATTCTCTCAGCCCCCTTTTGGCTCTCTCTCCTTGATACACACACACTCACATAGTCATACTGTTAGACATTGCACTTGTCTATAAGTAGCTCCTCATCTCTACACAATAAACCGAGTTGTTGAGGTTAACACGATATTCATATGAAGCATACAAAAGTGGTAGGAAAGCAAACTGGTCATGCAAGGGAATGATATCAGTGTTAATTCTTTTTCTTTGACTCTGATGCTGAAAGTTTGGTCTCTGAATCCAGATGAATGATACAAAAAAGCACGTAAGAACGGCTAACAGTCTAAAAAGGCACACTCCAACCTTATTCACAGGTGCCATTTGATGCTCTTGAGTTAATGCACATTAAATTATCTTAAGCACTTCAAGTCTTCATCACAAACAGTGGAGAAACTACAGGAAATGGGAAATTGTCCCAATGGTCTGTTGCTATACCAAACTGGGACGAAGCAGGTCATTGATGGTGGCCTGAGCCCTAACTATGTGGCTGACCCATTCTGAAACATTTTACCATATTATTAATAAGAAGGTCAGTTTCAGAGTTTTTTTTTTAGTCCTTTTGAACTGCTGTGAACTTTTGCAATAACCTATCTCTCTCTCCTTCTGTGGACAGAAACAGTAGACCTGCCCACAAGTGGTTCAGGCCAACAGATGATCCTCAAGCCCAACATTTACCTTTACATGCCGCACCTCAGAGAGCACCCAGACAGCCTCCAACCCAACATAGTGCTGGGACAGGGACGCCGTGGAGGTATGGAGCACTCGTGCATAACCCACCATAAAAAGCATACATACTGTACATTCTATACATCTATGACTCTATATGTTTTTAGCTCCATTTGAAAAATCAAGTTGGAAAAAAATGTAAAAAAAAAAGTATCTTCCTGAGATTTAGTTAGTGAAAGGCCAACTAAAGCTTATGTTGACATTTAAGTAGTGTAGTTGCCTTCCCCACAACATCACCTTAGTTGTGGTTAAGTGTCAGGGGAGGAGTGAGAGTGAAATGCAAATTCAAGAGGTGCTAATGTTCACAAGCACAGTTGTTCTCTTTTCTTTACCATTCTTCATCATAACCTGTGTGTTTGTGTGTGTCCTTCAGTGTCCATAGTGGTAGGCATTCCTACAGTGAAGCGAGAAAAGCAGAGCTACTTGGTCAACACACTCAGCTCTCTGCTCTACAGCCTGACGCCCTCAGAAAAGCAAGATCTTCTCATAATTGTCTTTGTCGCTGAGGTTATATACATACACACACACACACACACACACACACACACACACTCATAGCCAACTCGCAAAGTCATTAAAGCCAGATATGCTTTATGTGGTATGAGTATGAGAGTGAAAGCTGAAAGTTGCAGAGGTCTTATCTGTTTGAAAAATCTTGCAGAGGCTGAAGCCATCCGTCATTTAGCTTAACTTGTTGTCTTTAATGTTCAGTTTTTATTCAGACAAATAAGATATATCATGTTATCTTGTAAGCTTTAGTTTTTTTTCTAGGTCTTTTTTTTTTGCTCAGACATGTTAATTATGTCACTTGCATCTATTCAGAGAAGAAATAAGGAATTTTGTTTTGAAACAAAATTTTGAACTGACCTATGTTGGTTTTTTAAAAAAGCTGACTTTTCAAAATCAAACATCACTTGCTAAGTCCTGCTGGAATTAGCTTCTTATCAAGCAAACAAACATGGAGGTCATTTCTTCTTCTGATAAATTCTTCTTCTTAATAAAAGGACATATGAGCATATTTCCCACTCAAACAATTTCTTCAAAGAGAATCATGAAACTTGCAGTGTAACTTAATGATATTAACTTGCCTGCCCAGTATTGTTAAAGTTTTAACTAATGTCATAAAGTCACATATCTGCCAAAATAAGATGTAATGAAAAGCTGCAATGAAGCAGCTGTTGTTACCGTTCCTGTAAGGTTAATAAATGTCACAACACCTCCAAACTTCCCCATAACATCATTGGTAAATTGCAGCTAATAAATCATGATCAAAGAGAAGAGTCACCATAAAGTCAGCACCTTTTCTTAATTCAGATCCAGCAAAAAAAAAAAAAAAAAAACTTTGCCCACTCTGGCTGTCCTCTGCACACTAGACACCCAAGCACACACTCACAGCACACATGCTTGTGACACAAAGCTGCTGCAAAGGTCTAGTGACTTCTGCCTCTTTTCTGAGTGAGAACTGAACAAAAATCATGTCAGTCTAATTCTTTAAATGAGGACACATGGCTGTCGTATAATAATGTAATGCAATAAACTGTTTACAGTCAGAACCATGTAAATCAAACAAAAGCATCTAAGTCTAATGTGGTTAAAAAGGGAACACTGTACCCTTAAATATCTTTCCAGTTAGTTCCTATGTATTGTATGTCTGTCTGTGTATTTAATTTTTGCTTTGTATTTTAAGTTTTGTGAGGCTGACATGCTAGGAGGCTTCACCAATATGAGATCAATTAAAATTGGTTATATGTGGACTAGCCTTAGAAGGATGAGCCCAATGAGGCTGATTCAAACTATCAAACCTCCTTACTCTATGTGATTTCTGGTGAAGCAGTCTCCTCTTTCGTACTAACTGAGCACATCAGAAATCCCCCACATCACTGACATCACTGACATCCTCTTTTTTCTCTCTTTGTCATGTCAGACTGATGGAGACTATGTGCGCATCACAGCAGAGACCATCAGACAGAAGTGAGTTACTTTACATTGCTTTCCGTGAAGCAGCATTACTGTTCTCTTTGGCGTCATGTCCTCTCTTATCTGTGGTTTCTGACTGCAGCAAGCATCATGCTTTTTAGGTTACAAGGTCAAGTGAGGTTTTTTTTTTGTTTTTTTGTGGTTAAACTTGTTGTAGCTCAAAGCATCAACTTTTTAGCGTATCTAAGAATAGACCAGCTGTTTTACCCGCTTGTATCGCAAAGTAGGCCTGCCTTGAGAAGAGCCTCCCACCCTACAAATTTAGACGTTATGGATTCTAATTGTTTCCCCTGCTCGCTTAGTTTCAATCGCAGTCAAATTTGGAAAAATTTTTCTCATGTGCCAGTTTCATGAGTAACTTCACCAAGTTGTTGCGTCATGAATTTTACATTTACCTTCACAAACAAAGTAAAAATTTAAGAAAGAAATCTCTTCTGCATCTCTTCTTTTAGATCAGTATATCCTCTAACAGATTTTAAGCCTTTGAAATGATGTTTATTCTGCCCACTTCATTTCATAGTCTGCGGTTGTATGTTTTTTTGTTCCTATAAAATGTTCTGTAAAGAGATTAAAGCTTTGCACCAACTGTTTGAACTGCCACAATCAATACTTTTCATATTAACAGAGATTATGTGTAATATGAAAGGTGTGGCTCATAGTGACAAACTGTGGGAGAATAATGACCACCTCTTCAGATCCCTGTAGCTCTGTGGGGCTGCTTAGTGTCTCTCAGTTCATCGTTTGGTCAAAACCAGGTTAAACCTGGAACGTTTGGTTCGGTCTGTCAGCCAGCCTGAAGACAGCTGTTTTGACTGAATCCTTGATAATCTCAGTGAACACTTCTGTTCAGCAGCAAACAACAGAGAGAGTTAGAGATTAGCAGGTAAAAATGAAGGAATGATTAACAGCTGAAGGCAGAAATTTCTATTAGATGTTGGAGACCAAAGACCTCAATGGACAGAGCATACTAGACTTTGATCACCAGGTGGATATAAACACCTCTTCAAAGAAATAATCATGTTGCTCTGTGACTGCTGGGTGAGTTAATAGGCAACTGGATAACAGCATGTTTGCCATATTAAGTTAATGATACTCTTATAAAGGCATGTCCATAAGACTGTCATGACATGATGTGGTCCTTATGAGTGATTATGTCTGTTATTATTAAGTGTCATTTGGTTATTTTTTTCAATTGGAATGGGGTTAGGGTGAGGTAATGATTCTAACTGACATCAGTCACTAACGCTCAAGAGTCCTCCTTGTTAATGACTGGTGTCATGTCATGGTTAAGTACAAATAAACTGGCATTGCAACTTTTCTGACCCCGGCTTTTTTGCTCTGTGCAGCATAACACTGTCCAATTTGTCCAGCACCTGTCTTGTTTTTGCTTTGTTTGGTTTAGATCTTAGTAAGCAAGTTAGGTAGGCAGAGCAGGTGGTATAATGTGGCTTGTGTGAGTTGAAGAGAAGCTCTATTTTTTTTTTTCTTTTAGCAAGAAACACTTCCTCTCTGGCTGTTGACAGGCAGCTTGAAATTGCAGGAAGAGTTGGACTAAGTGTTAGTAACAAATCAGGTGTGGTGATTTAGAAATTATGCTCCACCAAAACTTGAAAAAGGGATGTTGCAATTAGTCAGCATGTGAGCTAAATACCAGCTGAATGTGGTTATACCACACAGACAGGTGGAACTGCCTGAGGTGTGAACACAACAAAAATACCTACTACCACCACTACCTACTACAATACCTGTCAAAGCCTCGAAGCAGCTGTAGTCGCTTATTTGTTTCAGTATAACGAGTCTTCAATGTGTTTGTCAGATTTAAAATTGCAAAGTGCAGTTTAATGGTTAGTATCACTTTAAACTGCATTTATCTATTCTATAAAAGGTGCTGCACAAGTAAAGTCAGATTTTCCTGCCTACAGAATGGCCCATGCTATGCAGATTTAAATAATGCAGCTCTAAATTTTTTAAAGTTGCATAAGGCATGAAAGTTCTTTCACTGCATGCAACAACACACTAGACATT
This sequence comes from Ctenochaetus hawaiiensis, assembly GCA_029783645.1. NCBI lineage: Eukaryota > Metazoa > Chordata > Actinopteri > Acanthuriformes > Acanthuridae > Ctenochaetus > Ctenochaetus hawaiiensis. Next base: position 1,774,218 of record JAPZDY010000026.1, read on the forward strand.
AGCGATAAAACGTACATCGCAGTGTTCAGGTCAGATCACTGCAATCATATCCTAACAATGTGACAGTCAAAAGCAGGGATTGAGGCTATTTTTCTCAGAATTTTCAGGTCTCTACCCATCCCATTCTTGTTAGCACGATATCTCAAGAATGCCCTGATTAGAATTTAGAATTTCAAAGGTCAAAGGTCATGTTCATTATGACCCCACAAAACAAGCTTTCGGTCATGACAAGAAGTCACACTCTTGTTCTAACAGAATTTTACACACATCTAATAGCACAGAGTGTTGAGGTGATGACATGTTCCAGAGGTTTTCTCACAGATGAATACAAAAACTTGAATGGTAGGTTTAGGCACACAGTCTGATGCATTAAATCTAGTCTGCGTGACTTGACATGTTAATGCATATGATGTACGCAGTAAACTGGATACCAATTTTTTTCACAATTTCAAATTAAATGATTAATTGAGTCTAATCCCTGGTCACAATTTGAGATTTAAATGCAGAATTGTTTGTGTATTCCCTTTGTCCTCTCATGGTGAAATCTGTAATAACCAGCTCTTTGTTTGTAGCTTTCCCCAGGAGGTGCAGTCTGGGCTGCTGGAGGTTGTTTCTCCTTCACAGTTTTACTACCCAAACTTCACCAGCCTCAGAGAGACCTTTGGAGACTCCAAGGACAGAGTCAAGTACATTTATCATTCCTGTTACTTGAAATTTGAAATGCTAGATTAGTTTGGTTGTGTTTATTCCCATTTATCATGGTATCAAGGTACGGTTGCTGCTGTGTGATCATTTATGTTCAATCCTCTGTGTAAATAAATTGATGTCGGTGTGCACACTTTGTCTGTTTTTAGATGGCGAACAAAGCAGAATCTGGACTTCAGCTTCCTCATGCTCTACGCTCAGGACAAAGGAACTTATTATGTTCAGGTATGGTCAAAGGTCAGATTCCAACTATTATCATCAATATGTTTCCCATGCTGTACATGCATGAAATTGATTTTGAATGTTGATTTTGGATGTATTTCAACATTTCGACAGTCATTTTTTTCCAGATTTGGTTCCCGTGATGATAAGGGTTATGGTTGCTATTTTCAGTGATTAAGATCAGTAATGGGAAAAATCTGAAGAGGAATAAAATTGATTCAACAGTTTCTTCAACAGCAGTTTATTAGTAGCAATCAGTCACACGTGAGAAAATTGAATGAATAACATCCTGATTGCCCAACAGTGTCTGGCCACAGGACAAGTAATAAATTGTATCTCTCTATGTTAGCAGATGGGACATGAGCCAAACTGAAAAAAAATCAGAGAAAGAGCAAAGCCACCCTACCTACATTATTAGACTGACAGTTAGTAATTGCTGAGTGCAGAGTAGAGACCACAAATGTATAGGTAGTGCTGTACTTGTTGAGTTGCAGTTGTTAAATGCTGGGTAATATTGTTTGCATGGTTTGTCACTCACTTTAATTGTGGCTACATAATGACATGTGGTTTTTTTTTTTTTTTTTTGCTGTATGTTTTCCAGTTAGAGGATGATGTTGTTGCAAAAGCAAGCTACTACAACGACATGAAGACCTATACCACCAATGAGGCTTCCAAGGAGTGGCTCTACCTCGAGTTCTCCCAGCTTGGATTTATCGGTGTGTGTCTAAAGCGTTAAAATGGAGGGTCAATCCGCTTATTGAACCTTGTCTGATGTGTGTGTGCCTGCCTGTATGTTGTCCTCCAGGCAAGATGTTTCGAACCCGTGACCTCCCGCTGATTGCAGAGTTCTTCCTGATGTTCCACAGAGACAAACCCATCGACTGGCTGTTAGACCACATTCTGTGGGTGAAAGTTTGCAACCCAGAAAAAGACCAAGTAAGCACAGTTTTAAATGACTGTCTGCACATGCATGATAAGAGCAGTTGCAGCTGGAACAAAACACTCTTAATTATAATGAAATACTGTATGAAACACGGCATTGTTAAAAGTTTTTGCAACAGTTAATATGACATATTGCTTCAGCCTTACCAAGAAGACACATGTACAGTGGAATAAATCGAGACTCCTTTAAAAAACCCAGACTTGTGTAACTCAAGTGCTGATGATGATCAAGTGATGTAAATTTAAATATTTACTCATGTTCTCATGCAAATTACTTTGTTTTAAACAGCAATCTTAGATAAACAATAGTCTTCGAACTGTTTGATCACACTTTCACTACTTAACAATAAAAGATACAAGAAAAATTAAAACTGGCAAACAGTAAAAACAACACAAAAACTAGAAAGAGGAGTAAAAACCAAAGAAAACATAAGGACAGGCATTATATGACATGTTTTTGGAACGAGTAAACAATTTTATTAAAAATCTTAATTGATTACCGAGCATTTTCTTTGGCTCTCTTGTGACGTTAATATTGACATTTCATGAACTATGACATAACACTGATTTATTATTAAAATGCAAAATTTCTTCTAAAGAGGATCTTCACAGATGTAGAACAGCTTCTTCAATGGATTTTTCATATAGTAACTGGCAGTATGTGGCTCCAACACCATTACAAACTTCACAGCAGTGTAGAAAACGAAATGTTGGTGTATTTTCTTACACAGAAAGACTGTAGTGAGAAGAAGGCCTCGCTCAAGCAGCAGTACAAGCCTTCCCTCTTCCAGCACGTGGGCCTGCACTCCTCTCTGCCTGGAAAATTACAGCAGCTGAAGGTGAGTTCACCTCTGACTCAAGAGAGATGTTGATTTGTAATAAACCTGCATTACTGCTGCATGATATGAGTTGAACCAACGTCCAGAGAAAGTGTGGTTTGGATGGGATCAAAGTGCACGTTCTTGCCTGAGTCATCTCAGTTTGTGATCAGCACTGGGGAGTCAAAGCATGGCACACAGTGATGCCACCAGTCAGGCTTGGGTTTCCTGCAGTGTTCAGATAACTCTCTGTCCACCTAGTCAGATACAAGAGCCAGAAAATAGGTCACATCACACATTAACATTATTATTTCTAATGTTTTTAAATAATATTTAAAACTAATTACTGAAGAAATCGATCAGTCAATCAATCAATCCAGTGTATGAAAGTATTCAACAGATGAAAACAAGACTAATTTTTTTGGAGTTGATTAAATGACACTTCACAATACTAAGACTATTTGTTGACCATATTATTTAACGTTAATATTTCATGTGTCCTAGTTCCTGAGTAGCTTATAGTTTGGCTTTTCACTTAAAGTTGTGTGTTCAGTATTCAGTTTTCTTATGCCACTAGGTTAGAGTTTCATGTGCTAAATGTGTTCATCAGTGACCTGTCGTAAACTCTCTAAAATAAATGTGATAATCTCCTTCCTCATTGCAGTTAGACAAGTTTGCTTTTCTTTTTTTTTTCTTTTTTATTGGACATCATGATGACAGTGGAAAACAATTGCTAACAGCGTGGATGGCAGTGACAGTGTTACAGAGGTCACTGTTTTTTACTTCTTTATCTCTTTCAAACCAAATATGTTGTCAAATATGTTGTTGTACAAGGCAGTGACAGTAACCTGTTTCCTTATTTCCACTTCCTCTCCAATTATGAGAAACTCTCTCACCTCACCATCTTACCAATGTTGCATGTTATATCCAAAGGGGATAATTCTCTCTTTTCCCTCCCAGGATAAAGACTTTGGGAAGCAGATTCTGTACCGGGCCCACAGTAACCCAGCTGCAGAGGTGAGCAGCAGCCTGAAACATTATCAGCAGCACAGTCTGGACAGAGCTTACAAAGGACAAGACTTCTTCTGGGCATTTGCACCTGTCAAAAATGACTACATCCTCTTCAGTTTCCCGCAGCCAATTCACATATCCGGGTAAATTTGAAGCTTTTTTTTAAAGTAAAGATTCAACTTCTTCATTACATTTTAATTTAATGAAATTAAGAGCTGATGACACAGAGTCTATACTGCATGATGTTAGAGAAAGAACCTTCCTCTGTTGCCTGCAGTAAGTGCTGGGACCAACCTTGATTCAGTAAAACTGAGTGTGAGAATGTAAACATTAAGGTGACAGGGAGGCGCCTTGAACATACATTCAAATCATGGGACGCCACCTTTTTTTTGCATACAGACAAGGACACAAGGTGCATTTATTTGCTCTGGTATTTGAATGGTGTAAAAGCAAACGCATGAGCTGGTATTCAAAAGAACTAAGTTGACACTGTGAAATTTACATCCCTGACAAAACAGGCAACTGCTGTTTGCATCACCCCAAGTCACCTATCTAAAGGAAGTTGCCCCATAAAGCCTAAAGATAATAGAACTGCTTAAATGCATCCATGTTTCTGTTCCAGTGCAAGAGGAAATGAATTATCTGATTTCTGCTTTTTCAACTCAGAAACATCCATTAAATTTAGTTTCTCCATTAATGAAGTTCATGAGCTTCTGGTCTCTTTCATAAAAGAAGGAGATATAATAAAAAAGTTCAAAACAAAGAGAAATTGTAGTGAGGGAAAATGAGTCAAAGAACATATCTTACTGGTTTTGCAAGTTATTTATTTTTTGATGAATTAAACTACTTTTAAATAAAACTGCCTCATTGTCTGCAAAATTTTAACAAAATATAGTAGTACTAAGCATTATCGTATACACATAAACCCTAAACCTTATGTCCACATTAATACAAAATAAGACTAACCCTTTATTTGTTCCTGGATTAAGATGTTAGTGCTAAACATGACATCGTTAAATAATATTCAGATTTAATTGTGACCATCGAAATAGCATTTATTTTTATTGAAAACAGCCGAGTGCCTGGCCAGCAATGTTAAAGGTGACAAAAAATGCTGTAAGTCACATTTGACAGTGTTTTGATTCCAAACTAATGAAGTTCAGTTTCACTTGCACTACTAAGTTAATGTTAACTTCACATGGCAACAGGAGGAACTCCTGCACATTAGCAGTGAACTGAACCAACCAACACAGAGCTTTGCAGTTTGCACGGCTAACCACAGGTGTTGCTCTGCTACAGATGCTCAAAAATGGCCGAGCAGCAATGAATGGTCAACTGCCTGTTAAGCATGACAGGACAGTAACTGTGACAACCAAGCAACAAAACACCCACATTTATCAGCTCAGGTTAATTTATGCTGTGAGCTCCATTCTATAGCCTGCACACACCCTCAGAACACACATTTACATAACAGGCTCTATCACATTTGGGTGGTTCTCGCTGGTTCGGTACTGAGAGAAAACAGTATGCTGTGAGGTGTGTATGTATTAATTGGGGCGACTGTGTGTAGGGGATCTGTACATGCATCACTGTCTACAAGAGTGTTTGCCAGGCTTCAACTTGACGTATTCCAGTGTTTAAGTAGTTGACAGCTGTTTACACAGCTGTTTTCTTCTCTTTCTGTGGGACCACTCCTCCTTTAACCAACACACTCAAGTGTCTCAGTGAGGATTATCAGCACTGACAACATTTTTTAGCTCTGTTAGCATTGATGATTTAGCTGCACATAATTTCAAAATGTAGAACTACCACAAAGTGAAGGATGTGAAATGAACATCCCGCTTGTGTTAATGAATGATTTGACAAAACGCCACAAGTTCATTTCGCTCTTGTCTAACAAATTTAAATATTCAGTCTTAAGAGAGAGGACAGCACAGAAAAAACACTATTGGGGCGTTGCCTTGTAGCTACATAGTGTGTAAAAGGAGGCACCAACCAGAGTTCATTTACATCTTTCATTTGCCTGAGTGTAGCAATAACCTTCATAAAGAGCTGGCCTGGTAGTCACAGCTAACCAGCCATTGGCAGCTGATGTCAGACTCTCCATGTTGTTGCTGGACACGCAGAGAGTCTACAGGAGCTATGAACATCATAGAAGCCCATTCATAGCCCTTTGTTCTGGTAGCAAGTCAGTACATAGGTGTTGCCCTGCCACAAATCATGAGAACATCATCAAGGGAAAGAAAGCAGTCTGCAGGTGCTTTAAAAACTCTGAACTCTGAAAAGTCTGAACCACTACATCAAAACTAAAAGCTCCTAGGTGTTCCTGAGTGTTTGCAGACATTTGAAAATGGTTTCACAGACATCGAGTCAAAGGTGTAGGGTGGGAAACATTGAGCTGTTTACCTTAGATGGCGTTAACTTTTTTATTACACACATTTTACGATGTAACCTCATGCCACCTCACCGTCTATGTCTATGTTAACCAGCACTGACATGTTTCATCAGACTGTGTTCAAGTGGCAGTGCCTCTTGATATTGGGTTCAACAGTAAGTTCAAGTATTGTTGTTCACTGGCTGAGGTTTTAATCAGTAGTACAAATATCATAAAATATTGAAGTTACTGTCATTAAGTAATGAAAAAAGAGATGATTTAACACATCTGAAAAATTATATGGTACAATCTAATACAGTATCGATATCATAATCAACCAGTACAGTATGTGCTGACACTGAAAGTGTGCTGCCTTCTTTACCTCAGATACCGGTTTCGCAGTGGAAATATTGAGACCAATGGAGATAAATTCTACAACACCACAGTGGAGGTGCTGCCCAGCCAAGTGAGTGACCTGCCTCTGTGTGTGTGTGTGTTGATGTTGCTGACT
>JAPZDY010000026.1:1788957-1800741 GCA_029783645.1 Ctenochaetus hawaiiensis
TACAGATAAAAACTTTTTTTGTCTTTTTGTGTGATTACTGTCAATTAGAAAAATGTAGAATGGTCATCCACACAAACAAGTCCAGTTACTAACAAACGATACCCAGCCCTACCTTGAGGGCAGTCAGATCATATTGTTTTTAATTCTTCCAATGGTGCTTTAAGAGTCCTAGGCTAGTTGCAATTTTGCTAGCAGACAATACACAGACACCACAGCAGAAACCAGAGTTAGCGGTGATTCAAACAGTATGACCTGCTCACTAAGGGCCAGTAGCTCTAAATGTCTGGACTACTGTGTAAACTAGTGAATTATGACTCTGGTTTCTGCTCTTTGTCTTTACAAAGACTGTTAAAAAAACGATGATGCACACCACTGCTGTACCTACAGCTAATACAGAGGGTTACATCTGGTTTTCCAACATCTAAACACTGAGGATCTCTCTCAGAGAACTTCTCAAATCAATGAGCATGTTCATTTTAAATGCTCTCAGGATACAAGAGCATAAACATCAGTTCAACTAAGAGGGGACCAGTATTCTCAGTGTGGAGTTATGACACAGTAACAACACAGTACAGTATGCTGGAGATGACATCCATCTATCCTACTTTTAATCTACCACAGACGTAAGCAGATGGGTGACAAATGTGAAGAATATTTCACTGATTCATCACAAGCTTTCAGAGCAGCTTTGTCATATAATCTCCAGGTGTGTGTAAGTCCACTGAAAGGATGGACACCCAAATCACATTTCTTTGTGTTTACACTGATCTTTTCCGATTTGACTTTCATTTGTCACCCACCTGTACATACCAACACTGCAGTAGGTCACTTGTCCCTGCGAGACCCCTTAGTGACTCTGTGAGCATGTGAAATATGAAACAGATGATTAGAAAACATCACTGACAAACATCTCATCAAAAAGGATCAGCACTTTATTAAACCAAAGTCATTTTAAATAAGCAACCATAACAACATGTAAACAATGTTCAAATGCAACAGGGGGGGGAGAGATTTCAAGACTTCATACATGTTTGTTTAACATTTATGCATAAAATAAAGTATGCATATTTGACACTGGTTTACTGAAATAAGCTTTGCCAGTTTAACAGAAAGATCACACACACAAGACTTCCAGTTCAAATCAAAACGGACTCATGGTCTCAACAGTGGCAGACACTGTTTAAGTAGTGTTTTTTAATGCCAACTTGCAAGAAGCAGCAACAAAATGGCAACAAAACATAACTGAACATACTGAAATGACAGAGACACAACAGTTTCAAAATGGGCCTAAAGACCTCCTCCCTTTAGAGAGCTTATACACAGTAACAATAAAACCATGTTAGAACACATCTACTGTACCTATGGCAGAGGAGGCAATACTGACCCATGAACAACTAAAACAAAGGGGGATTTTCCTCACTTGTTCTCCCTATTTTGAAAAAAAAAAGCCTAATTCTCCTGTTCTGTGCTTCCTGCTGGGGGGTCAGCTGGCTTCTCCTCTGATACACATGGTGTCACAAGCTGCCCGTGTTCACCTCCACCAACCAAAAGGAATCTCCATACAGTGACAGACATCGTTCCTCACCAGTTTCTGACCAGTCAACAATTGTGTTTGATCAAGTCAGAATCAGTATGTCCTAATCAGAAAAAAGTAATTTTTCGTAAACATGTTCACTCTATAGAATCTGAACAGGGAGGTGGTGGAGTACGTTTTTTTTGTTCTTTGTAGAGACGGGGAAATAGCAGTAATACTACCAGTTCCAAATGTCTTTGTAAGCCCATGAACAGCTGACAGCAAGGCTTTGAGAGAATCACAAATAATAAAACATATTTTCTATGATAATGAACATCTGCTACATGGACAGGCTGTCAAGCGACATCTTTAACATTACTGTGAGATGTGAGGAATAGAAAACTAAACACAGTAACAGAGCTGACTATTAGGACTATGGTAATTTGTTGTTGTTTGAGTTGACTTTACATCAATAACTACATAAACTATAAGGTGTCAATAATGTTACATATATCAAGAACATAACTGCAGGATTGTGGCCAGAATCAGCTATTAGCATGTAGCGACCCGGACAGAGACATAGATTTGAATGTGATGTGTTGGTTAAACAAAAACTGGCAAGAAAGACAGCAGAATATGTTTATGATGTTAAATAAATATTGCAAAAGTGCAAGAGCGTTACTACAATGATATCTACATCCACATGTCACTGATAAATGTTAGTCTTAATGCTATTGTAAGTGGACTTCTGTGCTTTCAACCCATGCTGCCTGCTCGATGGTTTGTGACACAAGCACAGTTTGTTTCCCTGTAGAGCTCACTGTGCAGTCACTCTAAGACTGGAGGTTAAACAACCACACTTGAATGAGCAGCTGCTTGGAGTTCGGGTCTGCTGTTGCTCAGTTCTCGGGGTCCTGGGACCCAACATGTTTGGGTTGAGAGGTGACATTAGATGTCGATCTGAGCTGCAGCTGACTGAAGTCTAAAACATGCCTCTAAAAAAGATATTCCTTTGCATATAAATTTAATAAAGGGTTTCAGGGTTACCACAGCTCACACATGGTGTTTGAATGTCAAAGACAACATATCAAGGTAATGGTAAATATACATATTTCCAGACTTAGAAATATGTTTTAGGCAAAAGCAGTTTTAAAAAGAATTAGAGTGCAGGTTGTTTTTTCAGAGTCCAGTCATCAGGACAGTTTGGGTTAGGGTTAGGAAAGGTGTGTGTGTATGTGTGTGTGTGTGTGTGTGTGTGTGTGTGCGTTTGTGTGTGTTTTTCTACATCAGGGCTCTCCATAGTCTTCTTACTTTCGTTTACTCTTGGTGTCAGTGGTCTGGAAGACACTGGAGGCAGACATGAGGTTCTCAATGTACTGACCCAGAACCTGGTTCTCTGACTTCAGCTTCAGGTTCTCCTCTTTGACAGCATCCACTCTGGCAGACAGGTCTGAACACATAAACACAGTCATCAGCAACATATTAGAAGGAAAACGGAAGCTAGATGGAGATTTTCTTTGCTTGTATGCTAAAAAGACAAAAGAGAATCCACACAGAATCAGTGAAAAATGCACAAGAAGACCAAAGGTTTGACTTAAAGTTGTTTCAGCTGCCTTTGATTTTTGTTTGATTTTCACCAGCATGTTGTGCAACATTTACTATCAGTTTCTCTTTTTTCCAGTGAGTCCATGGTTTCTTTCTGTTATTCCTTTGTTATATTTTATTTACAATGTGGAGAAAGTTTTTGTCATTTGGGGACAGCATTTCAATGTCTTGTAGGATATGTTGAAACATTTAACCCCACCAACAACAACCACTTTTAGTCATTTTCGCATATTTTCTGGCATTTCAAAAGTATCTATCAGAAATCATAGGCAGGGTTATCACCTAATTATGTGTTTCAGAAACTTCAAGAGTGAGGGGACACTGCTCAGGTGAGTCAATAACCTTAAAAAATAAAAAATAAGAATATGAGGGTCTGATGAGCAAACAGCAAAAAGCCATTGTTAGCATCTGACCAGAAAAAAAAAAAGCTTTGAGTAACAAGACAGTGAGTTTAAACTTCATGTTTGGAATGATGACATATTGGGCCCCACATTACTGCAAAACAATGAAGAAATCACTGGAATCGTTTTGCTTCAATTTTTGATTTCTCTTTTTCATTTATTTATGATCAGTCGGTCAGTTGGGTGATGAGATCATGACAGGGGAGTTTGAAGAGCATAAGGTGCACCCCTGGACAATAGTTCAGTTACAGAGCACTTCATGACAAATAACTAATTGAACAGTATATCATGCTGGCAGTCTCACTTGTTACTTCAGACCTGATGGCTCCATCTCTCTTCATTACCACAGCTCCCCCTTCCTGACCCTCTCTCGCTGCCAGACAAGTACTTGTTCATGCCTAAAAGATTCATGAAAAATTGCATGGATAGCTAATCCCACTGATCCATTCACTGTTCAGCTTACCTACAAGTGTTTTCTTAGAGTTTCAAGTATTCTGCTTATCAATATTCATATGTAATACGTTGTTTGGTCAACTTTGGGAACTTGTGACATGCAGTGCTCTAACTTTGTTGTATGTTTGTACAGGCAACAGAGATATATTTTATTCCTGTAAATTGAAAATATTTGCATCACTTGTTACCAGTGCTAGTTTAAACAGGCCCAAAACCTGACCAGTAATGCAGCCTTGCACTTTATTCTGTTGTGTAGATTTGTAAGTGTGAAAGAAAAAGAGACAAAAAAAAGGGACAAAGGACTTTTGTTCGCTTTTACATGGTGTGAGCCAGCAGCTGAGAAGACCTTGAGTCAACTTTGCATTTTATCAGATGAATTTTTGCACTTCAGTTATTGTATGCAAAACAAGTTGGAGAAACAGCATGACAGACTGATAATTTTTCATACCAAGTCTCAAAATGATCACTCACTGAGCTGTAATCTAAATTGTGAGTGATGTCCTACATCAGTGCTCAATGGAGATCACAGGCAACATTAGGCATGGGCCCACAAAGGAGAGCTGGGTCATATGACTCTACAGTTGAATGTTGTCCAGCAATGTTTCATAAAAGTCATAAAAACGCACATACAGCAGTTTTAAGCAATTGAAAGAACTCATGCTGACAAAAAAAAAAGAAAACTATGATGGAAACAAAGGATGATAGAAAGAAGAATGCACGGACACTCATCAGTGCAGAGCGGTGTGACTCAAGCTCATATGCTGCTCTGATGCACCCTGCTCCAGTGGTGAGTGGCAGTGAAGTCAGCTGAACTTCTTTTAAACCGGGCTGTACAATCCACTGCTCTCCACCCTGACTGACTCTCAGGCACCACCACTGTCTGCAAGAAGGACCCTCTGTACTGGGCTGAATTTCAAAACTCAAGTATGAGCACCACACACTCTTCTGTTGCTTTTGGTGATCTGACTTTTCATGTCTCAAGTGAAGAAAAAGCCTTTAAAATAAGACTGATATTGTGATAAATGTGAGTCAGGTACAGCGAAGACCTAGACTTTCAGGAAGTGAGCTTAGACTACCAAAAATGTATTTTAAATTTCAATTAAAATATGGTATTATTATGAGCTTTCTCTACCACCCTGAGTATAATTGGAATCGGTTGTCACAGATTCTGCCTTGAGTCTACTGGTCCTCACCTGTGTTAGACACAAGTTCCTAGAACTAAATGTGGGCACTGCTCACTGAGGGGACAGCTTAACCACGTTCCATGTTCTCTACTGCAGTTGTATGTACAGCGTTAATAAAACAACAGCTATTTTGATAAGCACTGCTTAATCATACAGGCGATAACAAGTCCACACCCTCCTTCCATCCCTGTTTTTTATAGGTTTATCTCTGTAAAGATATGGAGTCACTATGGCCACAGCTTGTTTTTGATTTCCTGAATTTTTAACAGATCAGTGCGGATGGATGCTGCAAGCTGATAACATGGCTCATTTGCCCTTTTCTATTTAAAGCAGCGCTACAACTCACTGCATATTGACCACACAGTCTAACATGCCTCAGATTGATATTAAGTCTGATGCAGATTGTCATCAAGATTTATCAGACCCATCTTACACAATATGACATACAATAAACTTACACAATTGTTAGTATTGCACAGTCTAAAGGCACCTTCAGGAGCATAACCAAACACCTTATCTGAATATCTTATCTGCTTTTCAAGTTAAAGGAGAAACAAGTAGCAGGCTGGATTAACAGCAAGACATCAGAGAAGGAGCCGATCTGGCAACTTAACCGTCAAAATGAATAAAGCTGGGTGAGAGCTGATCTGGAGCCAGTCTTGTTCCCTCTCTTTTGAATTTGTCAATCTCTACCAATTGCTTTTTTATGCATAGAACACAGGACTCCAATGTAAAGGTGCATTCTCAAAGCTGCAGGCAAATCTGACTTATTTCTCACCACTGACTGTCCTCACTGCTGTCTGCAAGTGATCAGGTGAGATTTGTCATTTGCACTGTCAAACCATTTACACTGGTTGCTGTGGTAACAGCAAATCGAAGAAGGGAGTAGCTGTGTGGATGAAGAGCAGCAGTGGATCATTTTGTTCTTCACACTATGTTCTCGTGTTGTTGTAGTGTGAAAGCAGCACCAAATAATACCAGCAAAAAAGGAGGTTTATGTATGCAGCCATGTTTACACCACAACCACTAAAATCTGGATATGATACCACTCTTCTGCCTAGTGCTAAAAATATGTTAATCTTACTAGAACTATAGATGTGGTTTGGAAAAAACATGTTTTTGAGCATTTTGTTCAGCCCATACTTAAATATCTGATCACCTCAAAGCTCGTATTTAGTGGATGGTAGACAGTCTATCTGTGCATGTGTGTGTGTGTGTGTGTGTGTGTGTGTTTGAGAGAGAGAGAGAATTCCGTACCCTCTAAAGTATGCTGAAGTTCCAACACCTGGTTGATAAGCCTTGTCTTCTCCTCCAGCTCAGCCTGGTTCTCCATGTCACCTGCAGCCACGTAAAGGGACAGTTCAAGATCAGGACTGACCCATGTGTGAAACAGCAGAAGTGTGTGTGGGTGAGTGTGTGAGTCTCACCATCGTCTGAGCTCATGGTGAAATACTCGTCTTCCTTTTTGGAATGCAGGGCTGCGATTCAAGGGGACACTGCAAGATTTGAGAGTAAAGACAATAAAATTTAGAGTACGATAACAACACAAGTTAGATTTTAGTGAAGATGGCGTAGTGGCTTCACTGACCAGAAGTCACTGTGATACTAAGACATCTCAATTAAAAACACATCTCAGTAAATAAATAGTGTGAGTGTCGGTTTGACTGCCACGAACCCTTAATGTGAATATATCATAATATCCGACAGAAATAAATAAATATATAAATGTATAAATAAATAAACAAATAACAAACGTAACCAACGTTCACAATGCTATATTAAGGCACAGAATTTGACTTGAGAAAATTAGGACATAATCCTGGTGCTGTATTAACGCTGATGTCTAATTATCTGTCTAATTATAGACGAAAATCCTGATTAAGAATTCAACACACAAGTGATCTGTTATCGTGGATGAATGACGTTACATCACATACTATGTGAATAGGGAAAAAACGAAAACAAGAGGCAAAAACAAAATGCATAAGGGACCTGAAGCAAAGCTAATAAGAGAGTTACACTTGCTAAACAGCTAAAATACACATAGGTGCCGTGTCTTTTGCTTGCTGGAAGTATCGTGAACTCCTGATAGCTCGTTAGCTACCTTTATTAAAGCTGGTGACAGAAGAGGCCAGCCGGCGAGGAAGCAACCCCGAGCCAGGCCTGCCCCTTACTTACTGTTAGCATGCTAACATACGCTAGCCGGATGCTGTTCAGGTTAAACTGTCACACAGAGCGGCGAATAAACAATAATGTGATTGTGAACTCGGGATACATACCTTACGACGTAAAAAAACAATAAGTGCTGCGTCGAAATGCAGAATTTAAATAGAAAATTCAAAGGATAGATCCCAATAGCTTGTGTTTGATACCAGCTGGGTTCAGCATGTCCAGTTCGCCACCATCAGGCTAGTACACCTCACAACCGCCAGAGGGCGATAAGGCGCTTATAAGAAAATAAAAGCAACTTTCTTACCTGGTATAAAACATTCAAATGATTTTGCTCTCGCTGTGTCAGAGTCTTTATTAACATTAGGACTTTATTAAAAAGTGCTGTCTTAACATTCTATTGTCATTTTATACACCCCATCCTCATAATTCACAGAGACACCAAAAACTGTTGACATCATTTGAATCATGTACAAGTGGGAACACACAAAAATGTCCGCTGTACATCTTTACTGGAGAGTTGTACTAAATGCCGGTATGCCCATTTAATTTCTAAGTATATTCTTTTAGAAATGTAAAGGCGACAATGTATAGTCGATTGTGGGAAAATAGATGGTGTCTGTCCTTTGATTTGTAGTTTGTTATATTTTGTGTAGACAAACATATACTGTTTTATTTCTGGCAATCCATGCGGCTACACATGATATAGTATGTATCTATTTGTATAAGCACTGTATGCACGGTGACATACTTTGTTTGTATGTTATGACCCATTACAGAATTAGAGAATTTATCTACTTTAAGACACCCAGGTATATTGAAAAATAACAATGAAAGTAAAAACAGTTTATTTTCACGACAGTTAACCCTAACTTCTGTTTAGGTTTTGTAAAACAAATAGACCACAATGAAGTGTGAGAATTTATTGTGCAGTAATATTCCAAAGTATATGGATCACAGACTGAACTTAATGACAAACTTATGTTTTGTTACAATGAAAAAAAAAAGACACCAAAAGCCAGAAAATATGTCAGACTTAAAGGTGCATGCTAGGTTACAAAAACATTGCACTTTAGAAGAGCATAGTCTTGCAGTTTAGACATATTCAGAAATGGATGCATACATTGTGTGCACAATCCTCTTCCTGAAATAAACCTCATTGTATGGGCATACTATTTAATTGGTCGCTCTGCAAAATTAGGTGGAAGAGAAATCTTCAGAGGTGGATGTGAAAGTACTTGTGTAGTATTCCTCGCAGTAGTCCAATAGAACCCAGAAGAGACAAAGTGCCTAAGACAGCCAACGTCAGGTAAAAACCAGGTAACCTGGAAACCAGAAATCCTCAGTCAAAATTCTTACATCACATCGCACATTAATACATCAACTGAAGTCCTTTTGGTAACAGTGGGCAATATGGAACAAAAAAAATTGTTTATAGATGTTTTCTTTATACAGTGTTCTATCAGTTAGCTTAATAACCTTTTCTTGGTGGACTTGACATATCCACTGACATATATTTGTCGGGCAATCATGTACACCAGTCCTCCTGCAGCTGCAGTCACCTCACTGAAGAACATACCACAGGTCCACAGTGTCACCAGGAAAATAGGGTAAAACTCCACACAGTTCTGACTGCAAACACACACCACAGCACATACAGTCAAATTTTATTTCACAACATCACTGGGTTGAAAAAAGACATGCTATTGCAAGTTACTATTTTTTTATATCTGATATGCAGTGCTGACACTCAGTATCATCATCCAGTATTTAGTGTATATTTCAAAACTGTATTCTTGCCCAGGAGGCAAACAGCTTTCAGGCTATCACAGAGGAACATATTTCATCACTGTATACATGCATTATAGAGTGGGGGAGACTGCGGCCACATCCATTGCTTAGCACTGTTTGACAGCCGTAAAAATTAACATTGTGACCTAAAATGATGGTGCTAGATGACAAGTTAAGGGATCCACAAAGTTACTACATTTAACTCTGTGGGAGACAGAAATGCTAATATGACATGGCTGATATAAAAGCACAACAAAACATTTGTTAGCATTATCAGTATATCAAACAGCATGGGCATTATTAAGCATGTGACATGCTGCAGACTGATGACTTTGAATGTTATCTCAGGGGTCTGAAAAGGTGCTTCAGTCCTCTTACTGTGCACGGAAAGCTCTCTCAAATTCTGGAGGTCCAGTGACAGAGGGAGGCATAATATTATGAGCCAATCTGGATAAACCAACTTTACGGGCAAGGTAGCCTTGAAGAAGACAGGGACAGCACAGTGTTAGCGTCTTCAAACAACTGAAACCAAATATCATACTGAACATGAACATAAAGAAATGCAGGGAGCACAAGTCACACTTATCAATAATTCACTGAAACTCAAGGCAATGTAAAGTGTTTATAGGGTCATACACATACATTAAAAATGTGATATTAAGAAAACAGAGTTGTATTTAAAATACAACACAAGCAAGACAAGTGACAAATGAATCACTAAAAATGAAAGGAATTTGCAGGCAAAAAATTAAAATCACAAGCAAGAAGAGAACCTTAGTAGCTAGTTTAAAGAAATGTGTATCTAACTTATTGGCAGGCAAGGGTAAAGAGTATGATTTTTAGCCTGATTTAAATGAGCTTACAGTTGTAGATCTCATGTATTCAGAAAGATTATTCCACAGGTTGGGAACATAAAAAAACTAAAAGCTACTTCCTTTTGCATGGTTTTGATCCTGGGATTCCTCACTTTGTGACATACAAGCATATCAGAAATGTATTTGGGCGCAAGTGACCATTTAGTGTCTCACTGATAAATAAAGGGATTGTAAAAGCAACCCTTTGGCTCACAGGAAGCCAGTGCAGTGATTTTAGCACAGGTACAATATGCTCCCCTGTCTTGGCCCTCAGGAGGAGCTGCAGCGGACTGATGAAACTTGTACTTAAACCTGTGAAGACACCATTACAATGGTAAAGCCTGTTAAAAAACAAATGAGCAAGTTCTTCTGTAGACAGAATTCCCTTGTTTCTTTTAAAAAAATTCAAGAAAGGTGTAGACCAATTTTATAATTGTCTTTACTGAAGTTAAAATCTGGGTTCATAGACTACACCAAGATTTCCAACTTGATAAGAAGAGTTTAATGATGTAGGTTCAAGGAGAGCACTGATTTTTTATTTTTTTCTGTATTCAGATGTAGAACTTTCTGTCATATCGTCTGGCTGATCAAGCAATATAACAATAGTATTATATCTAAAAAAAATATACTATAACATAATCTACCGTCGAGCAGTATCTCATGGTCAGCTTTGCCAAATTGCTGTGATCCAGCAAAACCGAAACTGGAGTTTTTGATGAGTCACTGATCAGCAAATTTAATCTGGCGCAGTCTGTGAAAGGGTCAAGATCCCAACGGACAAGTATTCAAAACATTGTTTTGCACCGAGCAAAGACTATAGTTGGTGGAAAACAGCTTTTATAATTATCTATCCTAAAAAATGACAGGCTTGATAAGTGCCCGCATTTACAACTGAGGGATTCAGATTAGACTGTTTAAAAAAAAACAAAAAAACTTTACTAACTGCAGTCCCACAGCTCTTGGAAAAAGGCCTGACTGAATCGAACCATGTACTGTTTTTAGTATATCTAATTCAAGCTGTTAAAAAAACAGCTTTTAAAAATTTTGCAGTTAGTTTCTAGGCAGAAAATAGTAGGCTCAAGCTTATGTATAATTTTTGTCAAAGATGCATAATTTAGGAGGAAAAAATGTGATAAATTTACATTGTGGTTTTTGTATGTGTACACAACACATACATTAATTTAAAAAGAGGTTTTCAATCTGTTACAGGCCAACCAATAATGAACACATTTTCAAACTAGCACTTTTAAAGCTGAAAACCCACTCTCATGTGACCTCTTCAGTGATGCAGTAATTAAGGGTATAACTGAAAAACGTTAAAGGTTTGTAATGACAGTACATTAATGCAGTTTATACCCAAAGTTTGATCCAAAACACTCCTACGGTGATACGGGAAAGTAGGAAAGGTAGTTCGCAAATTACTACTACTCCCACTGCTGAACAAGAATATTTCAGTAGGTATGCAGACATTTTTAGCTCACCCAGTTGTAGGGCAGACAGAAGACACACTGCAGCCAAGAAAAAAGGGGTGTCCATTCCCATCGCTCAACTGAAAATACAGCTTTCCGTGCAGTTTGATGGTCGTACAAAGTACGCTTTACATAACAAGTAGGATGTACTTCCTGGGGGAGAGCAGCTGTAGCACATCCCACAACAAGCCCTGTCCTGCTACCAGAGGCGGAGCTAGAGGGGAGGCCGGGGTAGCACTGGACCCCCCTGAAATCTGATTGGACCCCCCAGGTGCCACCCCAGATGATTGACATATCGCGGCACCGCACGTCTTGTCGGAAGGAGCCAGTTGCATTTTTAAATCA
>JAPZDY010000026.1:1801288-1821716 GCA_029783645.1 Ctenochaetus hawaiiensis
ATTTAATAAGCCCTGTCCTGCTACTGAATAAAAGAGAGAAGGAAAAGCTCATCTTCTTCTATAGGCCTACTGATATCTACACCAAGTTTGCTTCAAGAGTTGCTTTATCTCCTGCTGCCCTACACAGTGCAGTAAACAAACAAGACATCTAAATTGAGCTAATGACATATAGTCTCTCTAATACAGTTTAATGAGAACTATGGATGTTATGTAAACCTATAAAATTGCGATTTAGGGTGCATTTTTTCTTTGAAAAATTTTAAAAACTGCACTTTATACGATGCAAGATGAAGTGAAAGTTCTCAAAGATTACTACTCACTTCTTTGAAAAGAAAAGAAAGAAAGAGAGACCGAGAGGAGACCGTACGTCATTTAGGCTACCACCTAGAGTAATGACTGTATAACTGCAAGATGAAGTTGATAACCTCATTTGAACTCACTGAAGCAATTAAATAATTAATTTATTTAAAAATTCGTGCCAATTTATGCTTTATGGTATTTTTCACTATACAGTGAACATTTCTGTGATCACGCCCAAACTAAGGTTTAAGAGATTCGTCAGTTGTCATATCATGCCATGCCCATGACACCGCATGGGTGACAGGAAAAGCAGTCAAAGCCTTGGTGTGGTCATCCAGCAGCCTCCCGCAGCATGGACAGCGATGATGAAAACATAGAGGAGGCCGTGGAAGGTAAGCGACGTTTTACTTTCAATTTATTGTCCTGTGAACGACGAAAGGTACGCTATGTACGAGAGTTCGCTCTCGTTTTGAGTTTTTGATGTCGGTTCTTCGTAAATCTCCATGAGTCAGTGTGTCAGCGGGCCCGCGCGGTAACCGACGAGCGCCACGGACTGTATTTCAGGAGGAAATCCGCTTGACAAGCGTCCGAAGGCGGCTTGAATGATCTCGGTGCCCCGCTGCGTGGCTGCTGGAAGCTCTGACCAGACAGGAAGTGAAAAATAGCATGAAAGGTTACATTTTTATTTTTTCATTGTTTGCTACACGTGTAGCCTCCTCTGTTCCGCAGTACAATAATAGGTGTGGTGATTTGATACTTGTATCTCTTGCGAGTTTGTACGTGTTAATTTTGTTTCACCAAAATATTGCTCTTTATAGTACCATAACTGAATTCCTGAAAACTGTGCTGAGTGACACGTTTTCCAGTGTTTTGGGAGGTGAAAACCCACACCTGGAAACATGGGAGTTTGCTTCTTTTTGTCAATATGGGACGTCGTTGTGAGATTATTCTTGTAAATTCACTACCCATCCACTATTCAATATCCACCTATATTAACATTTAAAATACATTTAAAATTTTAAAATAAATGTATCTTTACATATAATCAAAAGTCATTCCTGCTTCACCCGGGATAACCACAAGGGGCACTCAAAACACAGCAGCTCCAAAAGACCAAAGGTTAATGGGCAAGATTCCACAAAATCTCAAACTCCTGCTATTTTGGGAGATTATGTCTATTGCACATGTCCATCTATAACGTAATAATTAAGGGGCTAATGTTTTTAATAATTCAAAAAATTATTTAAATTGTTGTGATAAGCTTGCAAGTGTTTGTACATAAAATCTTTCAGTTTCTGAAAACTGGAAACATTGTTGCTGCTTAAACCTTTTTTTAAATAAATAATAATAATTTAATAATAAATGTATTTGAAAAAATACTCTGCAAATTGAAGTATGGACAGACAGTCTGAACTAAGCTCTGTTTGTGTGTGTCTTAATCAGGTCCATTGGATGAAGATGGTCAGCCGCATGGGTTCTGCACAGTTACCTACTCATCCAGTGACCGTTTCGAAGGGCACTTCACCCATGGAGAGAAGAATGGCAAGGGCAAGTTCTTCTTCTTTGATGGAAGGTACTGTAAAAAAGTGTTATGTCATTCAAAAAGCATGATGAGTTTGTTCTGGCTTCGAAGCATTTTCTGCAGAATGATAACTGTGTATCAGGTCCATTTGATAATGACAAAAACAGACATTTTAAAATAAGGAGTTTGTTGGAAAAATTAAGAGAATGCCATAATTTGACAAATATTTGACTATGAAAGTTAGAATAATGAGTTTTTGATAAAAGTGAGATTTTAATATTGCATTATAGTACACACCTGCACTTTTGAAATTGAGGGTTGAACACTGGTAAGTTTTCCCAAAACACACCCCATTATAACAGACTTAAGGATATTGAAAAGAAAGAAAAACACTAAAAATATAGGTCACTGTGCTTGAAGCAGTGGCTGAGGCTGTGGCAGGGTCAGACGTCGGCAGGCTGCTGCTGATGGCTCCACCTATGAGAGAGGCGGGGGCACATCTGAGCTGTATACTGGTGTTAGGAGAGCTCAGGGTATATATTTAAAACTTTTGTGATTATACTGCTGTACTAAATGTCAAAAAATGGCAATTAGTGAAGCCCTAAGAATAAAAATGATGCATGCACTAATAACTCAGCTTAACCTAGTTTAGGTCATTTTTAAACCACTGAACCACTATCCCTATAATAACGTAAGATTTATTACGGTTCTCCTCTTGTTGTCTCACCTCCTTACAGTACTTTGGAGGGTTTCTATGTAGATGATGCTCTTCAGGGCCAGGGAATTTATACATATGAAGATGGTGGTGTCCTCCATGGGACGTATGTGGATGGTGAACTCAACGGGCCTGCTCAAGAGTTCGATGGAGAGGGCCACCTGGTGTTCAAGGGCCAGTACAAAGACAACAACCGCTGTGGAAAATGTTGGGTCTACTACCCTGTGAGTCAGCTCAGTGCCCACTACAACATATTGACTATGTTTACATGTGTAGAGAGTTCACTTGGTCACATGAGTTTAAGCCCTTCTGAGGCCACATTTAGTAAGTATCTCTATTACAACTAGAGGTTCTGTATGGCACTAAATGCTCTTGAAAGCCTTGTTGCAGACTTAGAAACAATTATGTTGCAGTGCATGAGTGTTCTGAACATACAGAAGTATATAGCATAGTAGAAGTAAAGTAAATGATTAGTGTGTATGAGCCGGGTGCAAGGATACAAGGAAGTTTATTGGTCGTTATACAACAAGTTGTATAATGAAATTAAAGTGTGGTTCCCTCTTGATTGATTAATTGATCGTAGAAAAAATGTAAAAAAAAAAATAGATTAAACATAGAGGACTGCAGATGGTGCATTAAGCAGTCTCACAGCTTGAGGGAAAAAGCAAATTCAAAGAAGAATTTGTTGTGCTTGTTGGTGTGTACTGTGGTGCGTCTAGGATGGAGGCTGTGTGTTTGGGGAGGTGAATGAGGACGGGGAGCTGACTGGTGAATCAGTAGCATACATCTACCCTGATGGACAAACGGCTCTCTATGGAAGCTTTGTGGATGGGGAGCTAATCGAGGCCCGCCTCGCCTCCGTGATCTCCAATGAGAGTGGAAGGCCACGCTTCGAAATCTCACCCAACAGTACGTATAGTAAAAAAACATCCTGGTACGATTTGGAAAATGAGCTCTCAAACTCTGATTCAAATGAATTATAACTTCAGATACCATGTTACAATGAATTAATGTACTTAATGGGTTATTCCAAAAAAACAAACAAACAAACAAAAAACAAACAACTATATTAGGTAAACAGTGATACATACAATGACTATAAAGGCTTAAGGTTAGGGTGTATAGGGTTTAATGTATCAGGTTTTGCCATAATCAAAATATAAAATTCCTTCACATCAAATAGTAAAAATCTAGTATCATTCAGTACAACTCAGTCAAATAACATATGTGAACAATGGATGTAAACATAACATACTCTTTTTTAAGGTCCTGTGTACTCTTATGACAAGTCCACATCAACCTGTATCGCCACCCACACTCTGCTTCCTGACCCTTATGAGAGCCAAAGGTAAATAAACATTATACTGTGCTGCTGGCCTGATAAATGCCATCTAAATTCAACATCAGAATTAGAGTGATACCGGGGCAGATCTACTGAAGGACTGTTCTTCATACATCATATGTTGTCTCTGTTCTTCAGGGTGTTTGTGGCAGACTCTATGATCAAAGGAGCAGGACAGGGCCTGTTTGCCAAGACAGATGTTGAGACAGACACTGTAATGGCTTTTTACAATGGAGTACGCATCACACACTCTGAGGTATGACGCATTAAGAACAATGATTCTGCCCCAATGCCCCAAAGGGCTCCTCTGCATTAGTTTGTGGAGTGGCTTAAATGATCAGAAAAAAATAGAAATTATGATTTGAACATGTAAATAACTAAAATAGCCTATATTGAGGCAGTTTGAACAATGAATGTTGGCTAAAAGTAATGGTGGTTGAAATAGATAGCTTTAAGTGATGCATAAAAGATTGAAATATTTACCTGAAAGTAGTGCTTAGTGAGAAAGTGTTACATTTTTGCCACTCTTCATATGTGTCCTTAGTTTTCTGTAGTTTTACTAATTGACACTTTTTTTTCTTGGTGTGTTTTCTTGACTACTTGATTGACTTAGGTGGACAGCAGGGACTGGGCACTGAATGGTAACACAATCTCACTGGACGAGGATACAGTGATTGATGTCCCTCAGCCATTCGACCAGATGGAGAGATACTGTGCCTCTCTGGGTCACAAAGCAAACCACTCCTTCACCCCCAACTGCAAATATGACCCGTGAGTACAAAGAGACAGAAGCAGAGGGCTAGTCATTTATTTTTAAAATAAGTTTTAAAATTTGTATCTAGAAATGCCCATTTTTGAAAGCAGTAATTGAAAGAACAGTCTCTCTTCCTGCAGTAGCAGAGCATTTATTTGCATCACGGTCTTCCTCAGCAGATGCAGATGTGTGTTGATGTGTTTCTTTTGTTCAGCATCATAACAAAGTATGATAAAATTATCATGTTTCTGTTTTTTGTGTTAATTTGAATGTTTAATTTTTGGTTCATGCAGGTTTGTTCATCCTCGATTTGGGCCTATTAAGTGTATCCGAACCTTGAGGGCTGTGCAGAAGGATGAGGAGCTAATGGTTGCCTATGGCTACGATCACAAGCCAACAGGGCAGAATGGCCCCGAGGCCCCCGATTGGTACAAGCAGGAGCTGGAGGAGTTTCAACACAGACAAGAGACTCCCACTGGCCAATAAGAAGACAGATGAATTCCTCCGGACAGTGAAACAGTCCCCTGTACCTGTGCTACCACCCTACAAGACTCCTGCAGCATTATGACACCCAATATTCCCTTCAGCTGCAAACCACACTGTAAAGAAGTTACTATGTTTATGGTATCCAAATGGAATACTGCTTCAGCAATTCAGTATGAATGAAGACCCTGGAAATCCAAGGCCGAAGCTACACATGAACTATGCAAGAAACCAAATGTTATTAGAGGAGACATGTCTCTGGCCGGAGGTGCTGTTCTGACTGATTTTTTTTCCACTGTCCTCTTTCCCACATATTACTCATATGGATCTCAACATTTACATGCTAATGGTGCTTATAAATTTAGGATTATATGAAAAACCACTATCATTTCTCTTTGTTTTCACTGACTACCTTGACTAAGCTGACAGTTGTTATATGCAGCAGCGGAAGTTTACTCGAACAGAGCTTTACTGAGTTTAACAGCGTTATTTAACCACTTAGTCTTTATCACATCAGTTTATCTCTATTTCATTTAGACTACTTTAGCTGGCCTGAACCATAAATTTTAAATGTAACTTTATAGACCTTTTCACTAAGCATGCAGTACGCACAGTATTATGGTGACTAATTTATTTATAATACCTGAAAGTGGCAGAGAACTGTATTTCCAGAGCTTTGTAAAGGTGATGAATAACAAGGACTCTGGTGGAAAACAACAGATGACCTAAATGACCTACAGTGAGCTTGTTACACTTTTCTAACCTAACTGTCTTGTTCATACCCTACAAAATAAAGCCCAACATAAACAAAATTAATCCAAATGCCTCGCTTATTATGTGATGGAAACTGTTTTTGTCCCTGGCCTAGCTGCTATCTAACACTACTTTTTATCTAATATAGTGCAATGTTTAATGTAAGGAGTAAAGTGTGAAGTGTAAAAGTGAAATTGAAGAACACAAAAGTTTCCCTGCATGAATCTGACTTCTGAAAATACAATTAAATGTTTTCAAAGTTCGTGGAAAACTAGCAAAACTTTATATGTATCAGTAACATTTATCATGTAGTCAAAAAGAACAGGCTAGCCTCCCACGCCATAAACTGCGGGTGAATACGATTCAGCCCATGGCCCGTGTAATGTAATCAATTCTCTAGTCAAATGTAGAACCATTTTGGTTGTTTGGAGGCAAAAATGTTTGACTCACTATGTTTGACTCACAACTCCGTATGTTTTGTAAATCATACCACAGGAGTGAGGGGAGGGGTGTCTTGGCGGCCTGAGAGTCCAAACTCTGGGCGGCAAAATCCACTTTGTCCTCCACCTGCTGCTTTAGGCCAGGTTAATGGATAAACTTCCTACCTGCTGAGGCAACACTGAAACCAGTCAGTGGCCCGGAAGATACACACCACCGGAGAGAGAAACACCCTCCGCGCGGCTTTCTGGAATGTAATCGTGTAGACTTATTTGTTAGATTTCAGAGATATTTTCTACGGTTGTATTTGCAGCTTTTATCACCACTTGGACTGATGTTTTTGACACACAAAGTCCACGAGACGACACCGAGCATCAAGCTAACGCAAAGTTTCACGTACAAGCTTAAACTCTGACCGTGCAGGGATAAAGATCATTACACTTTCTAGCGGTTATTACCTGAATATGGACCGATACAGGTACTTCATTTTTAATCAGAGGAGCGTGCTGGTTCTCGGCATCCTCCAGATTGCTTGTGCGGGTCTTTGTGTGGTGTGCGGGTTCATGGACGCTGTTTTCCGAAAGGATAACGCGCTGAGTACCACCAGGACACCGGTGTGGGGAGGACTGGTGAGGCACTGACGCTCCGTCAGAAACTCTTCTCAATAGTTATTCCATCAGAACTTTTTAATGCAGCATCAGAGTATAGAAACTATCTGTTGCGACCATCTAGAGTGTTCTTCTGTTTTGTGATTACCATGTATGTCTTCATTGGTAATAATCTTTCACTTAAGTGGAATGTTACCTCTTGAACCATGACGTAACCACTTTGAAACCTGCTCTTCATCTGGATATCTATTCAGTTAATTTACATTTCATGACAGGAACTTGTTAGTTTTATCGAAACGTTCGTCATAAAGGCGACACTTCCTAAACATTGAATAGTGTGTTGTGAACGTAATGTTGATGAGACTATGGGGCATCTTGCTGTCACTGGGTCATTAACTTTCAGGTGTTAACCTGTGGAAGTTCCTCGCGCTGGCTTTGTTCCTGCCACACGCGTGTCTGTCATTTCACTCAGGCCTCTCTCACCTGTCTGTAGGTCATGGCCTCTCCAGGTGTTCTGGCGCTCTTTGCTTCACAAAGGAAAAACGCAATACTTGTAAGTGTGACGGTTTTTGTCTCTTTAAGCATAATTCAGGCCGATAAATAGGATTAGGTCAAGCTTTATTCAAAATAAGTTATTAGGAGAGGACTGGGCCGGTGATAACCCTTTTCCACTAAAGTGGAACTGGTTTTGTTTGGTTTGCAAACCTACTTTTGAACCAGTTTGAGCATCTCAAACGAAGTAAATTGAAAAGTAAGTTACCTCAGCTTGTAAACCATAATAGCCGGTCTTTTCTTGACCTGAAGTTGGAACCACAGTTACAATACTTTTTTTTTTTTTTTTAATTTTATTTACAATTATTTTTATGTAACTTTAGTTGCGACTTTTTAATTTTTAGTCCAGTTTTAGTTGGTTTACAGAGTGCATTTGCTAGTTTTAGTTCAGTTTTATTTCATTTTTTCATATCTTAAACTTTAGTGGTAGTTTTCGATTTTTTTTGTGAGGTCAGGTTTAATGACAGGTATAATGTGTCAGCAGTATGTAGCTACACATACATACAAAACACGCCTACAAGTGTTCAACTCAATGCTTCTAATTCAAATATTTTGTATATATGGCATAAATCTTGTGTGGAATGACAGTAAATGAACCTGATACCTTGCTGCTAAAAAAAAAATGAAAATCAAAGAATTTTAGAATTTCTGTTTATTTTTCATTTCTTTTGGTAGAAAATTTAAATTGTACTTAAAAAGGAAGCAAATTAAACCATATTATTCAGACAGTTTTAGAATTGTTTGATGAAGGCCCTGGATTTTTAGTCATTAGTTTCACATAATTTTATCACAAATATTTGTTTACTTTTTTCCCCATCATCAAAGGTTCACACTGGGGAAGGCATAGCTCGCCTCTAAATAAAGTTTATAAAGTAACCAGACAATATTCCATATGGATTGCAATCTCAATAATCTAAATAGTCAATCTCAATGATGATTCACAGGTTCATTTGAACTGATGTTTATAGAAAGAGAAATACACAGTCTCTTTTACACAAACAGAGTTTTTTGTCTCTTTGACTGCACTTGTTCTCTTGTTCCTGCAGGTGAGTGTGATGGTGATAGCAGCAGGACTCTCCTGTGTGGCTGCAGTGTTAATTTCAGGTTACTCTTGTCTGACACTCACTTACGGAGAAGAGGATGAAGAGGTCTTCCACCACCTCAACAGTCCTGAAGTGGTAACTACCACATGTGAAAATACTCTCCACACATATACACACACGCACATGTTGCGCTCTGCTTCTCACCCAGTGTCAGCTGTGATCAGATCCAATGACTGTAAAAGACTAAGCAGTTGTAAATCATGGAGGGATGGATGTATACAGGAGTAACAGTATTAGGTTATTAGTATTGGATGGAGGCATCATTAATATTGTTAGTGACCCCTGTGAGTTCTGCTGAGATAAGTCTGAATGCTCTAGTTAAGGTGTTTATAGTTTATACTGAGTCTGTCAGAGGTGGTAATTCAGCTTGATAGTTATTGTTCAGACAATCTTGAGGGTTTTGCTATGAGATGAAAAATGTGAGAAATAAATAAATAAAATGTGAGATGATAGGGTACAAGGTAAGCTTAATTATCATTGAAGACTATTCAGTATTGTGAAGAAAGATCCTACCAATAAAGACTACCATTAAAGAGCATGAGATATCATCATATGCTGATGATGCTCAACTTTGTATCCCTTTCTCATCTGAAGACGCAATGAGCACAATTTGACAAACTGTCTTGTATCAACCACATTAATACCTGGATACCACAAAACTTTCTGCAACTTGGAAATAAAGCTGAGGTAATTATCTTTGGTGCCAAGAAATGCAATCCTATTTTAAATTCTCATTTACCGAAGGTGACCATGAACACAAAAGCATGAAGCAAAGAAACTTGGTGTTACGTTTCATTGTGACATGTGCATGGAACGCCAAGTGAGAAGCATAAAAAAATGCTTTTTTTCGGGATATTCTCCATCTGCAACCTTCTATGTGTGAGGAAGGTACCAGAAAATTATACATGCTTTTTCTTCCAGCAGACTTGATTATTGCAGTGCCTGAACCGCTGACCTCTCAACTGTTGCACAAATTTCAGTTGATCCAAAATGCAGCAGCACATCAAGTGTGTTTAAATCTGTTTGTGTTAAACAGAGTTGAAGAGTCTAAATTAGAAGATGTAAATCATAATATATGTATAAAATTTTTTATGTTTTGAGAAAATACCACTTGCGATCTGGAGTGCTGCCTAACTTTGAATCATTTTCTGTCTAACACACTGTCTGCAGCCAGGTTAATGGATGAACACTTTTACACACTTTTTGTTTTACTCTTCAGACATTTGTGCTTCATCGGATGGTGAAGGGGGCCAACGCCACCATACTCCTGACATGCACCATCGGCCTGATTCTCTCCTGTCTCATTGCCTATGTGGGCAGCCGTAGTCTACCATGCTGTGGCTGCTATGATGCCAGAACTGGATTGGTAAGAAAGAACATGGGTTACCACAAATGGCTCTATAGTGGCATCCAGAACCAGTGTGATGACTCGATGTCCTGGTCCTGAGTGGTGCTTTCTCTGACATAATCTGTTCATTTTTCTGTGTGTATGTTGTAGGAAACACTGGTTCCTCAGTGTGACCCTGGGGACACAGAGATGGTTTGTACTTACCGAGGTGAGTTGATGCTAATTTTTGTCTATACAACAATCCTCACCCACAGTCGCTGTTGTCATTGGTAGTTTCATAGCTTTGTTGCAGCAGTAAGGAGGTGGGCAATATACTTCTGCTTCTACTTTCTGTCTTGCCCTCTGTCTCTTTCTCAAACTGCCTCCCCCTTCCCTCCCTCTCTCTTTCTCTCTGTCTACTTCTTGCCCTGCCTTTTTCCCTCCCTTACTCTCTTTCCCTCTTAATCCAGCTGGTCCCATCAGATGGTCGCCCACCTCTAAGCTTGGATCTTTACCGAGGTTTCTGCCTATGAAAAGGAAGTTTTTTTTCCTCGCCACTGTCACCAGGAGCTTGCGCATGTGGGAATTGCTCTCAGTTATTGGATCTTCACAAATTGAATTTTAGAGTGTAGTCTAGACCTACTCTATATGTAGAGTGTCTTGAGATAAACTTGGTTGTAATTTGGTGCTGTGTAGATGAAATATGATTTGACTTGATTTGCTTCTGCAGGCGGTGACGACAGGCTCTTCAACTCTCCAGCTCAGTCCACAGACCTGGGAACCACTGAGGAGGAAGTGCGTCCCTCCAAACTGCCCCCATACAGCAGACTTACCTGACATACATCCGAACTACAGACTGGTCCAACACATCCCTGTTTGTGTGCTCCATTTCGGAGGGAATGAAAATGAATATGATTTCCCTAAAGTTCGGACTTTGCGTTCCTAATATTAGTGAGATGGATATCTCAGCTGAAGTAGAAGATGTCAGATTGTAAAACTGTATAGAGATCTAATAGAGAGATAAGTCATTTTTGCTCTTGATTAGACCAAGCACTTTAATCTGTGGCAATGTCTTCATTTGCTCTTAAACCAAAGCTTTCTGTTGCCATACTAAAATTGTGCAAAAATTGAATATTTGTATATGTGATGTTTAAAGTCTGAAAATGCCAATTTCCTTGTATGCTGTGAATGTGAGCTGTGTTCTCAATATATAAAATCTTGGATGTTTTATGTGTATTTAATAAATGAAACCGGACTGAGCTGTTTGATCTGTTTCACCCAGTATTTCTTCAAAAGACAGAAGACTCCACATTTTGAAATGTTCACGGTAGTTTATTGCCAGGTTACACATGACAAAACCATTGCAACTATTTGTCCCCAGTATTTTAATTTAATAGTCACTTTGTGAATTAACACCATTCTGTAATTAACTTTTTTTTTTCTGTCCAGGCATTTGCCATGAGAGATTCAGTAGCATCACCTGCTGTTCATGGCTGTAGTGAAGAACGGTAAGGCAAAGGAAATTAAAGCAGGACTGGGAGTAAAGGAGTGTGTGGGGGGGTATTTATCAAAAACAAAGGACACTTAAAGAACTGAGGAGAGCAGCAACCAAATCTGCAACAGAACACACACATCAAGCCTTCCACTGTTGATTCATTGTTGGCAAGCCACAGGATGGAGGATAACACAACCAATGTCAGCAATTGTTGATTTTTTTCATCCATGTGCATAGCCTCTGAACAAAAAGTCCTGAGAGAAGGCCTTTTGGTTGAGTGATGGTCCATATCCTTGAAGGCATTCATGTGCAGCATGACCTGCGGGTGATCAGCTGAGGAGCCACAGGACCAGCTGGGGCCACAACAAACATCCAAAGCTACTTAGATACAAAGCTGCAAACCAGTGTGATATGAACATCAAACGATAGATACATCATGGCATATGATGAAGTAAACGTAAGCCTTTTTCATACAATGGTATTAGCGAGACATGCTGAATATTGTAGCACAAGCTCACACAGGATAAGTAGTGGGTACAGGCATCCATGTACATGTGGGGGTGCACACTACAAAGCCTTACACACTATCAGAGGTAAGTGTTTTCACTGATTGATTCACTGGCTAGCCTACACAGTACTACAGAATAACTGGCTATTTGTAGTTTTTTATAGACAGGGGGAGGGAATGGCGGTTAGCAAACTCAGCTCTCTCCAATTCCAATCCCAATTTCCTTTCAGGTTCCCTTTGCATCCTTCATCATCACGTTAACAAGACAGTTTCTAGTGACATTAACCCATCACTGATTGCAGGACTTAACAAAATCTCATTCTGCAGGCCTGTTTGGCACTAATGATGTACAGGAATCACTTAAACAGTTAAGTGACAACATCAGCGTTATCTCTGTTACTGCATGCTAACAAACTGAGCTGAGCAATGGTTCTGTCCCTTAGAAATAAGTCTCCCCATTTACACGTGGTAACCGCATTGCATTGATTTAACTGTACGTCCCTGTATACCGATTCCTTAAAGGGTATGTAAAGTAATAATAAAAAATGAGAAAAAGCTTTCCAAAGACAAGGATCTTCTCTTTGTCAAAAGAACTCAGGAAAAGATGAGTATTAACTCTGACAGAGTCTTTTGCATATTTGTTCCTATTATTATGAGTGACTTTTTATTTACCTTTTCTCTCTTCTGGTGCTCTCTAGCACTCTTGGATTGTTTTCAAGACCATCCCTATCTAAGAATAATTGCGTTAACCTAATCTGAGCTGACGGCCAGCAGAGTCAGATTTAGGAAAATATTTTTTTTGTCGAGTCAATCCAACTTGATTACCACACTGAGCTAAACAGGTAACTATCCCATGGACCCTAAATGCCACTGCTTCACTGTTTAGCAGCTGTTTTTTCTGTTGTGCTTGTTTGGAAATATGAATTACCAAAAACGTCCACCAATATTAGGGCTTGAAGTGGAGACCCACTGAAAAATTTAAAGACCTGTATCGTTAGTGTTACAAAAGGGTTGTTAAAAGGGGCCTTTCCACATCAGCACTTCTATGTGGACAGGCTTGGGCCGATCCAAATCAAACAACAAGTTTCCAGATGCACTTGCAATTGGAGTAATTACCAAAACAGAGTGATAAACTATTCCCTTATAAGTATAGGTAAGTAAGTGTGAACATGTGGTTATGTCAAGGTATCTTATAGTTTTCACAAGTAGTACAGAAAATTAGAATTTTTCCACCAACACCCTTTTTCCAAATTAACTGCATCTCTTTGCATCCGCTATGAACAGAAATTTAATATGAAATGACTTTGCTCAAGATGCAATGCAGTTCTTGCATTTCAATTTTTTTAAAAGGTCAATCTTTGGATTTGCAGCAAACAGACATCAATGTACCATGTGGCGTTATAACCGCCTCCAGCAGCCACTATGGAACTATGTTTTTATGAGCTGGTCTAAATGCTCCACTGACTCGATACATATTTCTGACATTGTGATAACATGACAAATTAAGCAGCTTAATAGCAAAGGCAGAAAAGACTCCTGGCAAACACAAACGTGTTTGTTTTTTGAAAAAAGTCATGCATTCAGGCTTCAACCATAATGTTCAGATCCACATTAACATGACGGTTTGTTTACAAGAAACTCCACCGGGCACCTTTAGTGAAACTTTTGAAGAAAGAAAATTAAACTGCATCCCCTTTTAAAAATCCCTTATTTAGTAATATAACCCACCATGCTTTCTGCTGCCTTGGAACCTTTGAAAGAGAGGAAACTAAAACTTAAGTTTTTTGCTAAGGTTGCATCACATTTATCAATGCTGAAAATGATCGGCCAATGATTGAAGCTTCATGTTATAATGTATTATTCAAATACTGAATTAAGAGCCGATGAATGGAGCAGATAATATGAAGCTAAACTGACTCAAAAATTGCAGCATCTTCACACTGAGATACAGTAGGTGGCGGTATGCAGCTTTGGAGTTGGTTTGCCACGCACCAATTAACACAAAAACAAACCAAAAAGATGCTCAGCACACTGTTGTCTTGCTCATGATGTCAACTCCCACAACTAGGTAGATTGATCAGTCTAGATCTGAGAGCTGAACACGTTGCCGCCCTTGTGCATGCTTTTCACAGTTGAATTAAAAAAAAAAAAAAAAAAAAATCTTACCCAAAGGTGTGTATGAAGTACAGGCTATGGGTCTCTTTTTAAAACACACATGAGCAATTATTGTTTATCTTGTCTGTATTGGCCATGAAAAGCAGGTAACTATTAGTTGTCATTATGGGCTGAAGATGATCAATATCATGCGTCCCTAATATTTGGCCCCTTGTTCAGTATAATAAACTGATGATCAAATGCAGCAAGTTCCTAAACAACAATCTTGTAAATTCCAATGCAAAACCATTTAAAGTAAATTATAAAGTTAAGCTCAAGCACTGGAAAAATGTCTGCTCTTCTAATGAAGACATTCATCTTTGTGTTGTGCTGATTATGAAGCCGCTTCGCTGTAACCATTCTTTCTTCATAGACTTCCATTCTTTTTTTTTTTTTTTAGCTCTTTCCATCTTCAATTTTTCAGGTCTTGTGCAACCTCAGACTGACATTGTCTCTTCCCTACACTGCTCTCTCTCAGCAGCTGCTGCAGCCCCAGCTCCTGGCCCCGTCTCCACCGTCATCCCTCCCTCTGCTCAGGTTGATGGTAGCCCCTGATCCCTCAGGCGGCTGGCTCAACACCAGAGGCTTCTGAGACTTCAGCTTGTGGGCCACCGTCATAAAAATAGCCTCAACATGGTCACTGTTTCCTCTGCCATAGTTTCCATCTCCCTGGCTGTTTGGATTCTTAGCAGAAGTCTCAAACAGGGGCATGGAGTGAGCATCAGCGAACTGTTGAGCCACATCTGTGCCCACCTGGACAGAGTCTTGGAGGTCACACTTGTTTCCAACCAAGATCCTAGGTACCTCTGTGCCCAGCGCGTGCTGCTTACATTCCTCAATCCAGGCTGGGAGGCTGCGGAAGCTGGCAGCATTGGTAACGTCATAGACAAAGACAACAGCGTGCACGTTGCGGTAGTAGTGCTGCACCATGGATTTCCTGAAGCGCTCCTGACCTGCAGTGTCCCACAGCTGGATCTGTGAGGGGACAGTGCAGAGATGGATCAGTTCAATCAGATAAAATTTCATGCCAAGAGCCAAACTAAGGGTTCATTCATTCCACTAACAAGTACTGTGTGTGTATCAAAAGCCTCATATATCTTATTTCACTGGGCCATACAGCTCCGTGGTTATCAAAAAACTATTAAAAACACATGAATAACCAACGCTGTTACACTGACTGACAACATATTGTTGTTTTTTGTCTTTTTCAAAGGATGTGTTGGCAAAAGAATTATACAGTAACTAAGGAAATTTCCAACCAAACTTAATTCAAATATGTGAACATTTTAAATAATGCTGTTACTTCTTAATACAATTTGTCTGATGCATCACTTTCCTGAAATTTAACTGAGAACAATTTTCCTAGGCAAACATTTAGCCTAGTCCTGAAAGACATTTTTCAGAGGATCTCTACTGTAGTTGTTCAAGGATTAAGTGTAAATGCAAGTAAACCAACTCTCCTGAAACCTGCCTCGCCTCCTTGATTTCCCACCAATCAAACAAAGCCCAATCATTTTGCTTTTGAATGATCTTCTTTCTTAAAACAGTTCAGTTTGCTCATTATGGGGACTACGACAGAACTCTTGAAATAATTCTAGGGGTACAATATCAACAGTGCTATCTCAGATGTACCAGTTATGGGATGTCCAATTTCAGATTGAAAAAGTTATTTATGGGAATTGTAGGATCTTTCGACCTTGACCCATGATAGGGAGCCATGGTAACTCATTGTTTGTTTTGATTTTTCTATTTATTTTTGCGTGCTTCTTGCAGGTCTCCTGACTTTAATTAACACTAAATTGCTGGAAAGCCACTTAAATGCAGTCTATAAGAAATGTTAGCGCTATTTACTAGCCACTAATTTCAATCAAAAGTGTTCATCAAATGACTCTCATGGTACACTTGTCAGTTTTTAATTTATTACAACAGGAATGCCCTTGAGCAAGACATTTAACTGCTGGAGATGCTCAGTGGCCTGACACTACTGTACCTGAGAGCCCAGCTGCCACCTTGTATTTTGGCTAATTTTTTTATCTTACCGGGAAACGTTGTCTCTGTCCCTGTTCTCCCCTACTGCTTCGTTAAAAAAAGACCGTGTATTTTAAGTTTTGCGTGACTGTGTTCCTCATATCAAAGCAATATAAGATTTAAGATACGCTCAAGAAGTACAGTGTGTCTGGACTGTAAAGCCTTTTTAAAAAATAACCTTTGTCTGCAATGCCCACCTTGATTTTCTCGCCGTCAATCTCGACCAGTCTCTCTCTGAAGTCCACACCGATTGTGGCCTCGGTCTTCTCGGGAAACTTCCCGGCACAAAAGCGATACGTGAGGCAGGTCTTCCCGACACCCGAGTCCCCGATAACGATGATTTTAAATATGCGGGTCCTCGGTGGCGGAAGACTCGAGCTAGTCAGTGAGCCGGAGAATTCAAGCGACGAGCCGCTCTCCGCCATATCAGACCGCCGGGCTGGATGATGAGCAGGGAAAGCCTTCTACAGCAGCAGCCCCTGCACGAGCGCTGCGTCAAGCTGCTGTATGACAGGGAAGCGTCGATACACGGCGTCCACGAGACCGGCTAACGTTTTTTTGCTAAAACTTAAAAACATACGTGACAATACTTAACATTCATTCGACGTTTAGATATTGTCAATATGCATTACACAGTGCAGCTAGTGCATCTCAGTAAACACTCCCAGTACTCAGCTGTGAAGCCACGTACAATGTTGTCCAATACGGTCTTTCTCGCGAGATCTGATTTAATGGAGCGTTCGCTGCCCCGTGGGAAAGAATGTAAAGACGAGTTTCACTAACTTATACACTCCAATTCGCAAGGTTTACTGCCACTTCAGAGTATTCGCCGCGGTTTGTGGTTGCTATTTTAAAAGCCAATATTCACCCCAGAATTTAAATTGTGAATTGAGTAGAAAGTGCCTGCGTCACTATCAAAAGCATGATAGAGAGAGAAAGAGAAAGATGGCAAATTTGTGTATACAACAGTGACATCTGCTGGCTCAATGAGAGTATTTGTACAATTTCCGTTTAAGCGAGATTAAAACTGAGATTGAGTTCTGTGGAGTTAAAATAATTTGTCAGAAAGAAACAACAAAAAACAAACAAACAAAAAAAAAATACAATTATACGTAGATGACACACTGTTGTAACTATATTTAAACCTGTCCATGGTGAATGTCCATGTTATTTATTTGAATCACTGTTTTCTGTTTCCATTTGCTTATGCATATTCCTTTAGCTTTGCTCCTCCCACGCTGTATCGGTTCACAATTTAGTTCCACTGTAAGAGCTAATGCACACTGGGTTATTTAACTTTGTACTTAATGTTGCCTGTCTTTTTTGGTCTGGATCAGAGGCAGAGCTACAAGCTTTCTACATCTATTTAAATGGTATTAATTCAGGTTCTTAAAATATGAATATGAACAAAATTGTATATCCATGAGTTTTATGAGGTGATGAAAAACTTAACATTATTAACTTTTACAATTACCTAATACATTTCTTTACATTTAAAATTAAATTCAATATTTGTTGTGTTTTTTTCAGCCGTTCACAAATTTTGAAGTTATGATGATTTACAATTTATTTTGGTCAGTTTTTAATAAGTGCAATGGTGGATTAAACGTAAGGGGGTGGGCAGTGAACAGACCAGAAGACAGAGGGTCAGAGAAGTGAATGTGTTAGTGATCAACTCAGTAATCAATTACAACATTTCA
Source organism: Ctenochaetus hawaiiensis (assembly GCA_029783645.1). Taxonomy (NCBI): domain Eukaryota; kingdom Metazoa; phylum Chordata; class Actinopteri; order Acanthuriformes; family Acanthuridae; genus Ctenochaetus; species Ctenochaetus hawaiiensis. The sequence continues at coordinate 1,819,071 of JAPZDY010000026.1, forward strand.
CAAACAAGCCCTCAGCAGGGATGCACAGATTAATATCTATGTCCCATTTTTTCCTCAGGACCTTAGAAAAAACTCTGTTTAAGTCCAAAAAACCTACAATTACAACTTTAAAATCCTTAAAACCTTAAAACTCCTCACTGACAGCTGGACTGAACAAAGACACTCACTATTTGCTCTTCTCAGAATATACTCTGAGTTAAGTACATAGCAGCCTTGACTCAAATGCTGTCTCCAAGGACAGTTCTGGACTCAAGAAGCAATACAATTTTTGTTGCTTTAAAACACATACATACACATAAATAGTTGATGTAACTATTCTTGAATGTGCTGTTGATGCTGAAACTGGCTACATTTTCACAAAAAGGTTATAATTCTGCATATTCTAATATAGTGTTGTTCATCATTCATACAGTAATTCTTCCAGAAATGTACAAATGAAAAATGGAAGATCAGCAGGTTCAGCATCAGAGCTGCTGCACATCTTGTGCAGAAAGTGCACGAAAGAAGTCTGAAGAGGCAGCGCCCTGAGAGCCAAGTGTCCTGTATACTGAAGGAGAAGGGATTACTGATGTAGTGAAATAACCCCATAGTTTTATTTCTGTATGTGTCTGTGTTTTCATGTATGTGTATGTCAAGGTAAGACCATTAAAGCAGCAAACTAAAATTAAAGGGTTAACATTGGTCAGATGTTGACTTCTGACACTTACCTCTGACAGATATGAGGTGAAGTGATTGATTTCCAACTGTGATAAAGATGGCCATCTTCAGATTGTCCATATAAAGACCTCAATATTTATGAATTGTTATGAATAACTGTTTTTATGGAAAAAAAACTATATTTGTGTTGGATTGAAAGATCAAAAATGTAGATTTTAGCTTTAGAAAGTCATATTATGTGAGAGTGTGTTGCCAATATAACACTTCATACCCAAATAGTGTTTTCCCATGTAAATGTCCTTTGAATTTCCTTTATTACTATTCATGCCTTTTTTCAAAGGGGCATCTCATTTTTTCCCTTCTATCCTGCTTCAGCTGATCTTCAATCTGCTAAACTGGACAAACAAGGTTGTGAACTGACATTTAAAGAACTCTTCTACACAATTATTATACACAAATATTATTATCACTATTCAGAGGCATATTGATGCCAATTATCAAATTGTAGATTGAGTGGGCTTATTTGATTTTTTGTGACCCTTGGAGCAGATCTGTGAAACAGCAGATAAGGATGAGCAGTGCTGTGTTTGTGCTCTGTAACTGTGGTCACTGACCTGATTGCAGAGAAACAGTAAGTCTGTGTGTTGTTGGGAAAAGTTGCTTGCAAAAATGCATTATTCATTTAAATAAGCAGAAAAATAAATTATTAAAATAAATGATTGGACACAGTTTTCTTTATTGTCTTACACTGTAATGAATACAAAGTTCATTATTAAAATGGAATCAACAGATTCAGTAATAAAGAAAAAAATAGTTGCATCTCAAGTTCAGAGCTCTGTTGAGGATGTTCTTTTTTATAAAGGGCCAGACTTCTTTTCCTCTACCAAGGACATAACTCTGTCAAGACAAAAAGGTAAAGTTAATATTTAAAAAAATGAATTTCTTTTATATACATCACAAAAATGTTCAGTGAAGTAGATCCTTGCAGCAGCAACTGGAAACCAAATCAAACTGGGCAAATTTGCTTTATAGAAAATCCTTTGTTTCATCAGATGGAAACATTATTGTCAATTTATCTAACTGCGGGATCATCCAAAACAGTAATTTTAGTTTTTTTTAATTATTTTTCAGAATTCTTTGTATTATATGAATCATCCAAAATAAAAAACAAAACAAAAAACAGTATTGATCATTGAGGAAGCAGCAGAGCCCTGATACTCTGACCTCAGGTCCTTACGATGAGCTGTGCTACAAAAACATTGGATCCTACATTTTCTACAGTGCAACTGGACAACTTATATCCCTGGCTGGTTTTGCAAAGTCCTTATTTGCAACACAGGTTGTCTGTCAAGACAAACTAACATTATAATCTGGTAGTGAGATTCTAGCTTTTGAGTGTGGATGCTGAGGAGCTCCAGGTCCTTCTGAGTCATAACAGTTACAACAGTTTTCATAGATTGATACCCTCATGGCTGTCAAATTAATTTTAATGTTCAAAACTAGATGCCCTAAAATAAAATTGACATAAAAATGAAAAAAAGTATTCCTAAATGTTACTCTGTTAAACTGTTTTGCTAATGTTGTGCACTAACTGTGGCTATTGGCTATTTAGAGATTGATTTGCAGTGAATAAAGTGTCTGACACAAACAGAACATGCTGCTGCTTCACACTGAAACGTAAGCTTTTTAGATTGATAAAGAGATATAGATGAGAAAATCAAAACCACCCCAAAACCATCACAAACTGGCATGGGATGTGCACAGCCCAGGACAGGAAGACTCTGCAACGAGTGATTAAAACTGCCCAAGACATCATTGGTATCCATCCACCAAGTATCAGTGATATCGAGGAGGTGAGGTTCCTGCACAGAGCCAAAAGGATACTAAAAGACAACACTCACCCCAGCCACAGCCTGTTCACCCTGCTGCCGTCTGGCAAAAGATACAGAAGTATCCGCTGCCGTACCACCAGACTACAGAGCAGCTTCT
>JAPZDY010000026.1:1824275-1835636 GCA_029783645.1 Ctenochaetus hawaiiensis
GGGCCATATTCTATTCTATTCATAAAATTTATTGCGGGCCAATTAAAAATGGACTGCGGGCCGCAGTTGGCCCGCGGACCGTAGTTTGGACACCCCTGCAATATATATTTTAGCAATAAAGTAAAAAAAAAGAACAGATTAAAATAAAATTATATAGGAAGTGTAAATGAGCTACTAGTCACTACAACTGCATTCACAGCCAGTGCGTAACAAAAGAACTGTAAGGCCAAAATTGTGAGTAAGGATTAAGGCAAAATAGAACAAATCTAATGATGTACAGCATAACTATATTGACAAAGCTGAAACCATTAAATTATCCTCATATGCGCTTCGCCTTTGACATAGCTTAAGCTGATCACCAGTGACCTAGTGGATATGAAAAGATTAGTAATGGAGCTAGTGCTGCTGTTAGCTGACTCAGGCCCAGGTTGCCAGGAACTAAACCTGACAAGAGAACCACCTCAGTATATTTATTCCTTGTCTTCAAATAAATGAATAGCAAAGCCTACACCAACGGCTGAAATAAAAAAGCTTATCTCAGTTTTATAACACTAGCTGATTTCATTTAAATTTTATGAACTGCTGCTTTGCTGATCTTATTTGGATGCATCTGTCAAGGAACAGGTCGGCCATGATGTCAATCAAAGGTTACTATCTGACATCAACATGACAACCTAGAAAGGTCTGCAGATAAATGATACCATCTTGCCTCATGAGAAAATCATTTATGCATGTGCGCCAATATATTTCATAAATTAAAAATTGATCCATTGAGCTTTCAAAGCAGAGGGAACTTTTAATGCAGCAGATGAAGTACAAAATGACTGCAGTGTTTACAGTTTGAAGAAAGGCTGCAGAGCTACAGGAGAAAAGAAGACAGTCTGCACAATACAACATTAAAATATTAGGCCTTGCAAATTGATTAACCAGGAACTCTATTTTTCATGCAATCACTGAGTAATTTGTGATTTGGCAAGGAACAACCCCTGAATGTTCTTTACTAATTGTCAAAAAATGGCAGCAAATTGCAATATTATAGAGCACAATGAAGTTTTTGATCAAGATGGTGTATGATGTCTTTCCCAGCCCAACCAACCTTTATCACTGTGGTTTGGCAGAGATTAAAGCCTGCCCACAGTGTCAGATAGTCCACCACTCTAATTAATCCTTAGTGGCCCAAAGGCTCTGGGAGAGAGATGCTATCGCTGGCGCCGAAGCCAAGTCCTGAAGACAGTAGCTGATTCCATCTGAGTGAAATCAGTCCCAAACAACAGCTGACAGATAGAGAGACTGTTGCATTTATCAGGGCAGGGAAGTAACCATAGGTTCCAGAAATGTTATTTAACTGGCTTCTCATTGCTGGACAAGAATGGTACCTAAAAAAATCCGCTCACATCATCAAGACATGTCTGAAAACACTATACGGAGGAGGCATTAAAGAGGAAGATTTCCAAATATGAGTACCTGACTGGTGAGTGCGGGAAGCATGGATTGCAGGCAAAATGCACTAGTATTAGGTGCTGGAGAAGCTTTCCAGGTCTTTCTGCAGGGCCCTTATGCTTTTTGGCATTGCAGGATGCACAGTGAAAAAGCAATCAAGTGCACAATCAAGGCTTTAGAGAAAGCATCCAGAGTGCCATAAAAACATGAAATGACTATAAGAACAAAATCTTTTATCATTTCCAAAAATACAACACTCAGAATAAGTATAAAAGAGGGTCATGTGAATGAGAGGAAAGACATATGGATTATCTAAGGCTAATGCAACATCCAGTAAGAATTTTACACAACACAATCAGATTAGGTAACAAAAAATCTAAAACCATGACAATCTTGAATATTTAAAAACACTACTTACACTATTTCTATGTTTGGTGATTATTTCCATAGCTACTGTGAGGTCTGTTGTTGCATCCATAAAGGTTGACTTTCTTCCTCGGGTCAGAGGAAGTCAGAGGAAGCCAGAGGAAGTCTAGGCAGTAAGTATCAGCTCATGTAATTAACCATCTGCTAAATAATAGGAATAATAAGAGGATCTTGAGCACAAAAGTAATTTTAAAAAAGTAAAAAAAAGTAATTTTAAAATTTCCCCATATCAGATATGTTCCTTCAGACACCTTTTTTTATTTACAGTTTTTGGGTGCACATGTTGTTTTTTTTTTTAACAGTTTTTTCCTTTACAAGGAGAGGTGTTAAGTTTACTTTTAAAAATAACAGTGTGATAGTCAGGCTAAGAGAAACAGTCCAACTACTATTAAAAGTGAATATGTAGTTTTGTGGTTCTTACTCAAAAAGGCACCTAACAAACTTACTGATACACACACACCATTCTGGAAAGGGAAGATTATTATTTACTCAGTGAAGAATAGGTCACAATTTCAAGTCTAATGCAATATGTAGCCATTCTGATTCCATTATGACCTTTGTCCACACTGTTTTTCTCTCTTAATTCTTAAGGGCAAAACATAGCACACACAAGGGCAACCCACTCGTGACCAGATGAAGTCGTTTAAAGTTCCACAGCTCTGGAAATACCATCCTAAAAGCATTAAGTAAAAACCCCAAGTATTTGGTCATGTGTCTTGACTTAATTGTCTGGTGTGAGCATTTTTAGAAATTCTATATATATATACATAGTGGTGTGAAAAAGTGTTTGCCCTCTTCCTGATTTCTTACTTTTTTGCATGTTTTCTACACTTAAATGTTTCAGATCATCAAACAAATTTAAACATTAGTCAAAGATAACACAAGTAAACACAAAATGTAGTTTTTAAATGAAGGGTTTTATTAATGAGGAAGAAAAAAATCCAGACTACATGGCCCTGTGTGAAAAAGTGTTTGCCCCCCAGCTCCTGTTAAAACATAACTGTGGTTGATCACACCTGAGTTCAATTTCTGTAGCCACACCCAGGCCTGATTACTGCACACCTGTTTTCAATCTTGAAATCACTTAAATAGGACCTACCTGACGAATTGAAGTAGACCAAAAGATCCTCAAAAGCTATAGACATCATGCTGAGATCCAAAGAAATTCAGGAACAAATGAGAAAAAAAGTAACTGAAATCTATCAGTCTGGAAAAGGTTATAAAGTCATTTCTAAAGCTTTGAGATTCCAGTGAACCACAGTGAGAGCCATTATCCACAAATGGCGAAAACACAGAACAGTGCTGAACTTTCCCAGGAGTAGCCGGCCGACCAAAATTACCCCAAGAGCGCAGCGACGACTCATCCAAGAGGTGACAAAAGAACCCACAACAACATCTAAAGAACTTCACTTGCCTCAGTTAAGGTCAGTGTTCATGACTCCACCATAAGAAAGAGACTGGGCAAAAATGGCCTGCATGGCAGAGTTCCAAGACGAAAACCACTGCTCAGGGACTTCCGGTTGGCCATGAGAGAGTGAAGACGTGTGCGTCAGCAGCTCCTACAGCTAATTTGTTAAAGTTACGATATTCATCAAAGTGAGACACTCTTTCCACAAAACAATAATAGTTTGGCTCCTAGTGGTTGTCGGGAGCACTGTGTTGGTTTAAATGTCACCAAAAAAGGCGAACGCAAAGCTTATCGGTGGAGCATCTGAGGAAAATGACGATGCTAACCTCGGTGCTAGTGCTAGTCCACCCAGGACAACCAAGGAGTGCTGACCACGATTGCTTCTCTGGACGCCAAACTAACCCAAATGAAGGCGGACATCTGTGATATTTTGTGAGGTGAAATTGCTGCGTTGAGGGCCGAAAACAACGTGGCAATCTCCGCATTGAGAAGGGAGATAGAAAACCACAATGACCAACTTAAAGATATGGCGGATTCAGCTACTAGCACATCAAATTCCGTGGTGAAGTTAGAGAAAAAAGTTGCACAACTTTCGGGCCAGGTGGAAAAACTGACTGAAAAATGTATAGACTTGGAAGGACGTTCAAAGAGGCAGAATATAAGGATAGTTGGGATGCCAGAAGGTAAAGAAAATGGACAGCGTGCCAGTGATTTTGTGGCACAACTGTTCAAAGACGCATTGGACCTGGATGAAGCACCGCTGCTGGACCGAGCCTACAGAGCCCTGCAGGCGCACCCGGGATATGACGCCCCTCCACGACACCTGATTGCGAGGATTCACTACTGTCACGCCACGGAGGAAATACTGTGAAAAGTTTCGAGCAAAAAGAACTTAAAGCTTGGTGATGACCTCATCCAGATTTTTCGGGATTTGCCACAGGCTGTGGTGAAGCGCCGTTCAGCATTTACCCCAGCTAGGAACCTGTTGCGAGATCAACCCGGAGTTAAATTTGGACTTCTATATCCTGCCAAACTTAGGGTGACACACAACGGCACGGTGCTAGTGTTCACAGACCCCAACGAAGCCCACCGCTATGCACAAGAACAATTTGGTCCTTAAAAGGGACAGATCTACGGCAGATATTTGCCGATGGACGCCTAGACCCGAGTTTAGGACATTTCTGTTCAATACAGACTGCTCAGACCTGGCTAAGGTATAGTAAACACAAACATGAACATTCTGGGCTGAATTTCGTTTTGTCTAGGCTTTATTTATGTTGAGATCTGTCCATTGTTTCTGGACCAGCGAGTCTTACTTTGATGTAAACGAGTGATAATTAGCTATGGAACTACGGTTGTAAAAAGGAAGTTCGAGATAAAGTATTTAGGTAACTTTAGGTTATATGCTGGCATCCCTATAGCTTTTCTGTTCTTATTGTTGGTTGCGACTGATAGGGCTGGGATGCACTGTTCAGGTGTTCTGCTTGCTTTTGTTCTGAGGGGGTTTTACTTGGGGAGGGGGGTGGGCCTTATACCCTGACTGCACGAATACAGAGAGTACAAGAACTATACTGCCATAAATTAGGTCAATGCAAGACAATGCAAACATGAATGAGAAGAAGGTAGACCTGACCTTCTGTACATGGAATGTTAAAGGTGTAAATGAGCCTGTCAAAAGAGGCAAGGTAGTATCACATATAAAATCACTCAAAGCGGATGTCATCTTTTTACAAGAGACCCACTTGAAAAAGGATGCTCATAATAATCTTAGATGTAGATGGGTTAATCAAGTATACCACTCGACATTCTCTGATAAAGCCAGAGGGGTGGCTATACTAATTAAAAAAGGTGTGCCCTTCAGACAAACATCCACTATAGCTGATACAAATGGGGGATACATACTAGTTACTGGGGAGATGCATTCCACTCCAATTACCTTGTTGAATATTTATGGGCCTAATTACGACGATTCAGAATTCTTTAGAAAGATTTTTAGCTTGATTCCTGACACAACTAATGCCAATTTAATAATCGGAGGCGAACTCAACTTAGTGTTTGACCTATACTTAGACAAGTCACTCAGTAGGAAAATTACATTGTATAAAGGGTAGCAGCTTTATTAAAACATATATGGAAAATATGAACCTCTGTGATGTATGGCGAACCCTAAACCCATCAGGAGTACTCTTTTCATTCTTCTGTGCATAACGTTTACTCTAGGATCGATTATTTTTTGGTAGATGGAAGAATGCTGCCTTATGTACGTAATGCTACTTACCACAACATTATTATCTCCCACCATTGTCCTGTCACCTGCTCTGATCATTGTCCTGTCATCTGCTCCGCAAAGAGATATGACCATTCAACCAAGTCGAATGGCCATATCTCTTTGCGGTTTTAGAAAAGTTTCAATTGGGACAAGATTTTATTTCGTGGATAAAATTATTGTATAAGAACCCCACTGCCAGAATACTTACAAATCAAACACTATCCACCCAGTTTAAGCTTTGCAGAGGAACCAGACAAGGATGTGTTCTCAGCCCATTACTGTTTGCTCTTGCTCTAGAACCCCTGGCAGAGACCATTTGCACCCATCCTGATATACATGGCTATGACACAGCATACACTACTAATACTATATCACTTTATGCTGATGACATTTTATTGTATGTAACACAACCACAAACTTCTGTCCCAGCAATTCTTTCGGTTATTGATAAGTTTAGAACTTTTGCAGATTACAGGATCAACTGGGGGAAAAGTGAATTATTACCCATTAAATTAGAAAGTTGTGAGTGGCTTGCATCTCTCCCATTTAAAGTGACTTCCGAAAAGATCACCTTTTTGGGCATTGTAATAACAAAAAAATATAGTGGTCTTGTGAAAGAAAATTATCTTCCTTTTTTAGAGAAGCTTAAAAACAACATCCAGTTTTGGAGGACATTTCCCATTTCATTGATAGGACGGGTTAACTCAATAAAGATGTTTTTTCTCCCGCAATATTTGTACCTGCTTCAAAATATACCTGTTTTTCTGCCCAAATTCTTTTTCAAAAAGTTGGATGCCATATATATGGAATTACAAATCACACAGAATAAAAAAAGAACATCTCTGTAAACATGGATCTCTTGAAGGCTTGACGCTACCTAACTTTATGTATTATTATTGGGCAACAAATTTAAGAATAATCTCTCTCTTGCTGGATGATTCAGCAGTGCTCCCTAAAGAACTACAAATGGAGCGGGAGGATTGCCACCCTTATTCTATTGGTGCAGTATTACTCTCACCTACCCCTTTGACAAGGGCTCACTATAATCATAACCCAGTGATCCACAGCACTGTACGAATTTGGAAACAGATAATTAAACAATTTAAACTTAAAGCACTGTCACTCTGTATACCAATTTCATCTAACCCCTCTTTTCTTCCATCCTGTGTTGATGGGGCTTTCAATTTGTGGAGAGAATTGGGAATCTGTAAATTGAAAGACCTGTATTCAAATGATACCTTCATGTCATTTCGACAGTTACATGACAAATTTGGATTGCCAAACAGCCATTTTTTTAGATATCTCCAACTACGAAATTATGTTCGTTCACTTCTGCCACAATTTGAAAGGGCCAAGCCTGATACTTTAGACAAATGCTTAAGTGATTGTCCGGGGTCTGAACAAAGAATTTCACTATTCTATAGTTCACTACAGGAGATGAGTACCCCTTCCACAGTTTCAATTAAAGAAGAGTGGGAAAAGGAATTGGGGACCCCGTTGTCTGATGACATCTGGCAGAAGGCTTTACGCAATATAAACACAGTCACTATAATGCCCGTCATTGCCTGATTCAATATGAAATTGTACACAGGCTACACTACTCAAGAGAGAAAATTCATAAAATTTATTGCTCACCCATTTGTGAAAAATGCATGGTACAATGTGGCAGTTTGTTACATAGTTTTGTACTTTGTCCAAAGCTTCAGGGTTTTTGGTGTGACATTTTTACTTACCTGTCTAATGTTCTAAAAGTTAAGATTGACCCAAGTCCAACAGTAATTATTTTTGGGACTTTCAAATAAACAAAGGGCCTACAATGTGCTCAAAAAAGCTTTATATCATATGCACTAATCATTGCAAAGAAACTTATCCTGCAGCTTTGGAAGGATAAAGACATTCCTGTATTAAAGATGTGGCTCACAGAGCTTACAAATACACTTCACCTTGAAAAAATAAGATATGCCATCACTGGTAATATGAATGACTTTGAACAAATCTGGCAACCTTTACTCTCCTATCTTGGGGATATTTAATTTAGCAGTCAGGGGTCAGGGAAGGGGGGTGTTGGGAGGGTTTGGGATCTTTGTGTTGATATTCTGGTTCTAAGGCAGCAAGATTTGTTTACTTACTCACTTATTTATTTTCTTGTTGTTTATTCTTAATTTCACCTTGCTTTTTCAGTTAATTTGTTTTATCTTACACTCTTCCATTCATATAACTTACTGATTGACTGTTTTTAGTTACTTCTGTTGGCTCCTATGGGGCACTGTAAAACAAAAATGAGGCATAAGTCTTGTCTGGCCTGTACACTTGTTTTGTTCTTTGCTTCTAATAAAAATATCTGAAATGAGAACCACTGCTAAGCAAAAAGAACATTAAGGCTCGTCTCATTTTTGCCAGAAAACATCTTGATGATCCCCAAGATTTTTGGGAAAATATTCTGTGGAGTGACGAGACAAAAGTTGAACTTTTTGGAAGGTCTGTGTCCCATTACATCTAGCGTAAAAGTAACACCGCATTTCAGAAAAAGAGCGTCATACCAACAGTAAAATATGGTGGTGGCAGTGTGATGGTCTGGGGCTGTTTTGCTGCTTCAGGACCTTGAAGACTTGTTGTGATAAATGGAAGCATGAATTCTGCTGTCTACCAAAAAATCCTGAAGGAGAATGTCCAGCCATCTGTTTGTGACCTAAAGCTGAAGCGAACTTGGGTTCTACAGCAGGACAATGATCCAAAACACACCAGCAGGTCCACCTCTGAATGGCTGAAGAAAAACAAAATGAAGACTTTGGAGTGGCCTAGTCAAAATCCTGACCTGAATCCTATTGAAATGCTGTGGCATGACCTTAAAAAGGCGGTTCATGCTCAAAAACCCTCCAATGTGGCTTAATTACAACAATTCTGCAACGATGAGTGGGCCAAAATTCCTCCACAGTGACATAAAAGACTCATTGCAAGTTATCGCAAACGCTTCATTGCAGTAGTTGCTGCTGAGGGTGGCCCAACCAGTTATTAGGTTTAGGGGGCAAACACTTTTTCACACAGGGCCATGTAGCTTTGGATTTTTTTCTTCCTCATTAATGAAACCCTTCATTTAAAAACTGCATTTTGTGTTTACTTGTGCTATCTTTGACTAATGTTTATATTTGTTTGATGATCTGAAACATTTAAGTGTGGAAAACATGCAAAAAAGTAAGAAATCAGGAAGGGGGCAAACACTTTTTCACACCACTGTATATACATCCTATACAGGTATGTAGCCACCTGCATGAACGGATGAATGCTGACTGGTGTTGTGGAGCACCTTGAGTAATCAAAAGACTAGAAAAGTGCTATATAAGGACTATATAAGTACAGTCCATTTAGCATACACACTATTTATATACATCTCTGAATGGCTCAGGAAGCAGTTGCTGCAAAGGGAAGACAAAGCTGTCCTGCATTTGGTAATGATATGTAGCACATCTTAGTATGCCAGGTTTATTTTTGGTTGCCTTGGCCATGTATAGGCTCACACTATCTTGGCTTCTAATTAAAGACTTACCAAAGCAGTAGACAGACTGATGACCAGCCAATAAAGACTTCTTTTATCTTTCATTGCCAATTCTTGCATAACCTTTTCAACTGTATCTCTAACTCTAAATTGCATGTGTATGTGTATTAGGCCTAGCCACCGTGCATTCAGGCTAAAAAGTAGTATTTTCATGAAAGTCAAATCTATCGGCTTTATTTTCATGTTCCTTCAGTTCAGTGTTAAAATCTTAGTGAACTTGTGAAGAATTAATTATACACATGTTTATTGTTCCAGCAGAGGGAGCAGAGCAGATCAGAATTCAGTGGGATGGAGCAGGGAGAGGGCAGCACCAAGACCTTTGTGGTGAGTTATCTTTGATAGCTATAGTGTTCTTGTTTAATCCATTCTGGTCCGTTTCATTCTGTGATTTGTTGTATTGACTCCATTATCACTCATGGCATGGTAGAATGCTACAATTTAAATGAAAGTATGAACAAGCAAAGAGACCTTGGGATTCTTACTTCTTTGGGTATCATTTTTGCAATATCAGCTATTTTTCTTCTGTCTGTTGAAGTTTTAAAGAGAAGGAAGTGACCAGTCTCAGAAAAGAGGACAGTTTAAAATTTGCTTGGGAGTTGAAGAGAATATGCAGTGACTAGGAACTGCAGACCTTTTTAAACATGTAATTTATTGCTGCAAACTCTGCTCTCGACTGAAATGAGAAATGAGTGTTTTCTGAGCCGGAGTCTGTTTTTAGATTGTAGTTTCACTTGTAATGTCTGTCTTTCTGTCCCTCTCCAGTTCTAGAAATGAGACAAACTACCTCAAAAAGTACATTTTTGATGTAAAAATATATTATTATTGAATATTTACCTTGCACCCGTTGCAGTTACTTTAATTAGTTTAATTTTGTGTCTATGTGCAGTATTTAGTAGTAAGTTGTTTGTAGCCCCAACAAAGGAGGTTAAAGCTTTCCTTCTCTTTAGTGCAATAAGTAGAAGCTGCCTGAGCTGCATCACCTGAAAAGATTAGCCCTGTTGCTCTGTCAAGGGAGTCTGAGCCGTTTAATATGTTCAGTAGGAATGAGAGATTGGGAGTGCAGGTGTGCTGCTCCTCCCACAAATGAAAGCAGTAATCAAGTTTAAATTCTGCAACATGTTTCTTCACCAGGATGGCTTCAGCAAACAGGTACCAAAACCGTTTAGGTGGGGAAATTGTGCTGTTTTACTGAGGCTTTTAGTCTCAAGAGGGAAAAGGATTATGCATTGGAATGGCTAGGTTCAGCTGGGAGTTTGGATCTTGCTGGCTGGTGTTGCAGGTTATTGATTATTAATTTACACATTAAACTGTGGTTGTGCTTCTAAAAAGAGTAGTAATTATTATCCCCTCTATTTATTTTAGCACTGTCACAATGTACCACTATGGTATACTGTATTTGCAGAAAGGTACATGGAACATGCACCCTGTATATTGTTCAAAGCCTGTTAATTATCTTAAAATAGAGCCGAATTTTAATGTATTTTTCAGAACTATTTGAGTTTTTTTCTTGCTGAAAAACCTTTGGTACCTGAATATAATGTGAATGTAGATGTTAAGGTTTGATCAAAAGGAGCTAGGACCCAGATGCAGAATCGTTCGAGGAATAGTTTATTTAAGCACAAAAAACAACAAAAAACCACATTGCTGGGAAGTAACAAAAAACACAAAATCACCACGAGGGGTGAAAACTCTCTAATATGAAAAAACTTACTGGAGAAGCTAAATGCGGAAAGAAAACACCACTAATACAGGCACGCGTAGCAAGAAGCAGGGAGATCTACTCAAGAGCAGTAACACATGTGAAGCAGTCATAGGAACGAAATCGTCTGGCACAGGAGAATGTTTGGAGCCGGCTTAAGAAGCCAGACTGATTGCCAATTGCGTGCAGGTGAGGTTGATGAGCCTTTGCTTCCGAGCAGATTGGCCCTGCCTTCCTGCACAGCCCTGGCTGAGAGAGGGAGAAGGAGACAGGGGTTAGTATGGGATTTTAGGAAATGACAAAGCAAAACAGAACATAAATCATAGCCATGACAGTAGACTTTTAATTGATTACAAAACAAAGCTAAATAGACTAAACAACACTGGTACATATACGCCTTAAAGATAAGATTTTTCTTATGTTCTACCAGAGATGGGGACTCGAGTCGTTGTGACTTGGCCTCGAGTCGACTCGAGTCGCTGCTTTGATGACTTGTGACTTGACTTGACAAAAAATGAAAGACTTGAGACTCGACTTGGACTTTGAAGTTTAAGACTCGGGACTTG
>JAPZDY010000026.1:1838347-1848673 GCA_029783645.1 Ctenochaetus hawaiiensis
AAAAAGTTTGAGTTGAGATTTTATTTTGTCAAATTACCAGTAAAACGCCCCTTTCTCATTGTAAATAATTATGTTATATTATATTTACATTGAAAAACCCGTCCGGCAGTAAATGGACAGCCGGAATTTGGGGTCCTTTAGCGGTGCATGGTGCAACATGTGTTGGATAATTCCAGAAGAAGCTTCGCAGTTCCTTTGCGTTTGCAGTCCAAAGACAGGTAGTCCTGCCGGACCTGACTATTAGTCCTTCACCGCTGGAAGACCAGAGTGAGCCGGAAATTTTCCAAGTATCAGCTATTCTTTGCTGTTTAACAGTCCCGGGAGTTTTTTTCGACGCTAAACACTGCGTACGTTTTATTAAATTTAGCAAGCCTGTTAGCTGAGTCGTCAACATGTTGAGTGTCGCCAGAAGCGTTTCAAGGACTCTCCCGACAAGAAACTGCACAAGGAATGTGTCATCTTTAATCAAGAAGGTCAGTTTCAAACAGACGCACATTAGTAATTTTTCGCAAACTTCAGATATAGTTACAAGATTTGATGAGCAGCCTACTAGCTTAGCACGCTAATAGTGTTAGCTTGAGGCCAGCTAACGCAACATGACAAAATGTTTTTGCATTTTATACATCAAATGTCTCTATTTTAATTAGAAACTTAAACACAAATAGTAACTTTAAGTGGTGATTTACCGGCGAAAACACTGTCTTTAAAATGTAGTCGCTCTGGCTTACTATATCCGAGTCATATCAAGTTCTTGGGGCTAAGCTAATAGCCTACATTAGACGTCTTATCTAACATTCTTGTGACAAAACTACTCACAGCATTGTGGTCTAATGATAGCTTTGTTAAGATCTTATTTACTCGTTTTAGGTCAGCATGTGTTGTGATGTAGTGTTTCAAGGCTTTCAAGACTGTAGCGGATGAGTGAATCAGTGACCTTCAATGAGGTCTCCCCCCACGCCTCCCACCGTGCTCTATTTCATTTCTCACATATTGCAAAGTTTGATGAACTTATTCATAACCTATTGGTCGTCATTTTTAATTTGTTTTCTGCTTCTTTACGCAGTTTATGCTATGTCGTCTTATATGAGTTGATAGTCCTCTCAGTATGCCAGCTGTCATTTATTGCCTTACCTCTCACCTAAAATTTAACGGTGCATAGCAAGATATATGTTTGTAATCTCTTACTTGGTTTGATCATTTTTTATACATTCTAGTTTCTAAGCAACTCTGATAAAGTTCCTAAGTCAAACATTTTTGATTGTAATATGTCCAATGTAAAAATGTCTTTTGTGATGTGGACGACACAAAATGCATCAAACATACAACATAAGAAACATAAATGTGTTTGTTATTCACATGGTTTTAGATGATTGCAAAAAGACAACTTTTGGTGGCAGCTTTGTAACTGTTTTGTGATGTTTTCATAGGCATGCTGGAGTGGCATCCGACCAGATGCTCTCAGAGCTCTATCAAGGAGGGATTATGCGTGAGTGTCAGCACAAAACTAAAGACTATTTAATATTTCCTGTCAAATATGCAGTTTGGAAATGGTCACCAGAAGTAGAGTCATAAATATGTTGATTTGTGCAAGTATGAACACTGTAAAATGTAAGTTCTAATCTACATTTGTGACATTTTATTTTAATGTCATCTAAATACTCATTAAAGTGCCCAAGAAAGACAACATTTTTAAGCATAAAAACATTCTGTGACAATAAAGTTAACATCACTTCTGTTTTTATAAAGCTTAATTTTAGTATAACTTATTCAATACCTGTATTAAAATGGCAATAATAACAAAAAGAAAAAAATAATCTCAATAATAATAACGATCAAAACAATAACAGTAATGATAATAATTGTATATGTTCTGCAGGTCAGAAGCTGTCAAGGGTGCAGTCGTTGGCATTGACCTCGGAACCACCAACTCATGTGTTGCAGTGATGGAGGGCAAACAGGCCAAGGTGAGGATCAGCAGACACTCCACATGTATGTCATGGATGATATATAGAAAAGGGCATGGGCAGATAGCTCAGCCTTTTGACATATCTGAATTTTGGTGATGACAGTTAAGCAAGTTAAAATTCTAAGTTGACTTCAGGAATAGAAGGGGGGCGGGAAGGACGTCTTCTTTTGAGCTCTCTACTTTTCTTATCTCACACAACTATTTCTGTACTTTAAATAAGAACCCCCAGTTATCACTGTGTTTCATTTTCAACACTGACTGGCCAATTAAGCCATTTTGAAAGATATTAATGAAGTGACAGTGAAAGGAGTGAAACTCACTATGATTTTTAAATTTTAAAATTTTAAATTTCAAATTCTACCTCAGGCCCACCATTTTTGTGAAACTTGTTTGACACAACTATGAGCTTCTTTTTACTTATTACTTGCATTGTATGCAAACAACATCAGCATCTTATGGAAGTCTTTGTGTAGTTTTCCCTTGACTACTGATGCTTTTGGTCTTGAATACAGATAACCCCCCCCAACCCACCATGTAAAAATGTCTTACATTGGGGGAATGTCTGTGTTCTGTTCTATGAAGGTCTGTATGTCTTGCCTGATAATAGATATATGTATTAATTGGGAAACACAATAGTGTGACTTGATATATGTAGAAATATAACATGCCCCATAGACAAAAAAAAGTGTTTGTGATCTCAGTAGCTGTAAGAGTAGAAGAGTGAAGCAGCTTTTTCACAAATAGTTGCCTTAGAATGTAAGATGTAAACATTTTTATCAGACTATCTTTAGTCAGTAAACAGTCAAAGAATGCCATCCCAAATTGACGTTTGCTGTGACAACAAGCATCAAGAAAGCTTTGCCGTGACAACAAGCTGTTTTCTGTGTGAGTTCAAACGAAAGACTGACAGTCAAACTTATTTTCTCTTTGTGTCCTTCAGCCAACCCTCCTTTCTTGTTTTGACTCTGCAGTCACAGAGGCTCATAAACATAAACTTTCGCTGGGGTAGAGTAACATTTTAAACTTGAGCTAGCAAATTGTAATCCCTTAATTTTGTCGATCCTAGAGTGAAACTGCCTCTGTTTGTTTCTGTTAGTCTTTTAGTCCAGTTTGTTTGCCTTCAGGCTGTTTCTAAGCATTACTTTTCATTACTTTTCCTTGTAACTCAACCCCGGCGCTAACCATATCTGCATTTGAACAGTGGGGTTTGGAGATGTTTATCTGACAAGTTCTGACATGATCTTCATCAGCAATTTTCTTATCTACTTTTAGTAATTTTTAGCTTTTAGTTTAATTTAGAAATGAAGATCTGTTTGCTTAAAAAAGGGGAGGTGTTAAATGTTCAAAAAGGCTGTTTTTTTTTATATGCTCTGAACTTTCCACAAGAGAAAAATGCACAGGTAAATGGTCAAATCAGGGTAGGTGAACAGTGATGCCCGCCATCTGATGCTGCATAAGGTAACTGAAAGATTTGTTTTCTTCTTAGGTGTTGGAGAATGCAGAGGGAGCCAGGACGACTCCTTCAGTCATCGCCTTCACAGCAGATGGGGAACGTCTGGTGGGCATGCCTGCCAAACGTCAAGCCGTCACTAATCCTCAGAACACACTGTACGCCACCAAGCGACTGATTGGACGTCGCTTTGATGACTCCGAGGTCCAGAAAGACCTGTGAGTGCATTTTGACCGTATTATTTAAGACGTTCATCATCGTTGCATGTAATCACTGTTAATTTCCTTCTGAAAAGTGGTGATTCATTTCACCTCTGTGGATACAAACAACTGAGAAATTAAGCCAGATGGCCAACATTGAGTAAAAAAAAAAAAACGCTGAGTAAATGTTTGAGATTTTAAGGAAAATAACTGTTAAATGGACGAGACTCATCAGAATTACTTTAATTTTGGTTCATCAACAGGAAGAATGTCCCCTACAAGATTGTACGTGCATCTAATGGTGATGCCTGGGTGGAGGCTCATGGGAAAATGTACTCCCCCAGCCAGGCTGGAGCCTTTGTCCTGATGAAGATGAGGGAAACTGCAGGTATGACTATAACTGCTCTGTGTTCATATTGTTAGTGTTCCTTTACCATAATTAATGCTCACATATGGACGTTAATGTTCGAGATGTGGTGTTTGTGTTGCAGAGAACTACCTGGGAACCAAAGTGAAGAACGCTGTAGTGACTGTACCAGCCTACTTCAATGACTCTCAGAGACAGGTAAACACACACATAAACACTTAAAACATTCATTCATATTTACTTGTGTGCATTATTTGTATTGTTAACTACCAAGAATCCTTGACTTGTATGTATCTTTTTCACATACCTGACTGTGTATGTTTCGGTCCTGAATTTTCCTTATTCTTAGCAGTTCCTCTCGCTCTACTTGTTCAGTATTTGCTGTCCTTGCTTGTAGCTGTAATTCTGTGTGTGTATTAGTACAATGAGAGCACTGAAAATGCACAGTAATATAGTAATAAAAAATCTGACTCTGAATACCTAATGCACCTCTCAGGCTACAGTTTTATGGGCAAGTCTTACGCAGTGGAGAAAAAAAATCCAATTATATGCAATGTGATGAGGATTTGTGAGAGTGGGCATTGATTTAAAAATGCCCAGAATCAGTTTCTTAATGTTGCTTAATAGTGATGTTGATGGAACAAAGGCACAACAGTGAGTGCAGTGCAGAACCTGACCGTCTACAGCACAGACATGCTAGAATAATCGTGGAACTATTAACATTTTTATCCTAAATAAGGCTGAGGTTTAAACTGTGTTTTAATTTCATGTCAAAGTAATTACATTTGCAAGATAATTGTCACAAGATTTCTATTATGAACTTAAACAGAGCAGAGCAGCATTCAGCAGTTATAATCAAGAGTATCTGACCAACACAACAGCAGCATTGAACTCAAACTGCTCTGAGGTGAAGACAATAACTCTGCGCCCAGTCTGACTCACCAGAATAACTCTGCACCCACTCAGTGTCTTATTCAAAGATAGCTTTGCTCAAAGCTAACAGTGCAGCAGAGAAGAGAGGCTGCTCTTCCCTTTTAAGGACTTAACATTAATAAAACAGTTGGTCACCTGCCTCATTTTGATAAATTTATACACGCAAGAGACTGTAAGATTTCTTAAAACTAATTCAAATCATGCAAAAAATATCGAGACAGTTCTTTAGTTGTTTTTATAATCAAATTAACCCCTTATTTAGATTTGAGTTGTGAAGTTGCAAGAGTTTCCCACCCATACATTTAGAAAGCAGTCTGAGTAGAATCAGTGTGACCTCTAGATCCTAAGAGAGCATTCAGAAGAGCACTATGCCAAAAATATAAGATGTCATGTTACAAGAACAGCTCAGAGGCTTCAAAGATGAACCTTTGTTCAGAACTCTGTGCTGTTAATGATTTTCTGATGTGGTATTAAAGTTTATAAAGTGTTCACCAAGTGGAGGTTTTAAACAAGAGTTTCTTTGGATCATCCAGAATTAGTAAGTCATCTATTATGAAATCAGTTTGTTTCCTACTGAAACATAACACTACTTTAAACAACTGCATGCAACTGCAGAAGGAAGTATATGCAAATGGGGCCAGATAATCATGAATAGAAAGTTAATCAGTACTCAGCAGCAGTTTGTTATTGAGTTCCACCTTCTGTTTTAATAAATGCACATCAATCTACACAGAATTCCTAAGAGATATGTGAGAGGATGCACCTTTTTTTTTTTTTTTTTAAAGATTGCAAATCATGTGACTCGGAGTGCTTGCACTAAATCTTATGCTTTGGTAATACATTCTCGTCCAATTTTTTATCATTTACTATCTATAGTCCTGCATAAGTAGTCACCACTGGTCTTGCCAGTTTGACTTTGTGGTTTTAGTAGTTAAAATATTACATGAACAACACCTCACATCATGTCATTATATCTGTGACTTCCAGGCTACCAAAGATGCTGGTCAGATTGCTGGTCTGAACGTCCTGCGTGTGATCAATGAGCCGACCGCAGCTGCATTGGCCTATGGCCTGGACAAAACCCAGGACAAAATGTGAGTAGAGAAGGACCAGCATCACCACTTCTTCTGTGCATTAATATTATCTGAAGTATCCTTTCATAGTAAATGGTTCTAAGAAAGGAAAAAACTGAAAGTGCATGATATTTGACCTGTCTTTGTTGTGCCTGTTATTACACTGTTTGCAGTATTGCTGTGTATGATCTGGGTGGAGGTACCTTTGATATCTCAGTCCTGGAGATCCAGAAGGGAGTGTTTGAGGTGAAGTCCACCAACGGTGACACCTTCCTGGGAGGAGAGGACTTCGACCAGCATCTCCTCAGACACATTGTCAAGGAGTTCAAGAGAGAGGTGAATAATTCAAGTCTCTCCTCTCAACTCTCCTCGCCCTCCTCTCACCATAAACTATCGAGTTTGCATTCTCAGGTTTCATGATTGTTTTGTTTTGTCTTTTCAGTCTGGTGTGGATCTGATGAAAGACAACATGGCTCTTCAGAGAGTCCGAGAGGCTGCTGAGAAGGCCAAATGTGAGCTGTCTTCTTCTCTGCAGGTATACACAACAAGCTTCCTCTGAACATCTCTGAACAGTGCAGAGAGAACACAGACATGACAGTTGAGACACAACTCCATCAGATCATAAAAAGTCACCAAAAACCTTAAGACACTGAGTCTATGTGTTCTCCACTGTTATATATCTAAGACTATTTTCAGTCCTGAAGGAGTTGTCCAGCTCTCAGTCAGCTGTCCAGACAGTGTGTGTGTCTGACTCAGTGTTACAGTGCTGGTAGAGAAAGTCCTGTGTTGTACGTCACTGTAGCAGGTTCTGTCCTAGAGTCTGCTGCTGCTGAGCTGCTGCGGGACTGGGCCCAGTGAGAGTGGACTGTCCTGATACTGACCGCAGGGCAGGCCTAGTACAGGGCCATACAAACATGTCGACTGATGTTATTGATCTTAACTAGTACCACAGCCTCTTTACAAGATTGATTTGTTGATGAATTGATTTGTTACCCTGAATATGTCCATTTGATATTTAACTATATATAACTAAAACCAAGTAGAATGATTCTATTTATATTAATTTATAGTTTTCCATATATTTATCAACATTATGGTGAGAAATGTATTAAAGTGATCAGATTAAAGTCTGTTTGCAATGTGCTAGGAATCAATTTTCATGGCTGTCATCAGGCATTTTTTGTCTGATAATTTAAAATGGTGAAACCAATGTGCTCACATTACACCCACTGTCTTCCAGACTGACATCAATCTGCCCTACCTGACCATGGATGCCGCTGGTCCTAAGCATCTCAACATGAAACTGACTCGCGCTCAGTTTGAGGGCATCGTGGCTGACCTGATCCGCCGCACTGTGGCCCCTTGTCAGAAGGCCAT
This sequence comes from Ctenochaetus hawaiiensis, assembly GCA_029783645.1. NCBI lineage: Eukaryota > Metazoa > Chordata > Actinopteri > Acanthuriformes > Acanthuridae > Ctenochaetus > Ctenochaetus hawaiiensis. The sequence goes on from JAPZDY010000026.1 coordinate 1,845,714, forward strand.
GCAGGATGCTGAGGTGTCCAAGGGAGACATCGGAGAGGTGCTGCTTGTTGGAGGCATGACTCGTATGCCAAAGGTACAGTATGAGCAATGAGCCTACGTGTCTTAGCAAAGAGGCTCTAGTCTAGCTTATTGTTTTATATTTTGAGAAGGGGGACAGTAAATCACACACAGCTGTCAAAAGGATGATCCTTATCCAAGACTTCTTTCCCCTCTGTGTTCCTTAACGGCAGTGGATTAAAGATGCAAGAGTCAGTGTGGCACAGAGAAATCATTCTACCGACAAACCATTACAACACCTGAACATGGTTACAGGCTTTTCTGGCAGAGTCCAACAGTCACAATACATTTTTCTTTTCCTGTTAATTTTTTTACACTCAGAGAGTCGCTCAAAACAACGACATAATCCATTCAGTGTTTTGAAGAGTGTGATATCTGCTGACCAAAAGTGGCATTACACTAAAGGTTGATGTTTTTCATGATACTTTAAGCAACATTGTTATACTGAGCAGACTGTATTTGAACACAGTCCCTTTTCGGTGTGTTAGTCAGTAATTACAACAGTACGTTCTTCCTTCTAGCCATGTGACATTTGTTTTTAAATTCCCTTCTTTGTCAGCAGCACTGTGATTTTGCAGTGTAGAGGAGCAGTTTTACTTGTACATTTAATATAAGCAGAAAATTACTTGCTTTTGGTCTTCATATTGTGTTCTCTGTTGTACTTGATCATCTCAATCTCATTTTTTTTTCATTTCCTTACATTTTTAGTTGTTGAACATGTAATGATAATTATTGATGTGATTAAAAAAAAAAAAAAACAAAATTCAAGGAGCACATCTGATCATCTTGAGTTGTGATTTTTTCAGTCAGTTAGAACCACGCTGTCAGTATAATACTTATTTTTACTCTCTGCAGGTTCAGCAAACTGTCCAAGACCTGTTTGGTCGGGCCCCCAGCAAGTCTGTGAACCCTGACGAGGCTGTTGCCATTGGAGCAGCCATCCAGGGTGGTGTTTTGGCTGGTGATGTCACTGATGTGCTTCTGTTGGATGTGACACCACTGTCTCTGGGTATTGAGACCTTGGGAGGAGTCTTCACCAAGCTCATCAACAGAAACACAACGATTCCCACCAAGAAGAGCCAGGTACATATACCAACAGCTTTGTGTTATGGAGCCATTTGCCTCTCTTTCTGCTTACAGGTGTAATTTTAAGTGTATTGGAGCCCTAAAGTATCTCCGTCTGCTCCTCTCCAGGTGTTCTCCACAGCAGCTGATGGACAGACTCAGGTAGAAATCAAGGTGTGTCAGGGAGAGAGAGAGATGGCATTAGACAACAAGGTGCTGGGTCAGTTCACTCTGGTGGGAATCCCCCCTGCCCCCCGTGGTGTTCCTCAGATTGAGGTCACTTTTGACATCGACGCCAACGGCATCGTCCATGTCTCTGCAAAGGACAAGGGCACAGGAAGAGAACAGCAGAGTAAGTTTCATTCACAAGTCACATGAACAAATGTTCTGGTGACACAAGAGCTGAACAGAAGTTCATGTTTTTGCAGACTTCTGTGATAATCTGCCTTTAGCAAGACTTGGTGAACTCTGAATGCTAATGTGCACGTAGCTGTAACCACTGAGGACTGAACAGTTTGTACTGTCTGGTGAAAGTCAGTAAGCTTGGCAGTGAAATGCTGTTCAAATAAACACTGAATATTTGACCTTAGATCCGAGATGTTTCAGCACCATCTTCCTTCCAAATACAGTCTCAGTTATCCTGAACTTTGTATATGTGTTCATGCCAAGCACAGATCCAATATTTTTATACTGAAAAAATTATTAAACAATTATATTCTGACTAACCCCATCTGGATGTTAGGTTATTGATGTGCTTTAAGTCACATAGGTCAGTTGTCACTTACAGTTATATTTCACTAGTGCAGTCAAACAGCCTGGTTGGTTGCATACTGGTGTACAGGATTGTGCTGGGAAGTGGCCACATCCCTCTTCTAAAAAATCAGCTCTGTGGTACTGGATGGGTGCATAGACTTGTTTACCTGCTGATATCCAATCCATCATTTCAGGTAGAATGAGGATGATGCTGGTAACACTATCAGTTAAAAGGGTGTCATAAAATTGGTTTAAGTTTTCAAGTGTTTTCTACTAGTTTTGATCAGCAGCCCTAATGATCAAACTATTGCACTGTCCTCAGTTGTGATCCAGTCATCAGGAGGTCTCAGCAAAGACGACATTGAAAACATGATCAAGAATGCTGAGAGGTATGCCGAAGAGGACAGGAGGAAGAAGGTAAAAACAGTCATGTGGATTAACACCAAACAAACAATGCTGTGTGTCTGGAGTTGATTTAGTCGTTTTTTTTGTAGCATTTCTACATATTAGCAGACCTTCACTGATATTTTTTGTCTGTGTGTGTTGCTGAACCATGCTGCTTTCTCTCTCTAACTCATTTAATGCGCACAGGACCGTGTGGAGGCCGTCAACATGGCTGAGGGCATCATCCATGACACAGAATCCAAGATGGAGGAGTTCAAGGATCAGCTGCCTGCTGATGAGGTGAAACAAAAATCTTTCTCTTGAGTTTATTCAGATAAAGTTTTGCAGTGAATTTGCTGGTTTTGATCAGTATAAATGTACACTTGTAGTTTAGATTTGACATATCCAGCAAGATATGCTGAAACAATACTTGACATAAGTTGTGGAAACTGTCTACATAGCAATCTGAAAAAGTAGGAAGATCACGAGGCATGCAGTAACTCTGTCTGCTTTACTGTCCATCTTTACAGCAAAGATAATGTTTCTATTGTGATGAACCATTTAACACAGCTCATGGTTCCATACATGAGCCAGTTTTTTCACTAATGCGTCCTTTCTGCTCTTTCCACTCACAGTGCACCAAGCTGAAGGAGGAGATCACAAAGGTCAGGGATCTTCTGGCCAACAAGGACTCAGAGACA
>JAPZDY010000026.1:1861519-1875967 GCA_029783645.1 Ctenochaetus hawaiiensis
TAGAAATGAAATTGCATGTAGGGGTGAATCTACATTGAGGTTCTAAAACAATTAATCGTGCAGGCCTAACTTCAACAGACACTTTCTCGTTTATTTTCATCCATAAATTAGCCGCATCACTCTTTAAGCCGCAGGGTTCAAAGCGTGTGAAAAAAGTAGCAGCTTATAGTCCGGAAATTACGGTAAGTGTTCCTGTATCTGATCTGTAAGGTGGAGGCTGTCCTCCAGGGAGGCCCTTTGTTAAACTAATACAAACATACAAGAATATTTCAAAACATGCAGTGATTCCTGTCAGTTCCGAAGAGCGAGGCATGTACCTAAAGATGGTTAGGTTGTGATCCAAGGCACTAATAATCCTCATGTCACTGATATTGATCCATGCAGGCAGACAACAATTTGATGCATCACCTTCTGACAACATGCAGTCCCGAGTGCTACCTACTGCATGATAACTGACTCACCACTGAGAGCAGCATCAGTGTTGATGCCAGCAGAACTGCTGCCTGCTGCCAGGACGAGGGTTGTCTGTGGGCAGACGACGGTAAAAAAGCAAAAGCAATTTAAATTATGGAGCTTTTTACTTGTTTTCTTTTTCTCTCTGTTCTTTCTAGCTGTTTTTTACCAACACTTTTACATTTTGAAGGCGTGATTGCCTGCTGTGCTTGAAGATGTACTCAGCTAATCAGTCTTTTTGATTTTTGGCTGAAACTAGCTGCTCTCTAGATTTTGCACAGAAACTAGCTACTGTGTGTTATCGTCTCATCACATGATTAAATAGAGATCTGACATCAAACAAAAGCAACATGTGTGCTACCCAGAAAACTGTATATGACAGAAAAAAAGCAAGGAAAGTTAGAAAATATATCCTTGATTATATATATAAAATTGTGTATTAAATTGTTTTTATTTATGTTTAGTATGGTTTGAGTAGAGGAAGCATTTACTATTGTCATCGACTAGCTATTTTAGAAAATAAAAAGATGGAAGGAAACCATGACAGGGACGTGTTAACCTTCACTTGTTTGGTGTGTGGAGAAAATAGCATACCAAAACATAAAGGAGGCACAGAAATTGGCAGGGTGAAAAGAAGGAGCAACAGATTGATTGCAAAACATTTCCCGTAGAGGACCTTGGATTGAACCAGAGCCCAGTACAAAATGAAAATAAATACTTGCAAACAACCATGCTTTCTCTGGCTCTCAGCTGTAAGAATGGCATTGTAGATTTGAGTGGACACAAATTGCATTGTGATGAATAGCAGCATTGATTCGGGCCATCGTTACCATTCTTCTTTATGGTTCTGATCATTTATTGTTATTTGTGATGAGGGAAGGGCTGCCTCCACTAAACACCACTATCCTTTTACATTTACTGTATCAGGAATGGGACTCACAAACCATTCGTTCACTCATTCATTTATCTGTCTTTGGATACATTTGTTTCTTTCTTAGCATAATATCTATCTTGCTCCCATCTATCACTTTTCTTCTACCAAATACCTTCTTTCTTTTCTTCTATTATCCCTGTCTTTGTTCATTAATTGATCTAAAGAACTGCACTGATTGACCTGAGCAGAGGCTATTATGTGGTTTACTTGTGGTTGATTAGTTGATTGTGTCCTCTGTCCTTGCTTTCATCCTCCTCCCTCCTTCTTTCCCTCTCTCTAGGTTCCACATTTCACTGATTTCATTTAATCATGTTGCCATGTTTAGTTTTCTTGTTTCCTTCCTTTGTTCTGCTTTTTGTCAGTCATTAACTTATTGAGAAACTTATTAAATGTGTCCTTTCTTATTAATAAGTCATGCTTCCTGACAGCTGGATGCTGCAAACACTTTTATTATTTAAACCCAGCTAACGCTTCAGGTACATTAAAAATCTTAATATTTATTTCAGATATCTCTTATCACATTCTGACCGGTAAACTGGAAATTGAATGGAGAGTATGATTGCAATTTTCTGAAATTCAAACAGACTAAGACCACATATTTCATGTTTAACCTCATCATCCTTTCAGATTTTTGTAAAAACATGATTATTCTGAATTTGATGGTCACAACAGCTTCAGCAGTCAGCAGCAATATGAGGTGTGTCAGCATTATTTAACTGATTGTTTTGGTTTATGGCAAGCGGCTTTATTTTTTTGGTTTAATCTTATGGATCTTAACCTTGTTCCCATCTGTGAAAAAGCCTTGATAAACCTACAGTGATCAACCCTCCCAGCACCAAACAGCAGACAGACAAAGTTAAGACTTATCTTAGACCCAGCGACAGAGAGCAGCTAAAGAGATGGATAACTTTTCTCAGAGTTGGTGGAGACTAAGGACTGAACATTAGGCAGGATTACTCCAATAGATACATATATATATATATATAACTCCAAACAAAGGCTTATGCCACTTTTGGCAAAATAGACTGCATGTCTTAGTTATTCAGTACTATATGTACCCATTTATATTTATTTATTATATAAAAACATAAGTACTAAGGGCTTGATTGCTTGTGCTACTTGATTTAAAATAAGAGATCAGCTTGTTTATATTATTATTTATATTTCTTTGTACTAAGAAAAAAAAATTGTTGAGTTAACATTTTATGTAGAACATATTTTGTTGTTTATTTCAACTGTTTAGGAAAGAGCAGTAACTTTGAATAAATACTTGACAGATGACTGGATGAATTGCCGGTCAGTCTAATATCAGCCAATCAGATCAACCAGCCAGATGAAGCTAAGCTCCCTGTCTCATGTAGCAAATATTTTAACATGGATTAGGTTTTTCTGGTCAACCCATAATTACATGTAAAAAATAGAAACTGATTTTGATGAGGTTTAAACTAAACTGACTAGTAAGAAAGATAATCCAACTGATCTTTACATATAAACTGACTAATAAAAATGATAAGGTGATTGATGATATCTCTATGATATCTCTATGATTGAGATATCTCATAATAACCTTAAATATATTTGCTACTTAAAAAAATCTTTAAGGTCAAAAGTCACACTTTACTCATTAAGCAGCTGGATTGGCAAGAACACGAGAATCTGTCTTTCCAGGCGCTGAGTCATGGAGCATGGGTTTATACCAATCAGTGTCCTGTGAGGAACCGCTGGCAGCTATGGCCAAAAATGGTTTCTTATTCAACAATGCTTGGTGTGACAACAGCTGTAGTAGCAGTTACATTACAATTTCAGCCAAAACAGCACTGAAAGTTATTCGCTCTGCTTCCAACTGACTTCAGCGAGAGTTTTGCTTTCCCAGGTCTGCATGATATAATGATTCTTCTAATGGGAGCCTTTACTCATGAATGTTCATGACTGAGTGCAGCATTCTTTCTCTTTTTCTCGCAGTCATTGGAACAAAATACTGTCGGCTGATCATAAATATTCAGAACTTTAGTTTATACATTCATATAAAATATCAGTTTATGTAATGTATGCAGTGAATTATTAGAGAAACTGCACAACACACATACCAATAGTAACTTTAAAATTCATAAAAATGACAGTATATCATTTTGTAAAGCCCATGTATGTTTATAGCGCATCTTTATTTGTTCTGTCTCTACTGATCTTTCACCTGATAACAACCACTAACACAATGCAAGAGTGTATAATCCTACACTCAGAACTTAAACTGTTCCTGAGACCTATACTCCTCTCAGCTCTCCTCAGTGTTCTTTTTCCAGACTGTTTACATTATTAGATCAGTTTCCTTTGCCTCACCCGCCCTGCTGTGTTCATTCATTCCCAATCCAAAGCTAACCCCAGTCAGAGCATAGCCTTAAGGCACATCGCAGCTATTTATAGAGGAATCAGCAGCTGTCCTTTTCTGTATCCACCAAACTTCTTCATGGCTTTGGGGGATTCACACCAACTACCTTTTTGATCACGAGCAGCCTGCAGAGCTCCCAGCAGCCTCTGCTCCTTGAATTTGTAACTGCTGGTAGAATGACTTGCTGGCTTTGTTCCAATTTCTGAGAATAAGACTGTCTCACAATCACATACTTAAAAGCACAAACAAATACTGTATGCATGCACATGTTTAGCCTGAAGTAGCTTAGAGATGCACACACAGGATCACGATATAGTTAACCCACACAAGGAGGCTATGGGGAGTATAACAGCAAAAAAACAGACATCTATGGAACACTCACTTTTGTATGGCCTAGTGTGATGTACAGCAATATATAGTTGAATTATGTAGTCTTATCTAGTGGGCAATATATAGATATGGTTTTAATATGTTCATTTATTCAATTTTGTGTAAATTCATATTGTAGTTGGTTTAAATTTTTGCCACAAGGGGGCATTGTCTCCCTTATGATGTGTAGCTGGAAGCTGCGGACTCTCGTCTTTAGACTGAGCCAGTGTGTAACTGGAGCCAGAAACCTGTTAACATGGCAAAACAACAATTAAACACTTCTATTATTGTACGGTAAAGATAGAATGTGTTAGCACAGGTGTTTCCTCATACAGAGCTAGGCTAGCTTGTGTACAGTTGTTGGCTTGTGGCTCCAGCTTCATAATTACCTTAAATATATGGAAATCAATTTCATCATACAAGGCTTTGGAAAAAGGCAAATATGCTTTTACTTTTTCAAACTAATCTTTTAAACACCTAGACACGCATATATTTAGTATTTTAGTGAAGTCATTGCCATCCCGTGTTATTTTGAGTGCATTAAGGTTGCTTCGAAGGTACAGCAAACCTCCTGTTATTGTGAATTTGTAGAGTTCATATATTATTCAAAGATGTTACCTCATTTAAAGTCCTAAAATTAACCTTGATGAATATCATAACTGGCCTCTTTTATTGTGTTACTTTGTAATGGTTCATTATCAAGTAAGAAAATGAAACCAGGTCCAAACAAATAATGTAATCTGCTTTATGTCAGATAAATTGTTTCAAATAGTGCTGATTTTATTTGTTTGTATGTATGCACCTTTCATGTACTGGGAGATATCACTGCTGCTGAAAATTCTTAGTATCTTTCACAGAATTTGAACTTACAAGCCAAAATCAACAGTTTTACTCATAAACACTGTCTGAAAGATATGGCAAGACATAGTGTAATTGTGTAATGATGCTCACCGAAGAGTCTGGTTTTCCAGTCTACCTGACAACCTGTCTGCACTTAACCACGCAGTTAGAGTTAAAAACTGAAGACCAAGAGACCTTTGAGTGAAATTGGTAATTATTTGAATATATGGAGATTAATTGAACATACAGAGACTGCCGAATAATATTTTCATCAGAAATTGATTTGAATTGTTTTGGGGTATGTGATATCTTTATAAAGAGGAAATGGAAAGATATGTGAAGCATAGAGAGCAGCTGAAATCCAGTTCCCCCATATGGATATGAGCAAAGACAGACAGAAGCAAGAGAAATCAAAACTCTATGTTTCTTACAGTTAGTAACATAATCTGGCTAAAGGCTTTATACAAAAGGCCTGTTAACACAGATTTCTGTAGCATCACAAACCACAACAATTATTTACACATGTATCATCACATATAGACTACATTCAAATAAAAGTGGTGTTTTACTGACAGCTCACTCAAGATGTGACTCGAAGAGACTTTGGTAAAATGTCACTACATCAAATAAGCAAGTGGTGTTGTGTGTATGACCAAATGCCATAAGATACTGTGCAAATACAGATAAACATACATCAGTCACAAGGGGGCAGTGCTACATCAGATATCTACCTTCAGTCTGTGTTTGTGCTGATCTACCCCCTGTGTGATATGTAAGTGAGTGTGTGTGTGCGTGTGTGTGCGCGCGTGTCTCAAATGAGACTCAATTAAAAAATTTAAACTTACCTACATTAAAATTTAAGCTTTAAGAGGTAATGTTTAATAGATTTTTCATAACCCTGTGCATGGACAACACTGGTTTTACATTTATAATAATAAAATGAACATAATTGAAACTAACACACTATTGTAGAATATAATCTAGGACAGTTAGTCATACTGTAAAATAAACCGTAACATAAACCAAACTGTGTATTACCCAGGTTATTTATATAGCTCAACATTGTAAAACAAAGCACAGCCTTTGGAGCTCTTTGGAGCTCATTGACCACTAATTAAGTCTGCTTTCTGTTTGCATTGACAAAGGCTTTAGTTGATGCCAGTGTTTATTTAGCAGCAGCTCTCCGTGAACCATTGATTAATACAGAAGAGAAGACGTGACATGCTAAAGAAACAATTTCTCTTAAAGTTGCTGCTCACTTGTGAGTGTCTATTAAATCTCTCATGTCTGCACCCAGTAGATATTTTGTTTTTCACATGACAATTCAGAGGATCCAGGATACCAAAAAATAATTTGAAAGATAAAGAGAAAGCTCTAAGTTAGACAGCTGGACAGGTCCCAGTCTGAGGATTTTGCAGTGATCGTAAAGAAGTCTTGCTCAGTCAGTGAATTACAACATAGGCTTCTGAGGAGGAAACTGCCAAACTAGTAAAACCAGCACTGGTACAAGTAGTAATAGTACATAAGCAACATTAACAGTAAAAGTAGTGTTGGGAGCAGCAGTAATGGTGCTACTATCAATACAAGTCTTCTAATGGTAGCTGGTGCTGGTGCTGTTAGGTTTTAAGCTGTAAGTCACCACTACCCTCTCCTCTGACTGGTGGGTGTTTGTACCTTTAGTCCAAGAGTAAGACTGCGAGCATGGCAATAACCCTAACCCTGCTGCATTGTGCCAGAGGAGTCATTAAGGGGCATAAGCACCTTGCTGGGAGAATGCCTTCATGATTAGGTCCTGCCTGCGGAGCTGCATGGGCTTGAGTCAAGAAAAAAGCTCTGTCTGTGTGTTCAAACTAATACGATAAAAGGCTTGTCAGATAAAAAAAAAAAAGAGGACCTCTCTGGTTTCTCTGAGATTTCTCAAGAGTAAGTCTATCCTTAGTGTGAGAAGGGCTGGCACATTCTCTCATGCCTAAGTTGTTTCTAATCTTCTCATCCACAAGTGAGTCACAATTTACAGTTAGTTCTTTTGCTGAGATGCAGACTTAGAACCTTTAAAGCAATATTTGCAATTGTCAAGATACATCCCACAGGACAGTGATGAGTTGTGTGCATCAGTCATATTCAAGATAGGTTCGTGTTCTTACAAAATGAGAGGATACAGAATCTGTATAAGTGTTCCTCAGTGCGGATGGAATATAATGAACAACTGCTGGTCGTATTTGGCCACATTTTCAAACCTGCCTTGTTTGGTCCGGACTTTCAAACTTTTCAGTCTGATCCGAACCAAACCAGCAGGTGAGAAATCTCCCCCAGTCCATGGTTTGGCAAACAGCTTAACCTTGATCTGAACAAAAGAGGTGGTCTTGGTCCGGATCAAACTGAACCATGATTTGGTGCATAACCACTGTTAAAGCAAAGGTTCAGACCTTTTGACCTTTGTACCAATGATGGTAAGTTATGGCAGGCTACCTAGACAATGGAAAACCAAGTTACCATTACCAAAACAGAAATGAGCCAGGGAACTACACAGGGGGGATGAGGAGACCAATGCCTTATTAATATTTGGTCCAAAGACTTTATCAAGGGCCAACTAGAATAAACGTATAAAGCTACAATCAAATAAGGCACAGAACAAGGCATTTTCAATGTGCTTCTGTCAAACACCTGCCCACCAGCAAACCAATCAATGTAAAGTATATAAAGTATACTTAATGACGGCGTGATTAATGCAGCGTGAAAGTGAAATTGACCAGACCAAATGTATACACTGTAACAAAACCTTGGTCAGGACCTTGGTCCAGACTTTCAGGTGTGAAAGTGCCCAAAGACTTCAGTCTAACAAGGTGAGTCCTGAACAACAATCTGAACAGTGTCAGAAAATAGATGGTAAATGAATTGTTAGCTCTTAAAATTCATGCCCAGTTATTGCTTGTGTGCAGTTCCAACATTACATCCACGAAGACCAAGAATAATAATGAATGCCATGGTAAATGGACTGCATTTATATAGCACTTTCCTGGTCTGCTGATTACTCAGAGCACTAAGTACAGAGAACCGATACATGTCAACACTCACTAACCGCAGAGGCATCCAAATGATGTGCCACCTGCTCATTAAGAACAGACACAAAGGATCTCAGGAGAGATGCGGGGAACCAAACCACTGACCATCTGATAAGCTGATGATATATTTACATCACCTAAACTGCCTTTTTTCATCATCAAAAAGCATGGCCTGTCTTTGTTCGACCTTCTTTTCTCAGCTGTTAAAAAATCTCAACCACAATCTAGAACCTCAGAACTCAGCTACTGCAGCAGCATTCTTCAAAACACCTCCATCCAAATCCTCAACACACTACAACAGATTGTAACTTGGTTGCTCCCTTACACCTGCACCAAAGATCACAGCCCTTCAGTTTACCACTGACTCCTCATTTAGAAAGGAATTCAGTTCAAAATTCTTCTCATCACCTAAAAAACCCTCCACAAACTAGCCCCCCTCTACCAACTCATCTGCTGCACACTGACATGCTCCTACCTGCAACCTCAGATCTGCTGATGCCAACCTTCTCACCAGTTTACCCCAAATCCAGAGCCTTTTTTGTTGCTGCCAAAAACCTCTCTTAACAACTCAGACATTCTCCCTCACTCTATTTTCAAAACCTCTGCATCTACTGTTTCTGGTTGTTTGAACTTGTATTTATACCAACATGACAATCATCATAGCTTCTGTAACTGTCTTTCTTTTTCTTTTACCATATAAAGTCCTTGGAGTATCATTTAAAGCCCTATAAAAACAAAACATAATGTAATTATATATACATCCAACACTCTTTAGTAAACCGGCAGGCCCTTCTAAAAGTGCTACAGATAGCACTGCGGCAGACTTATGTTTATCGGAGAGACCAGTAGAGAGAAGCCTCATAAACTCTTCTTAAAGTCTGCACAGGTAGAAAATCTCAGTAAAAGTGTAGAGTTATTGGACAGTAAGATACTATTTACACTCTCTAGTTCAAACCACACTGACATTAATCAGCTTTGTACGTGTGGAAACAGAGCGAGACATACACTGGTGCTTTAGTGCTTGGAAACCCTCTCATTCACTGAAATGCCCTGATCCTATAATGAAGGCCTGTCTGACCTGAGGAGGCTGGACAGTTTGGTTGCTGAGATGATCATCTGTGGCACTGGAACAGGTATGACCTTCACTGGGGTCTTACATATGTGCAGTATCCTCCTCTAATAATAATAATAATAGGTGAAACTAAAGGGATCAGTTTGAGACTGTTTATTCAGTTTTAGAGAAACACATTGGGTCTCTAATGAATGGCACGTTAATAAATCTGTGTGTTGATTTGAACATAAAAGTCCTTGGTATTGAAAAACCTAGACAGCGTTCATGAATGCCATGGAAAACTCAGATTTGCTCGTAGGCACATGTGTATGTTCATGAATGCCAATTAAATTGTAAATTGACAGCGTGCTCCTGCTAGTCAGCAGTCAGCATATAACACCACCCACAGCCAATGGCAACCATAGAAGGTGTGGATATGTGCATAATGAGAAACAGCTAGCATGATCGAATAAAGAAGGAGAAAGAAAAACTTTCCTGATGGTGAGATTGAAGACTGAGGACCTTTAATACTGGAGTGGATTTTAATGACGACACCTGGGTATTTTAACACGCAGCATGACCGTTACAATGTTTTACAGCCTTTTGTGATTTATTATTTCAATTACTATTCAACATGTTCAAACCCACATGAAGTCAATTTAAATGACCCATTCATTTTCTTAATAAAGCTAATCTGGAGCTTAAGCCTGCTAATTTCCAACTAATCATGCCAAATATGTCATATTTCAATGTTATGTCATGTTTAAATAACGTCTTTTCAAGGCATCCTCCAATTGTGAACATAACAGAGCACAATATGAGATAAAAATGTAAGAAGAAGAAAGAAGCATGTGCAGATTTTGCTAGTCACGATGAAAAGATTGGAGCTACTAAAAAATTGATGAATGCCAAGATACCAGTAAATCTCTTTCTGCAAACAGTTTACACACAAATATGTTCTGCTCATGCTTCATGAATGAGACCCATTGTGTGTATCATAACCAATGTATTAAATGCATTACACATTTGTTATGTATTTTAAATTCTGTATTGCTTACATTCATGTTTACTTGCCTGTAGACTTCTTCTTCACAGCCTTTGTTGAAGCTCCCTTCTGTTTGTCAGATCTTTACCACCACCTGGAGGTCAGTGATATAGTGTTAGCTGGACCGCTGACATTGCGTCACCTGTGTGTGACATACACACATGCTGGTTACTTGTAAATGTATGGTCTGTTTCAACAGATTTACTGACATCCCCAAATCCCTTTGTAATCATGCCCTTTGTTTACTTGTTGAATGAAGGGAAACTTTATAAACTTATTAAAGTGAGTATGGCATATCATTTATGCCATGTTGTAAATTTAGTGTTAAATTCAATAAATCAAGTTGTTTCGTTCCTCTCTGTTTGTTGCTGATCCAGTGAGAAAGCTACATTACACAGTGGAGAGAGAGGTCTGGCTATGTGATATTACTCCATGTTTAGAAATGAATCTTGCCTGCCAACATTTAAGAGCTGTTTAAAAACACTGTTTTGAAGGTCCAGTGTGTAAGATATATGGGAAATATTTGTATTATAGGGTAGGAACTAAATATAATATTCATAAACATGTTTTTATAAGTGTACAATCACCTTAATACAGGGATCATTGTTTTTTATTAGCTTAGAGTAAGCCTTTTTTGTTTACAAAGGGAGTAGGTTCTCTTCCACAGAGTCTGCCTGACCTCCTACAACAGTGCCATCCAACCACAACCATGCAGTCCTGAGAGAAACATAGGCAGATGGGCTGTAGGTCTGTAAATGGAAATGGACTAAATGGAATGGATGGAATGTGTGAAAGCATCACTCTTATATGACTTCCTCTTTCACATCTTTCTCTTATTTTGCCCTCCGTCTTTGCCTTCTGTAGGGGTCTGAATGACATTGGCCCATATGTTGCCCATGTGTCACCATGTATCACAGAGTTTGATGTACAAATGCACTTTCAGATGTGTCAGTTTTTTCTCCAACAGCAGCTGACCATTTCTAAATGTCAACATGTTCTCCAGAATTGAGGCTATAGAAATAGAATTAGATAGAAGTGACATTCACTGTAAAAAAAAAAAACAAAAACATTTTTAAGTGCAGAGTAACAGCTTCACAAATCTCTCTCTGACATTCTCTATTTTTCTTGTTTCTTGAAATGAAATATGAATGAAAGTTCAAAGAAGGGGATATAAATATTACTTTAAGAAATCAATGCTTGATAAATGTTTTTTAAGTGAAAATAAGAGGTCCTTATCCAGCTGCACGCCAACAAAACTGATTTTCACAGGCCTGCAGTTGTTTAGTTGACCAGTTAAAATAATTAATAAAAACATCCAGTCCCATAATCACTGCATTTGAAAACACCACTCTGAAATTCTCAAACGCACACATACACATTCAAACATAGCCCACTGCCTGAAAAAAATGCATTTCAAAGGCTCTGTGTCCAGATAAAAAGTGATTGACTGGTTAGTGGTATTTCCTCACAGCTGGGAGAGTCCTGTATTCACAGCCTCCCCAGGTCAGCTTTGTTTTCCTTTTTGAAAAGAGTTTTATTTTTGCATTTTAAAAAGAGCTGTATTAAAAAAAACAGGGATTACCTGCATGCCATGTACTGCACTTCTGTATATTTTAAAAGTAGATGACAGCAAAGAGCTTTGCAATAGTACAAAGTCCTCTTTATGATCAGGAGTCATTTTAGGAGAGGAACAAAATTTCATGCAGGTAATGACAAAAAGGGAAAACTATCTTTTGCTAGAAAGCTGTTCATCCCTCCAGTAGAGTTCCACAGACTTGGGATATCTGTGAGACACAGCTCTGAGGCTTTTCTGGAGGCTTAGTAAGACATTATGTTGTTTTTCTTTTAATTTACCACTGTCCTGTAGGTGTGGGTAAATAAAACTGCCAGCCATTACAGCCACCTGTACTGTTGCACCTTTTTCTACATGAAACTGACTGACTAACTACAGCGATGACACATCAGGAGTTGTGTTTGAGGAAGCCAGCTTGTTGATGAACATGCTAAAAAAAGTTTGTCTGGGCTTATGTGTTTGGTAAATAGTGAACATCTGTTTGTTACTATTTAACACAAACACTAGTGTTGACTGTTGGCAGTTGAGCACTCACCAAAATGCTCAACCGTTTTTAAACCGGCTAGTTGTGTGTGTGTGCACGCTTTGGGTTCACCTACGAGTCAGTGCAAGGCTGGTTTGACAAGGCTAGTGCCACTGCCAATTTACATCATCAATAATGCTTAAACCAGTGTGTATAAATTTCGTAAAAATTTTATAAAATAAAGCCACAGCTGCCTTAAGCTCCACTTAGTACCTTTTTTATTCTAAATTTAACAGCCTGAATTTCTGCTGATCTCCTGGTCTTATATGTCAGCATTTGTTAGATGGAATGTTTTTTAGCTAGTCGCCGAAGTAGGCCTGAAAACAATGTGCATATGAAGTGAACTATTTAGATCACTTAAAACTGGTGATGTGTATGTTGAAAGAAACAAAACTGTGAATCACACTTGTGTCTCTGTATGTGTTGGTGTGTGTACGAGGGCAGTGCGTGAGTGTTTGGAGTCGAGCCACAACCTTGCCAAAAGGCAGGTTAAAGATACTATCTGATTAGATCTGACTAGACTGTCTCACTGACCTACAAGAACTCACACACTCAGCAAACGCATACATACACACATAGCAAAAGTCACATATGTCCACAGCCTAAACACTCACAGTAAACAATAGAAGAGTCCTTTTTGTAAATGTGAATATAGTAAAACAGAAGAAATGGAACAGAAAAGAATGCATCCAAAACAACCTCTGCTTGTCTTTTTCATAGAGTGAAATACACCTTTGCTTATTCTAATTTGGTAAGTGGAATGTCTTTGACAAATGTTGGCATTTTCAGCGTGAGGTATACAGTGTGTGTATATGTGTGTGTAAGAGTGCGTGGGTGTATGTATGCCCAAAGTAATTTGCAGATTGGTTCCAATCAGGCAGATTGCAGCGAGCAGGTGGCCATCTGGAGAGAACCAGTTAACACAGAAAGTCCCATCACTGTCACTTCTCTGAGACCTTTTGTCTATGAACAAATCACAACACAGCAAACCCTTACTCAACGCTCTATCACCTAGGCAACAATCCTCGTGAAGATGAAATCTAGGAGCTCATTACACACCAGTCAATGTCTTAACCTTGTGGCACTGTGCACAGATCTATGCAAAAAAAACCCCAGCCTGTTTAAAAAAAGAGACATAGTGGCCCCAGACACCCAATCATCCAGGTGTTAGAGGCTCCCTGATGTGAGGATGTTTGATTCTGGAGGATGTGGAGGTATGGAGCATGGGGAGATGCTGATGTGGATGTGAAGCAGGAGCATCGGGAGAAATCCTTTCGGGCCACTTACTCTGCGGGCCACTTCAGCAGCCCATTATACAAAAACAAGAGTGAGAGAGATGCATTGGTCGCTATGTGGGCCGCTTGAGAAGCCCATTATACAAAAACAAGAGCAGTAGAGATGCTTCGTCTGCCCATTTTGATTATGCACCAGCCCACATCCTCCTCCCAGGAGTGAGAGAACAAGTGGATTCATTGCGAGAAGTAGTTAGCTGGGCTGGTCTGAGTAGAAAAGTAAAGGGCCATTTTTTAAGTTCAGTCAGTCTTTGTGTGGAGGTGCTGGTGTGGAGGGTTAAGTCAATGAAAGGTGTGTCCTCACATGTATAGCATAACATTATGCAGACAGCAGCGAAACATCATTTAGGAAAGAAGCCACGTACCTTTTAGGCCTGTGAAGATAAAGAAGTAAACAGAGTGAGTACTAGGGAGTGAAGGTGTACATAAAGAGTGTGGAGCCTCTGTAGTTATGTTTTTTTTTCTAATATAAAGCCACATTTGAAATCTGATAAATAAAACATTAACATTATTATGAAAATACTGATAATACTAACATGTTGTCACTGAGAGTGGGAGGTGAACCAGACTTTAGTTTTATCTTACCCTTTCCACAACATTCAAAAACTATTATGTTTGCAGCATGCAGAGAGGTGAAGTACTGCACCATAAGACTTTATTTGTGAATATAAAAGATTACTTATTACAATACGGTAACATGATGGTAACTTTGTTTCAGTCCTATCATATTACTGTATTGTAGTAATCTGTGAGGCTGCATTTTCACTATTTCACAGCTACTTGTAATATAATATTCTTTCATTGTGATTTGGTACTTTTACTATTAAGTAAATGATCTGAATACTTCTACCAACACTGATCAGTATTCTGAGCTATTTTGATGACCTCCTGACTTTTTCTCCAATTCCACCAATAGGCCA
>JAPZDY010000026.1:1876067-1886622 GCA_029783645.1 Ctenochaetus hawaiiensis
TGTGTATGTGTGTGTGTCTTCTGAGGGCTAGCTTTATTCTTATGCTCCAGTACATTTTGGTTACATCATCACACATCAAAATGAAAGCATCTCAAAGAGCAGAAGAGAGAAAGAGTGAAGCTGTACGCTTTTGATCAAGGATGGCCTCAACTAAACGCCCCAGAGTTGAACTGTGGAAGTCTGTAAGTCTGCAGGCTTGTTCTCATGGACAAAGACCAAAACTTTTGTAAAATGAAAGTCTCACTCTCTCTCTCTCTCTTTTTTTTTTTTTTACAATTAATTGCTCAAACATTCACCATCTTGCTTGCAGGGTTTGGATATTAAAGGAGTAATTTGCAGTAATCTCTGTACAAAAAAAAAAGTATTAGAGGTTTTACAGAATAGAAAGAAAAAGACTGTCAACCTCACCTGTCTCCAGGTTGGGCATGGTTACATTTTTAAACTTTTTTTTTTTAATCTGTGCCGTTTCAGCAAGAATTGGAAGGTACTGGGTGAAAAAACAATGAAATATCAACTTCAATTAGTGAAACCATCGACTACTTTTTAAGAGTAGTCGATAAACACTACAAAGCAGCAGGCTTGAAATGTCCTTGTAGAAAGTGTGTGGTGGTTTCTGTATCTGCAGAGATCCTTGCACCTGTAATTTCTTACTTTTTTCCCCTCGTTTTGCTCTCTTCAGGTTGTTTGTTGGCTTCAGCTTTGGGCAGCGGTGTGTCATCCCCAGCCAGTGACAGCACAAGGTTTAGCCTCCACGAAATCATAACACCCAGGTAATAATTTGAGTCAGAGCATTGTGCACTCTCCCTCTCTCTCTCTCTCTCTCCCACACACACACACATGCACACACACACACACACACACACACAATCTTACATTATTGTACTGTCCTTCAGGATTGTGCAGAGGTATAAGTTTGTTTATTTGTGCTTCAAAATGCAACTGCTGTGAAAAAATAATGTGGTACACTGCTTTTCTCTCAGTAACAGCAGTCCCTCTCTTCATTTACTCCCTAACTTGCTCAACCACCTCTGCTCTCATTGAGCTGAGAAGCAGGAACCGAGTTTCAATGTTGTCTGCAAACACTAATAACCATTTACCTCATAGTATGCCTCCTCTTGTGATTCTGATGGTCTGCTTGCAAGCTGTTAGCTTAACACAATTAGCTTTTTAATGTTGCTGTAAATGTACAAAGGTTGCTATTTTAAGTGTGTACTCATGCAGCACATCTGGAGTTAGACAACAGTCTTAACTCCCCAAGGAACCCCTGTGGTATTGCGCAGATTGATGACATCCTCACAACAATGTCCAATCAAACATCAAACCCAATTCATTTTACCTGAAAATTGATCATAATATCTGTGAAGGAAAAATCTGACCAAAGGTGAGCTGGAGGAAATGAGGAGGTCAGGAGACAGTAGAGGCATTTATTGCAGAACTTGACGTCGAGGAAATCAGTACTAGCAACACCCACAAGCAGTCATGAGCATTGCCACCACTAGTCTGAGGCTGTCTTGTGTGTGAGATGTTTTTAAGTCTTTGTGTCCTCAGTCATCAGTCCTAAACTACATATCCAAATAAGGTTGAGCTGCACACTTTCAGGATCTTACTGGGTATCAGAACATAAACATTCATACGTCAGCCTTGGTTGCTATGGCGAGGGCAGAAGGAAAGTGTCAGCACAAACAACTGTAAGACCAAACACTGATTATAACAAAGGGGCTGTGTGACCCAGTCATCAAGTCAAGGCCTAGAGAAATTCCTTCACAATATCTATAAATACTGACAGACTGCTGTTGCAACTGCTGTTGAATTGCATTTTCTTTTTTTTTTCTTTCTTTTGTGTCAGCATATAAACGCTGCTCATACAGCACATTAAAGTAAGGCTCTTATGACTGGAGTAATGCAGTAGGTACAACTATCTGTAGTATAATATTTTAAAGCCTACATAATTATTAGTCATACATGGCCTTACTTTCTTCTGTCATTATCATGTCCCTAGAAACAGACCTCAACTTTACAAACAGTTTTCAATATAAAACCTTTCTATAAAACATGTTCATAATTAGCCCATAAAATAACCTTTGTTGGGCTAAATGGCTGCAAAAATGATCCCAGTGTTCATTTTGAAGAAAACTGTACAGGATTAAATTGCATTAAATTGTGTTGGGGTATCAAATAAGCATCCTATAATCATCTAAAAGATTCTACTTGTCATTCTGCTATTAGTTTTGCCAAGAAAGCTGAGTCCTAATAAATCTATTGCAAAAAGTCTTTGGTTCATTTTTGCACAGCATATCTTGCATACCATTATAGTGTTTCAGAGTGTGCTTATACGTGTGGGTGTGTGTGTGCTTCGACACTGAACCTGCAGCTGTCTCTTTCCAAGGTGAGGCTCATGTTGACCTGTGTACAGACTGTTTTCAGCACGGCATTTGGTTCAACACTTAAATACAACAGTTTGATTTCTGAAGTGGGTTCAAAGGCTCAAAGACAATCGAAAGATCTGACTTTATTCTTTGTTTCTCTTGGTAACAAATCTGAGTAGCCCTGAAGCTTCTCTTCCTACGATCGATTCTTTGTAATTTTGACGAACTTGGAAATGACTCTAACTCTGCTTCTTCTTCTAAGGCTGACTACAGGATGGCACTCTTGTGGTAATAACAATAGGTTTTGATCTGATTTGAAGGATGAGAGAGTTCAGAAATAAAAGATCCTGGAACAGAGCGCATACACTGCTGTTGCCCTTTGCTGATGTTGTCTCAGCAATGGAGCGGCAACGATGCTGCAGGCTTGAAAGCTTGCAGTGTGTGGAGAAATGTCAGGGTTTTTTTTCTCTTTGCTGCACTCCAGAAATCCCTCTCATCTCTCTCACCTCTCGACAGCAGTAATGTAGTCTAAAAATAAATGGTGGGTAAACCATCAATATAAGCAAAAATAAATTGTATATTATCAAATTGCAGTGTTCTGTGAAAGTGCATGCCAAACATGCATTTAAAAAGAGCATGTATGCAACACATGCAACCTATGAGTATCCATCAGATCATGCAGACAACTGCATCTTTGCTCGCTTACATCGCTTGTTAAGTGTATGTGTGTATTTTGTAAGTAGAAGTCTGACCTAGATAGAGTGGAGCTGGACAGGATCATTCATGTGTGTCTGAACAGATGTGTGTGTGTGTGTGTGTGTGTGTGTGCGAGCGTTTTTGTGTGAGTTTCTTTGGTGAACTGTGCGTTACCACTTGCACAACTGGTCAAGTGTTCTGTGTGAACAGTTTTACAAAGAAGGTGATAATATGACTGAGATACTGATACTGATGATATAACAGATGGTGACGTCTTATCGTTCCCTGCTTATGTTTTTTTCATAATTGGCTCTTATCACATTTTGTGATATCACTGTCATACAATATTTTTATAGTGCTGGTGACCAAAGTATTTTATAGTGTTTGATTTCCTTAAAGGATATTATGCATATAGCTGTAGAGATATTTATCTTTTATTAAGTATATACAGTGTTGTTTCATAAAGCTTACTGTGTCCCTAATTTCCCTCTCACTCTGTCTTGCACCATTTTTTCATCATTATATTTGTGTGTTCACTTCTGCCCACGCCCTCCTTTTATTTTCTCTGTGACTCCCCCTCTGTGTCTCTTCCTCCATCTCCCTCTCTGTCCCCCTGACAGTTTGTTTAAAGCATACTTCAAACCAGACCAAGGCTTTTGACCATGGCAGTTTGTACTTGCGTGTGTGTGAGCAGAGGGAACAGCTCCTTTCATCTTTAAATAGGCAGGCCAATTTCCGGGTCCCTTCTGTCTTGGTTTCCAGTTGGATTTGTGTCTAACTTTCTCTCACAGCTCATCCCTCTTTCTGCTCCCTCTTTTATTTCCTTTCTTCCTGACTTTGTTCTGCCATCAACCTCTCACTGTTAGCTTTGTGTCTAATCTGCCTAAACAATAGGGTGACCAGACCTCTCTGTTTTTTAATTGTGTTAAAAACAGATCTAAAGGCAAGATAAAAATGTATGTGCAACTCAGAGAGGAAAGCTGAACTGACGTGTCATGGTCTCCAACTAAAAAGCAAAAATGTTTTTTCAAAAAGTGTTTCTTAAGTCCCTTTATATCACCTGTGAAAATAAGTTAAAAAAAAAATCCAGGATAATTTGTCTAAGATCTTTTCCTGTAAGTGGTAGGTAAACAAACAGATGATCTTTAAACATAGATTTTTTTTGTCAACGTCATTTTAAAGCTGTGATATTTTCCTAAACACAATCAAGTTTTTTGCCTAAATCTAACCATACTGCATATGAAAAGAAGTTTTTAATAAGTCAGGGAATATCTTTTCACCAAAAGCAAAACATTTCCCCCTTGTTTTGAGGATAATAAACCGTAAACTTAGAGAAACAATTAAAAACATAACTTTGCGAAATTATTTTTAAACCTCTTAATAAAATCAGAAGAGAAAACAATTTGTACCTGTATAGAGAGAAGAGAGCAGGAATAAAAAAACTCCACATTAGTGGAATTAGACTTAGTTTACATTTACAAGTATCGTAATTTGAGGCAGGTATTCTTGAATATTATTTAAGTCATTTATTTACATGCCATTTATACACAACTGCATTATGTTTCAGCGGGGAATACTGTACTCTTTTTTTGATCACACTGTCTGACTGCTTAAGCTGTTAGTGTCTTTGCAAACTTGATTTTTCATACAAAATAAATACAGGGATTATTAAATCTGATGAATTATTACAAATAAAGATGCTCAAGTTTAGAAAAGAACAACTGAAACAATTAACCTATTAGTCATTTATCAGAAAACTGACAACTCTTTTCCTATTTTTTTCTTACAAAACATTTCATTAAAGCAAAAGTCCTTCATGGTTCCAGATTCTCAAAGCTGAGGATTGACTGCTTTGCCCTATAATCATTTACTGATGCAGCAGTCCCCAAAAAGCATTATGCGGCTGCAAACCCCTTGTTGCATGAGGAAATGGCTGCTACATATCCTCTTTAATAGTCACGTTAAACAAAACCTTTTTAAGTATATGCTATAAAAAGGATAGAATAGACCCAACAGGGCAAGAAAGGGGGATGAAAGGGGGTCTCTGGTGCCTACACTGGATTTCCAAATACATTACTTCACTACAGAAAATTATGGATCCCACTCTCCCCAGCTCATTTAGACATGTACAACTTATGTAGACAGATTGCACAGCAGGTTGGCTCAATGTGAGCATCATGCCCATCCCTCTCCAAATTTGGTAGCAGTTTAGAGCTAGCATATTGACATATCCTGGTGCCAAATGGTTAATTTTACTGTCAGCTGCTCTTAACATGTCGATCATTCCAGCAGAGGTGGATCAGAAGAAAGTTAGGAGCGTAAAGCAGCCTTACTAGCAGTGGCATGTACAAATGCATTCATCCCCAAGGGTAACTTGTCTTGCAGCCTTGTAAACAACAGGTATTGTACAGGCTGACAATCTCATGTACCACATTGGGATGCAGGCTCTACTTGTCTAATAGGAGCCCTCCCTTTAGTATGAGAATGAACCTGCTGTTCTCCAGATCCAGCAGATGGAAGGACCTCAGAGACAGCAGGTGCTCTGCAGTACACAGTCTCAAGTTCTTTGCCAATTTGCAGACCCGACACTGCCTTGCCAGTTGAGGAAAACCACCATGGTGCTTTCTCTTTATTAGGGGTTTGAGGAGTTTGAGAACTAAAAACATCACCTGAAGCCAGAACAGGTTTACGTGTTAGTTTTCTATGTGAGACTTCACACCACCTATTTCCCTTATTTGGGCAGCTACCCCTCAGAGGCTCATCTGTGAATTCAAGAAGAGAAGTTATTTAAACCAGCAATAATAGACACTGTGGTGACCCCACATAACACAAGTTGTTCTGCAGTGGTGAGGAAATGGTAACCAAGTGACGGTTGTGTTCTTTTGGCATCTAAATGGAAGCTAACAAGCGAACATTGCAGGTGGTGAATTTGCAGCCACCCCAGTGGGACCACTACAGCCGTTTCACACATGAATTTTGGACAATATCCAGAGAATTAGTCCAGGATAATGTCCAGATGTATCTGTTCACAAAAGCAGCAAACATCAGAAAACTATCTGTATGCAATGTGTTTACACATGTTGGAAATGCAGTTTATAGTTTTACAGTTTGACTGAGGAGCAACACCTGGATTAGAGCCTGCAGGTGGCAAGATATTGACACGAAAGGTGCACAGCAGGAACCTCACTGTTTACAGTATGTTGAAGATGATCTTTGAGACGATTTTGTTGTCGGCCTGAACCACAAGAAGTTTGGGGTCTCTTTATCCCTTTTGTGTTCAGACATTTCAAATTCTTTGTTGTTGTTGTTTCAAAGGACTCTCCTCCTTTCTCCTCTGACATTCATAGTTTTCAAGTCACTTGATGGACACAGCTCACTGGTTTCGATGGTAGTACATGAGGAAGTCAGCATCCTCTGCTCTGCTGTTGTGCACATCACATTCAGAAAGTCATAGCAAACAGAGAGTGGCTGAATATTATCGCTGGCAGTCTAGTGGATGTCCCTCAAATTAAAAATAAAATAGTCATAATCAGCAAGAGTTGGTGCTGCAAATACTGCAGAAATAGTTCCACTGTTGCAGTCTTTTGCTGCTTTGTGGCTCCTTTTGCTTGTGAAATCAGCAAGCAGGCCTTGTGTCTTAGCCAATGGCACTAACTTAAGCTTGTTCCCTCCTGATTAACCCTACGGCAGGCTCCTGGTCTCTGCTGTTGAAAAGAGTGCAGTGCAGCAGTTTGCTCTGAGCAGGGCTGCACAGAAGGAAAGCACTTTAATCCCTGGGCCTTTAGGCAGAGAAAGAGAGCCGTTACACAGCCTGGAAGACAGAAGGAGAATTGACCTGATGACATCATGGGTCCAAGGGCAAAGTTAATGTACAGGTGTGAAACCTAGGGAATAATGAAAAGTTGTGTTCAGTGTAATTTATCAAAGTTCCTCTGGGTTCAGTCCAAACCAGAAAAAACAGGTTTAGATTCAGGACAGATCTCACACTAAGGTGTGATCTGCAAAGCCTCTCTTTGTTAAACCACGTGGTAAAGTCAAAACCAGTATTGCTGTGGGTCAATATGTGTAATCCCCAATTGGACCTAACTAGAACTGCTCTAAAGTAAATAGGTGCTATGTCACAGAATAATTACAGCTTAAAAAATGGGTTTTTCGAGGCTAGAGGGCTGATTGAACTGCTAAATAAAAGGGCAAAAAGACATTTTTTTTACAATGGCAGCTCTTTAATGGGTGAAGCATTATACTGCTACTAGTGTTGGTGTTCTTGCCTACTATGATTATTTGGATCGCCTCTGTTTTGGATTTGGTCTAATTATAGTTTTTAGATTTGGTATGACTGTCCTTGGATCCCCTTTGGATCTCTCTTTTTGAAGTTTAAATAATACGTTTTGGGTTTAGGTGGGTATGGGGGGCACATTTCTCAACAGATCGAAAATCATGATTTGTGAAGACCTCTGCTCTGGTAGTTGATTTTAACGCTGTCAAATCAAATGAAAGATTGGCTGTTAAAAAGCCAGAGTGGGCTTTGCCTTGAAAAGGGTAACATATGCCCAGTTGAAAAGAGGTCAAAGACATGACATGTGAAGGGGTTTAAAAGGAGTTTCTGTCTCTTCCACAAAATCATACTTACACATTTTAGCATACAATATACATTTGAATAAATCCCTAAATTTACTTGTTTTGCTCAGGTGCATGAAATTATGCTGCAGCAAACCTTTCTTTAAATGTGTATCTAATAGAGAAGAGAGAAAAGCCCCAGCAGTCAGTATTTACTGCAGCAGTGCCAGATGCACCAGCTGAGCCACACAGCTAGTCAGTTTGACAGGCAATCCCTCGAGCAGGCTAGCAGAGATAGACAGGGCAGCAGATGCAGACAGACAAGGGTTAGCCCACACACAACGGGCAACCATGACTGTACGACAGGCAACTCAGAGATAATAGTCCTTTCAGCACTAGTCTCCTTTTACTGAAGGAATACTTTCCAGAGGCGATGGAGATGAGGACACATCACTCATTGTAAACTTGCTCAGGTGCTCAGGTCTAGGCCTTAGAAGTAGAAGATGACAGGATTACAGAGGAGAAGGGAGAGAGTTGCTCCCGGCATGCAGTGTTAAATGACAGAGCATGACAGAGCACTTTCATGCTCACAGGAGACAAGCCAGGGGTAGTTTGTATACAATGAACTGACGGGGATGTTCAGTCTGCCATGGTGAAAACAACTCATCAACTAGAATAAGTAGGCTGGAAACAGATATGTTAATCCATTTGAATAGTTTGAGTATTTGCATCAGCACATTGTTTTAATCATCGTTTTAAAAGTTATACTGTAAAATTTTAGTTCAGTCTGTCGGAATTTAAGCAATAGAAAAATAATAATTTTTGCCTGGAAAGGAATATTTTTTATTTTTGAATTGTTTGTGTCCAAATAAAAAAAAAACAAATAAACAAAGAAAAAAAGAACTATAATCATTCAGGCTGCAACCATTAAACAACACTTCCCTTTGCAATGTGCATCTAATCGGTGATGACTGGGAATAACAGACTGATATAGGACTTTCAGGCCTGATTGGAGAGAAAGATGGCGCCGCTGTACATGGCAGGCCGTCTACCTCTGCTGTGTGTTTTGCTCCTACTGTTGTTAATAACAGTTTTTGTTAAGAATGTGTCACCGCTACTGATGTATGATCGCCAGACCTTGCTGAATATTCGTGATTCATTGATAAAGCCTACGATCTATGGCTGTATGGGACAATCAAAGACGCTCCCACCGTTTTTGGTGTCTGTGCCCCACTACCTGCAGCGTCTACCTGTTCACCTGCCCCGCAAACGTCGCCACAGAAAGCGGGGGAAACGAAGCGGTGCACTCGTCAGATTGAGAGCCTACCTGGCGCGGCCCTCAGTGCATGATCCTCGTCGGCTCGTGAGGCTTTCCCGGGAGTACGATGGCTTCTTCGTGTGGCGCTCCGCGGAGATCAGCTGGCTTCGTTCACCTGTCCCAGGCACCGGCTACGAACATCCTAGCCGCCCGCGGCATGTCAGCGTCTGCAGACGAGGCTCCGTGCAGCAACATCTGCACCCTGTTGCTCGTGCATCTGTGCAAACTGACCACACACCGATGCGCTTTGCTCTCATTAACACGAAGTCTGTTGCAAATAAAACGTTCATCCTGAATGATTTCTTCTCAACACGTGAGTTGGATTTCCTCTTGTTGACGGAAACGTGGATTAAACCAGGTGATGACAGCGCCTTCACTGAGCTCCTCCCTCCTCGCTGCTCCTTCCTCAGCTCACCGCGATCATCTGGCCGAGGAGGCGGAGTCGCTACAGTATTCAGGGATGATTTCACATGCAAGCCTTTGTGTGTAAATAACTATTCTTGTTTTGAAGTGCAGTTGTTCACAATAGAGCGTGTTTGTCCAATCTTATGTGCTGTTGTCTATCGTCCACCTAAATATAGCAAAGATTTTATGCAGGAATTTTCTGAGTTTTTAGCTGAGGTGGTCCCTAAATATGATCAACTCCTGATCTGTGGGGATTTCAATATCCACTTGTGCTGTCCTGATCAAATGGCAAATGACTTTAAACGTCTTCTGTCATCATTTGACTTGACTCAGTCCATGGATGGGCCAACTCATGAAGCTGGGCACACTTTGGATTTGATCATTTCCCATGGGCTGCCTGTCTCAATGGTGGAAATTTCTGAGACTCCCATCTCAGATCATTTACCCATAATTTTCAGTGTTCCTGCTCCTCCACCTGTCAGTAAGCCTCCGGCTCCAGGTTCTCGCCGTCGGATTATTACTTCTTCAACAGCTGGGGAGTTTTCTGCTGCTTTTGTGGACTCTGAATTTTCCACCCTTAATGAGAATGTTCTTCCTGAATGCCCAGACAGCTTTCTGTCATCTTTTTATTCTACTTGCACTGGGATCCTGGACACTATTGCTCCTTTTAGGCGCAGGTCCTCTAAACCAATGGCCGATCCCTGGTTGAATGACTCTACCCGGGCCCTCAGACAGCGCTGCAGACAGGCAGAGCGACGCTGGAAGAAGGATAAATTACATGTATCGCTCGAAATACTGAGGGACAGTCTCGCTCAGTATCAGAGGGCTGTGAAAGAGGCGAAGTCCAAGTACTTGTCGAATATTATTTCTACTAATGGACATTGCCCTCGTGTGTTGTTTAGTACTATAAACTCTGTTGTGAACCCCCACACCTCTCCTCTGAGTGACGCCACTGTTTCCACCTGTGAGGACTTTTTACACTTTTTTGTTGATAAAGTGAAGTCTGTGAGAGCACTGAGCAGCTGCAGTATCAGCCCGGACCAGCCTGTTACTGCCTCACACTCTGCAGTGTTCGACCATTTTGAACCTGTTTCTCTTTCGTCCCTCACTGATATTGTTATACGTATGAGAACTACAAGTTGTCCTCTGGACATTTTTCCAACTAAATTGTTGAAAGAGGTGCTTTCCACTGTTGGGCCTTCCCTCCTGGTTT
>JAPZDY010000026.1:1900836-1914729 GCA_029783645.1 Ctenochaetus hawaiiensis
ATATGGAACATTTTTATTCGGTTTGGGCTTCTAACCCGATTCTAATCGGAATATTAGGCTCCATGTAAACCCAGCTACTAACACCATGTCAGCCATGGCTGGTTTACAAGCTAACACGCTTATCAACAACAACGTAAAGAAAGATGCAAACAACAGTTACCATTCTGTCTACTGTTCTGACTCTTGAAGTCTTTTATTGACACTTAGTTTGACACAAAATATTAATCTTCTTTTTCTTGTGGTTTTGTTCACAAGTAACGGAAAAATGAAGTGTGACATGGACATGTGTTTTAGTGCAACTTAAGCAGTAATGCAGGCCTTGAACTGGACCATAGTGGTGAAGAGAGCTGAGCCAGAGCATAAAGCCCTGGATTTATCAGTCTATGCTCCAGTCTTCGCTTATAGTCATAAGCTCTTAATAGTGACCCAAAGAATGAGATTGTGGACACAAGTGGCTGAAATGAGTTTCTTCTGCATGATGGCAGGGCTCAGTCTTAGAGTAAGGAACTCAGATATCCTGAGGGAGCTCAGCGTAGATCCACTGCACCTTGGCATCGATGGGAACCAGCTGAGGTGTTTTGAAAATCTGATTAGAATGCTTTCTGGATGCCTCCCTTTGGAGGTTTTCCCACATGTCCAACTACAAAGAGACGCAAAGGTACACCAAGAGAGATTACAAATCACAACTGGCATGGAAACGTGTCCAAAACCCCGGGAGAAGCTGAAAGTGTTGCTGAGAAGAGGAATGACTGGAATACCTTGCTTAGCTTGCTGCTCCTGTGACCAGGAGTCAAATACCTGGATATTTTGTGGCACTTTGATGGAATTTTTTCAAAGTAATGGAAAAATATCAAGACTGGCCTTCATTTTGATGGAATCAAACTCTGAGGGTGATCTAAATTTTTAGCATTTTAGTTAAATGTTACCATCTGTTGTTTAGTGATAGTAAAGAAATGTAGAATATGGATGTTACGATATGAAATTTTCAGTATGACACAATAAGATATTGTGATCAGTGTCATTATGGTCAATTGAAAAAAACACAAACAAGTATTTGCTCAGAAGAAAATGTTTCTTTAATGAAGCTTTGTATGCTTTATTATGAAGAACAAAAATTTTTCACCAAAACACACATTGAAAAACACTGCTTCTGTACTGTTTTTTTAAAGAGGCATTAGACCTACACTGGTCAGTTTTTGAAACTGGAATTGGTATTTTTTATTTTCCCCTAGAAAAAACAAAATAAGCTACTGTAGTGTCAGTCACTTTGCCCTTAGCTAAAACCTCACTGGTTTTTCTCTTTCTCTCTCTGAACTTAAAACACAATTGAAAGTTTAGTCAAGTTTTATTTCTGTAGCACATTTAAACACAGCATGAGCTGACCAAAATGCTGTTCAAAAAAGCATCACAGTACATGGGAGACAAGAAAAATACACAATATAATATCAATAATAGGCAACAACAAAAATGCAAAATACAGAAGTTGTAAACATGAGGTAAAAATTACTAGTCCAAATATGGCCTTGGGATATAGGTGAGTATTAAGTCGCAATTTGTGAGCAGAAACTGATGGAACACATCTGATTTCTAAAGACATCAGGTTCCAACGAAGTTGAGCAGTGACTACAAAAGCTCAGTCACCTTTTTGCTTCATTTGCAGGGAGCCAATGAAGAGAGGCCAAGACTGGGGCCATGTGCTCACACTTTTTAATACCTGTCAGCTTCCTTGCTGCAGCATTTTGAACCAACTGCAAGCAGGTTACTGAAGAGTGAGGAAGACCAAGATAGAGGGAATTACAGTAATTCAGATGCGAGAAGTAATGAGAGAAGTAATAAAGGCATAAAATTACTGTTTCCATATTCTGAAAAGACAGAATTAGTTTGAGTTTGGAAATGTTTCTTAGCTGAAAGCAACTTTTCTGTTCAGTAGAACTGATTTGTTTGAGGCACAACTCAAAATTGAGGATAACACTTTGCATTTAAAATTACAAGTCTACTTTTCACCAGTCATCTTCTTCTTTGCTGGTGTGCGGCTTTGATGTTTGTAACGTGCTTTTCTGCGCTGGGTAGTGTAAAGTTCTATAGCTGTTAATGGAAGTTTAAGTTAAAATTATGTCAGTGACAGTATGTTTTGATTGTGTTCTGTGGTGCTTAATATTTGTCTGGTAAGTAAGTAAGAAAGTAATCTCATCAGTATGACTGAGGCTGGTGGTGTGTAAACTAACGTATTACTGAAATACAAGGAAATGCCTGTGGTCGATTAACCATGGCTTTTCATTGGTATGCAACTACATCCCTGGTGAAGAGCAATCACACGGTTGGTGTCTCTGTTCATAATTTTACCAATGCATTTGTAAATGCATAATCTTTAAGTTTGCTCTGTGTTTTTTAAAAAATCTTCATTCTCTTTTTTTAACCTTGTGTATCTTGAAAAGTATTTTAACCAGACAATTATTATTATTTTTTGCCTTTTGTGAGGAACTTTGTTACCTTATTAGATGAGAGCTTTTTAGTAGTTCTTCTCTTTGATATTATTCTTATATAATCAAATTATATTAATTTTGTCATATTATTAGTGAAATGCATAAATTATTGGACAACCAGAACGTCTAGTGTAATCACCCACTGTAACTATGGAACAATGGAAGACAGCTGTGGAAGATGGATGTAACTTAGTAATTACCCACTCGTAGCCACACTTGAACAGGCTCAAACTGCATTGTTTGTTGACTTTCACAATGACATGTCAGGGATTGTGTACTCATAGAGTCCATATCTTGTATTGATTAATCTTTTTATAAAGTCAAATTAGTCAGTCAACCACAACATATTGTCACTTGTGTAGTGACATTTTCAAAGCTAGGCCAGTAAATGTTGGATGATCAGCCACCTACATTGACAGCCTCTGCAGCCCCCTCTCAGCCACAGCCAGGGCCACCATCATTGATCTACACCTCTCAACCACAGCAAGGCTGCTCAGCCTGACATACTTCAGCACCAGCATCTGCCCCAACCCCTCAGGAACAGCAGGGGCCATCCACACCTACCCCCACCTTTCAGCCACAGCAGGGCCTTTTTACTTAACACACCTCTGCTCCCTTTCTTCAACCATAGTCTCTTATCACTTCTGTGCCTGAATGAAAGGCAGCCCAAAAAATAGAGTAAGTGGTCTACAACACAGTCATTTTGAAGCATGGTCAACTCTTCTTTAGTGCCTCTTTAGCCTGGACTCCCATAGACAGCATCTGCAGCAACACAAGACTAGGATCTGGAAGAAGTTTGCCTGGATGATTGTGAAAGTGGAGACTTTAAGTTTCTGTAAATCTGCACCACTGAGTGGACTACTTGAGATAGAAATAAAATTCTGCTTCCTTGGTGAAGAGATGAAACATTGAAAAGGATTTTTGTGGTCATTGCACGTCACATACTCTAGGGGGATAACAGAAATGAGCACAACTGAACATGATCATCTATTGAAGTTCAAGCCTCTGCACACAGAAGTAGTGATGGCTTGCCAGGCTCATTTCCACCTTTATCAGAACATCTCCATCAATGAGGGGATGGTGGCTTCCAAGGCCCTCAGACCTTAAATCAAGGTCAAGTACATAAAGTTAGGGCACAAGATTTTTGTAAAAACACATGTAACTTCTATGTGTAGACAAATAAAAGTGTATTCACCACAGGTCAGAGTCTGGCTACATCTCAGTCATGGATCTCATGTGGTTATCTCTGCTCAGTGGGTGCTAGACACTTTTGTTTGACACCTGCAGTGGATTACAATCAGAAATGATCCACTGCTGTTTGTGAGTCATCGGACACAAGAGGCCATGTGAAGTGTAAATTGACTATGTCCTCAGCAGTGCATGAAGTCTTGAGTGGACTGTCTGTGGAGGAGAAAGCAAAGGCTGGTGTGAATCAGACTAAGACTGTATCTGTTCTCGATGCTGTAGTGCCCCACAATTAAAACATGTTTGGTCAGGATTTGCCAGATGATCTGATTTGCTAATGGCATCATGGAAAGACTAACACCAAGGAGAGTTTCATTGAGCAGCTCTTTGCAGAAATGTCTAAGTTTGCTGAGGGCTCAACACCAACAACGTGCACCTGCATGCCAGTGTATTACGAAGAAAATGCTGATCAATCCAGGAGAAGCTGAAAAAAGGTATTTAAAGGAGGATAAAGACACCTGTGTTCTGCATGATGTGACAGGTCTCAAGCCATTTTTTAAACTGACGCAATCAACATTTTCACACCCACATTGTCTAATTAACAAACGTACTTGCACTCATCTGCGTGCTCATGGAAGTGTTGGTCTGGTTACTTGCGTTTCCATACCACCAATCAGTGTGGGCTGGATCAGAGTCCAAGGCTGCTTTTCAGGCCAGTCCGTCTGATTATTGGTTATAAAAAAGGTAAATGCATTATGTGAATGATAGCCCTCATATGTAAAAAAAAAAAAAACTATTTATGGGCTAGATTACTCTACTTGAACCAATAAAGCTAGTATTAGCAGCTTAAGCTACTTCCAGAGTACACTAGCCTCACATCCTGGTCATCCTGAGGCCATTAACTGTTCTATTTGAAAGGAACTGTTTGGTCGACACTCTGGAGGAAAATGTTTTGCTCCACTGTGTTCACCAGCAAGTCTCTAAAGTTTGTTTTATTCCTGTTTGCTGCTAAGCTAGTAGATAGCTGTTTTGGTTTTGTTTTGTAATGAAATGCAGTTGACATCTGATTGGTGAAAATGTGGTTGAGAGAAGTCAGCGTCACTAATCCAAAAAAATTGGTAGGCCAGAAAACCCAGCAAACTCATCAAAGGATGCTAAAAACCTTACTGAAGCTTCATGTGGTTGAAAATTGGGTGATAGTCTGTGGATGAGTCATGATGAATATATAAAAATAAAAAAATATAATCTATAATTTGATCACCTATTAAGAAAAGAAACTGATCAAATGAACCTGAAGAAAAGAAACAAACAATTACCCTCTGCCTTTATTTTTGGTGCCTTGTTTTAAAAACTGTTAAGAGCTATATCAGTTTCTGTGTTATCCGATGTTGTATTTGTTGATGATCAAATATTTAACTGGTTATTGTAGCATCTCCCCAAATGTGACTGAAGTCGGCACCACCAGATTTTTATGAAGTGTGCTGTTTCCTTTCAGGGAAAAACTGACAACATAGTTTCCATCTTCTGTCTTTTTCTGTCAATCAACGCTTCTCTGCTTCAACGTTGTCAAATGTCAGTGAGCAGAAAGCAAGCCATGGGCTATTACTGGCATTCACCACTGGCATGAGGAACACACATACACAATCATGCACCCACACATACATACACACATACACACACACACACACACACACACACACACACACACTTGACAGCCACATTTCTGGAACCATGTGGACAAATGTGGCATATATGCAGGCAGGAAGACGGGTTATTTTTTTGATTGGTGCTGACACTGTAATCTAGTTTCACACAGTTCTAAGAAAACACACACACACACTAGCAGAACTGGTTGTCAAGGCGGAAGCAAGAGCACATTGAGTGGGTCTAATTTTGTAAAGTAAGAGAGTAATTTAGAAAATGTGCATAAAACTGTGTGTGCGTGTGTGTCAGTGTATGCCAATGTATGTGTGTTTGACAGGTGTATCTATATTTGTTAAGCAAGATAAGTGTTTGCATGTGTTGTATCACCTGTGTGGCCTTTTAAGCTTCTCTTACTGACCTTTCAGGCCAGTTTTAATCCTCCAAAGCTAAATACTGGCAGAGAGACACACAAACAGCAGGTACCATAAAAGATATATAACTCTATTCAATCAAACTCCTCCGCTAACATATGAGAGAGTCAGAACAACTTCTGTTAACCGTCAATCCAAATGGGATAAATGAGAAAAATCAGTTCATTTGAATGTAATATTGTTCTGAACTGACACAGCATAATGCTGGCTTATTATGTTTTACAGGGTTTGTTTTAATGTATCTGATTGTTATTTTCTGCAATTTGTACAGAACATACCTGAGTGTGATAAAAGCATGCTTCTCTCCTAGTTAACTGTAATTCACTTTACAAATAACTTTTAGTTTTTAACATATTTGATATGCTACAGCTGACTAGCTCATCACCTCTCTCCCTTGCAAACAAGGTTAAATACGAGATTCAAAATCATTAATTGCCATTTTATGACAGGGTTAAACAATGCAATGCAGCAGTAGTTCTCTTATGCTATTACTAAAACAGGAGATTATGACTAGATTATAACTGATAATAAATAATAAGTTCATGGAAATAAAACCCACCTGACAGTTAAAAGATGCATTGAAAAGTCTCGCAGTTTAAGAACAAAACATGTCCTTTAGTCTGGTGATACAACAGGCAGTACCTCTTTGTGTCTCGCCAGATGGCAGTAGCTTAACCAGACTGTGGCTGTTGAGGTTATTTTCTTCTTATTTCCTTTGGATTTTGCTCAGACAGGTTACCTCACCATCACTGAAGCTCGGTTAAAGGGAACCAGTGATGTTCACCTGCTGCAGAGCTCATGCCTGTTTGTCATATTTTCACTCAGAATGCTTCCTGTCACTGCTCTGTAAGACATGTTTAGACAGAAGGCACAATGCCTAAAAAACTGAATTTTTATGTTTCAGCTGGTCAATTTGGACCATATTTGAACCACTGTAGGTATTTATCTTATCATCCAGTGTTTAACCCATAAAAACTGATATATAGTTGAGTAAGTCTTTTCAAGTAAAAGTAAATTCCCTTAAAATTGTAAGTACACTGCAGGTTTAAATGGCTATTTGTTAGCATTTTGTCAGTTAATATGACAGTGACATAACCGCTCCAAGCAAAAACTATTCAAAGAGAAATAAATTTCATTGGATTTTTAAGTAAAAGTTCTGTCTATACCAGGGCAGAGTTATATATGTTGTAATCAAAATACATTTAGAATAATTTTTTATTCATTTTGGGTTAGCCTTTGTTTAACCCTGCTAGTGACGGTGCTCTGTGGATGGCAGTATCATCTGATCCCTTTGATCCAGATGGAAAAATATCTCAACAACTCAATGGAGACAGGCATTAACGGTTACCGGAATATGAGTTCTAATCACTTCTATGTTTCCTTTCCTCTTCTCCATTTTCAACCACAAAGGTCTAATAAGCTGTGTGGGTGTAGAGACCATTTGAAATTCACCACTGTGGTAATTTTATTTAAAGTGGGACTCTCTAATTCCCCCATTGCCTCTGAAGTGTATTCCATCGTCCCCAAACCCTTGAATAACAGAGGTATCTTGCTATTGAAGCTAAATAAACCAGGGAATTTTTTTTGAGAATCAGAGCTTAAACCTCATTTC
Source organism: Ctenochaetus hawaiiensis (assembly GCA_029783645.1). Lineage (NCBI taxonomy): Eukaryota > Metazoa > Chordata > Actinopteri > Acanthuriformes > Acanthuridae > Ctenochaetus > Ctenochaetus hawaiiensis. Next base: position 1,908,192 of record JAPZDY010000026.1, read on the forward strand.
CCTCTCTCAGACATTTCCTCTCTGTCCTTATGTCCTCCCTGCAAGCAGCGGCCCTCTGTGGCTGCTCTTGTATTATTCAGTGTGCCAGTTATCCTTATGCCTCCCTCTCTTCACAGAGTGACATGTCTTTTAACAGGGGGCCTTATTAGGCAGCTCAGGGATAGATTCCCCTCCTGCACGATTATATACTTTTCTTTCTCTATGGATTGCCATCTGCAAATCGACCTTCCTTTTTTTTCACTCTCTTTTTCTCTTTTTAGGTCTCTCTCCATTTGCTTCTGTATATTTCTTGATGATTTTTCCATCTCTTTCCCTCACTGACCCTCTGCAGGTCTTTCTTATGTCATTCTTGTGCTTGGATTTCCCATTCTTCTCTTTTCTTTTCCTTTTGACTTGTCTGTGCCCTTAGTTATGTTTACATCCAACTGTCAAACAAACCTTGAAGCAAACTTTTGAAATAGAAAGAACATGCGAATGAATCAATGTGTGTCTATCACACTAGCTGCCTATGTAAAACCAACACCTGTCAGGAGGCTAAAAGGCTGAAGTTACTATTTTGGGCATTGCAGTTATAATAAAGTCAGTGCATTTACACCAATGATGCGAAGCAAACTGGGCGAAGACATCAAATGTCATCCAGGCAAGTTCAAAATTTTCAACTTAAGCCAAATTTGCATGACACTGCCATTTGGCTTTGAGATCGTTCTGATTTCATTGACATCACTGATGTCGTTAAATCAGACATGCCTCAAGTAACGCAAGCAGCAGTCGACCATATGCAGTTCTTGAGGAGGCAGTGACATAAAATAATAAATACTTTTTAATTCCAGAAATAATTGGAAAAAGGGAAGAAAATGGTTATGGAGATGCTATGTCAATATAAAGGGGGCTGGAGATAAACTTGGCCCATTTTGTCACCATTTTGTTGGGACTGGAGGAGGGTTTGGAAATTTTTTTTTCCTCCAAAGAGGGTAATGACAGAAAGTGTGAGAACTGATGCTTTAAGGTCCCCAGAATTGAAGTGCAACATTTGCCTTTTTTCCTGAAAACTTTAAAAATTACTAGGTTTGAAAAGTGCAAGGGATTTGAAACACCTATCAGTCAGTGAACAGGACAAAAAAAAAGAAAAAAAACAATTTTACTTGAGTACTTGTTTTTGGAAAGGGACAGAGGTTTACTTGAGTCCAGTTTTGGGCACTCTACTCACCTCTACCTCGCACTGTCACTCTGCATTAGAAAGATATGAAACAGCTATTAATAAGACATCTGTGTGAGAGAATAATAATCAATAAAACAGAGATGAAGGGAATTTAGAGAGAGCACAGAAAAACAGGAGACACTGCACGTCCTTTTAATCTTCTCAATTTAAAGAATACTTTTCAGAGAGTCGGGTATTAACAGGTACAGCTCTATAAAAGAATACAAAACAATATAATCTGTAACTCACACATTTTTAAAAACTCTAGCTACAGTTTTTGCTCTAAACACACCACATCCTCTGTCCCACAGAGACTCTGCAGACTGTGTACACAAAACCCAGTTTAACCACTTTTTGTCCCTAAAAGCACTTTGTTAGTAAAAATATTACAATACCTCACCATCAACTGGGACAACTTAGTAACACAAAACAGTGCAGCTGATGACAAAATTCTTAGAAACACCAGGCCGACACTTTTGATCTATGATTCATGCAAGTCACTCTACCAAGCAAACACTGAGGTACGTAATGCACAAGCAGTTCTCTATTGGACCTACAAGAGTGACGTACATTTAATTTGTGGTCTAATTGTAATAAAAGTTGGTTTACAGCAAGCTTTGCAATGGAGGTTCCCATACACATAGCCAGAAGTGACACATTTTGTGAGCCTGTAAAACCCTCCTTTCATGACAACTCTGTGCCAAACTGTGGTAAATGAAGAAGACATAAGAGTGAAAGATCAGGCCATGGACATTGCTCACATGGGCACTGTTGTAAATGTCCAAGAAACATGACTGTCTGCAGTCCTTATGGGGTCACCGACTCTCATGAGTGCTTCAAGAGATAAAATGTCCTGGGCCAACCCCAACACTCACTCACTGCCCAGCTTACCCCAAAATCCTGTGATATTAAACTAGTAGATGGAGAGCTGCGGCTGCAAAAAACTGGTAGGGATAAAGGTACAACTTAAAATGTTTTTTGCACAGGTCTAAAGTCAGACACTTCTGATCTGAACACACAGCAAGCAAACTTCCTATACAGCACAGTATGATGAGGGGTTTTTGAGAGATATGAGGGGAAAAGCTAAGCTAAAGATAAATTTAAGATACATTGCAATGATGGAAAATGGGTTTTTATGACTTTGTAAATTAAATATTAAGTGTAATGCTGAAACATTTAACTTTCTGGTAACATAAATAAAAAGACAGAAACATGTTTGCTACAGTAAATTTTACTGCAAATAAAAGTACAAAATATTAACAAAAGCATCTCATTCTGTTGAAAAAAACTTTATATTAAGTTTCCAAGGTAATGTTCCAGATATTAGTGTTTCAATGTGAAGATGGGACCGATGGAGGCCAATTTGAACACAGGAAATAATGTACCAAAGTAATTTCTGACAGTTCTATTGAAGATACTGACCCCTGGCATGATGAAGACACCGCAGACTCAGGCAGTGTGGCATCAGTCAGTGCCCAACTGTGGCGGCTTAAGGCTTGAGGTTATAGCAGAGCTAGCCTGAGTTGATGGAAGCCAAATTGAACGAGAAAATCACCTCATTGTTGTAGGACTGAGATCTGCTGGATGCTGCAGTGGCACACTATTACCTACTAAGGTAAAAAAAAAGTGTGCTGACACATAAGGGGCCAGGCTAGCTAGTTATATGCTTATTTTGGAGAATATCTCTGAAGCACCAATACTTAGATATTTGTGTGTATGTATACAAAATACATTCAAGGTTTCTACTACCATTTTACTGAGTTATTTGAATAACAATTTTTATACTATCCCTTTCCTGAATCAAGGTTTTTGTAAGTCCACAGTTCATGTTGTATTGGGAAAGTTTGTCTCACATGCTTCAGGTGAGTGTGATCCTTGCCATGGAATTAGAAATGCAAAACTTCCCTCAGTTTGTTGATCCAGTAGGAGTTACTGATCCAATACAAGTTACCATGTTTTGTAATAAATGAAACTGCCATCTCAGATCACTAATCAAAAGGCTTCTTTTTAATCTCAATGGTGTCATGAGAACTAGATCTTGCAGAAAAAATGTAAATACATTGCTTGCATTGCTTAATCTTCTAATGTTTCTAAGGATTGTTGAATGCTGTTTGGGCTTCCAGTGGTTCTTCTCATCCTGCAAATATTTTTCCCCCATTTTTTCACTGTTTGCCTTGAAATAAATATAATTGTGTCCTGCAGGGTCCTCCCACTGTGTATGGACTGGAAGCACAGTGTGCAATGCTTGAGATGTCAGCATGGTCTGGAACAGACAATGTACATTTTACAGAGCAGTCTGACAAACACACAGAGTTAACACACACTCAGTAAACACTGTGTTTTTGTATTAGTTTTTCCATTTGCTGTACCTACATAACTAAAGAGTGAACACAAGCTGAATTTTGGTGGTGCCTTTAGAACAAAGTTATCTTGTCAACTTGTTCACATGTTACAAACATGATGAGCAGCACATGTACAGTGCAGTCTTATTTTATTCCTGGCATGGGCCAGTATGACACTGGTAATTAGCATTATAAAAAAGCCCTTAGATTTTTTAACAGCAGTATAGAATAGTGATATCACATATCACTATTCTCCTTACCAAAGAATATTCAGGTTTGTACTGGTAATAACCAGTACTGATACCAATACTTTTAACGTTTTTTATTTAGTTAAATTTGACAACTACATATGTTATATGCATATTTTTCAAAGCAATTTCCCTATAGGGATTAATAAAGGTTTTCAAAGAGGAAAACAAAAAGTAAACTGTAAGCCTACACCTTTCAAATTATAGCTGCATAATGATGAGACATTAAACAGACGTGACTCCATTTACAGTCAGCCATGATCAGTGTTCAGTCTTCACAGGAAATGTGAAGCTCTGCTCTTAGTAACTCACTTCAAATAGTCTACATCACAGATCCACAGTGCGCACATGACTTTGACAGGTGAAAGGAGAAGTGGTTCCTATCATAACAGGTATAATTAAACCCTCTTGGTGATAGCTTATGATAAAATACACACTTATCTGAATTTACTGAGTTTTAACATCAATCTTTTCAACGCGAATTGATCATAGAGCAGGAAATGTTGCGATCGGAATTATAGATGATTTGGGATTGATCTGCACATCAAGTTCACAGGCAGAAATATACTTGTTTTTAACCCCATGCCCATGTAGCCAACCCGCTGCTTTGTGAATGTGTGCATATGCCTGAGAGCTCAGACATGAACTCAGATTGTACAGAACCTCCAGAATTGCATGTTGTAAATAATAAACATCCTAAGAGGTTAGCATTTTGTTAATTCTTAGATCATGGCAGAAAAAAAAGAGTTATAGAGTGGGCAGATAAATCCAAATAAATAAAAATAAAACTGAAGTGGAAACAATCAATACAGCAGAGAACACAAGCTGAATAATTGAAGAATGCCACAATCAACAAACACAGGGGGTCACATGGGACTGAGGAACAGATACATGACATGACAAGTCAAAACAGACTCAAAAACACTAGGGAGAGTAAACCTTGAAGAGGTGAAACACCACCATTCAGAAAAGGCAGGACAACAAACAGAGGCAGGCAGGAGAACAAGGCATGACAAGTAAGGAAAAAAAATTACAAAACAAACAAACAAACAACAAACACTAAAGAGGTGAAAATATTATGCAGATAATGATACTGTGACTCTATCAGACGATCTATGATGACCTGCAAGATGTGATTAAATTCCTTATCTTTACTTGTACCAGTGTGTTTTTCATTTTTTTCCACAAAGTATTATTGCTGTACAGTGCACAAGCAAATTGAACATCTTGACCTTTTCCAGGCAGCTGTTGCCCCTGCAGTCCACACAATGGCTGTGTTCTAATCAGGAGCTGAATTTTAAAAGAAAAGCAGACCACAAGAATAATTTTTTGTTCTCTTTCAATCTAATGGAAAACAAACAAACAAAAAAATAATGACAGTAGAACAAACTATAAACTATTTGCTAACATCAGTATGCTAACATGCTTACAACATGCTCACAATCATGTTGCCAGTGCTACAACAGTTTTCATGGAGCATGGCTCTTTTCCTCCCTAATATTTATTCAGCAAGAAAACAAAGTGTTTGAGTGAGGCATACTATGTATAATGCTGAACACACCTTTCATATGGCTGGGTCTCTTAAAAATTATTGCATTCTCTTTGCCAACTTTGCAAGTTATCCAAAGATGAGTCCAAAGTTTGGCATACAGCCAAACTGACGGTCATTTTAATATGTTATCCATCTCCCTTTTCCGCCTTTTAAATATGACGATCACAGGCAGGTGCTAGTGAGACTGAATGTAAATTAAATAGAGTAGTTGAAGGAAGAGAGCAAAGCAGATACTCATAATTTTCAGTCTCTTTGTTTGCAATAATTGAAGCAGAATTCATCACAGTGATATTGTCAGTCCACACAACACCAGTGGATAAATTTGGGTTGTAGTAATGTGGCAGATGTGACTGAACTGCCAACAGCAGGATGCATACGAGTCACATGTAAGAAGTCAGTGGTTTGATTTCTCAGCTTTTGTCACTGACTTAGGTCTTGGTTAAATACGTTTTACCTGTTTCTTGTCACTGTCTTTTCTGTTCGCAGGGGATGATTTCAGCCCGATTTCAGGCCAGAGCAAAGGTACTTTTGCTTCTGATTTGGAGTTGGAGTGTGTGTCCCAGTTTGGTGATAGAAATGCCATTACTTTATATGACTCTAAGGTGTGTCTATGAAATAACTTTCTTTCACATTTTTATGAGAAAGGTGCGGTAAAAGAGCACCAAGTCTACAAATACTTGAAAATAACTAAATGTTTATTGTATACAGGTGGCGGTAAACATTAGTTTTAGTGAAATTAACATAGTAATAGGAAAAAAATAAACAAACAAACAAAATAAAAAAAACAGGCACAAAGTTTGGTCCACAAGGACAAGGAACAACAGATCCAGAGTGAAAGACAATTTTGAACTCCAGTCACTTACATTAACATTTGCCCTTTTCAATTAACAATCACAACCTTTAACTTGTGTAGTTCTTTAAAAACTCTTGAGAAGACCTTCACCCATCTGGTTATTCTGGTTACTATTAATATAGCCATATATATCAGACAAATGCAATTGTATGTACTTTTGTTGGTTTATAGTTTGGATGAGGGGTATTGATCCATCCATCCATCCATCTTCTTCCGCTTATCCGGGGTCGGGTCGCAGGGGCAGCAGCCTAAGCAGGGAAACCCAGATTTCATCCAGCTCTTCCCGGGGGATCCCGAGACGTTCCCAGGCCAGCCGAGAGACATAGTCTCTCCAGCGTGTCCTGG
>JAPZDY010000026.1:1945689-1956438 GCA_029783645.1 Ctenochaetus hawaiiensis
GATATCTTAAAGGATATATCAGTGTGGTCAGGCTGTCACTGAGGTGGGTACTGTCTTTGGTATCCTTTAGGCTGTGCACAGGTGCCTCACCTCACAGATTTTACTGATGTATGCTGGCAGCTTCAATCACCTGCTGCTGTGTCTTTCTGTCTTTGACAGTGCAAATTCCATGACAAGTTTTTATGTTTGCAGTCAGAATGTTTTCTAACGCTCTGCCTCAAAAATCAGCTGTATCTTTACATTGATTTTTTTTCTTCAGTTTCTTTAAGAAAGAAAGCAATTTCTGAGCTTATTTTAAGTACAGAAACATAATATTTTGAAAAGCACCAAAAAAACATTGAAAAACATATGCTGACAGGCAGTTTAGACCTCTGCACACATTTAATGTTTATTTTCTATTACTTACTATTCTATTACTTTTCTATTACTATGCTGAAAAACTGTTGGTACAGGCTTGTAAGTCACTTAGCTAAATCCCCACTGACGAAACACACTAAATTTTCATTGAGGAATTAAATGATTAACTGGCAGAACGGTGGAGTGGATCTTTCATTTTTAATTGCCTTCTTACTGTAGTGTTTACTGTATAGCTTTAAATATAGCTAAAGCATTAATTTTTACAATTTGGGTTTTATTTCTTTTACTTGTCCTTTAAGATGAATTACTTTTCAGGCTTTAATATGCACCACTCCACATAAAACAAAAGCTAGCAAAACTGGAAAGAATTTTATTTTGTAGAAACATGGAAAAGAAACTAAAAATCACACTTATAAAAGTACTAAAAAAATATACGAACAAAATAAATGCACCTGCCATTTTTTCACATTTTTAAAGATAAACTAAAAAATCTGGATACATTTAGTCAGTGTCAGTCTCTGCAAACATATCCTTGTTGCTTTTACCCTACAGACACTTTAGGACTCAATCTCAGCAATGCTATGTAGTTGACTTTTTAGTAAGAATATGTGACAGAATTGTGGGGGAAAGAGCTTATATTATCTTCAGCATGCTGACCCTTGACTAGTTTTCACTAGGTGTGTGGTAACAATCTGACTAATGTCTAATCTGGCAGGTGTGCAATGCAGCCTTTACAACCTGACACTTACTATTAGTCTGCTGATTCACCACACCAACCTCCTAATTGTGTGCTTTTTATGGTAATGCTGTTGATGTAAGTGAGCTTTAGATTTGAGTATGTGTTTGTATTGCTCTCTCAGTGGAGTCAAAGCCTGATTATTATCCCTGTCCGGTCGTGTTTTGGTCAATGGGTCTCTGCATTTATACTTGGTATTAAAATGCACGGTCACATTATGCAATTGCACCTCGCTGACATTCAATCACAATGAGAGGTTGACCATCGCTGAATATGGTCTGGCCGATGGGATTGCTTTCCAAAGTTATGGTTTTTAATGCCCGGTTTAAATGGGTTTGTATGTTGGCTGACTTTAAGCTGTTTGCAGTATCACAGAACAATGAGAAGAAAGGGATTAAAACCATATCACTTAAACCATAGGTAGACTAATTATTTAAGATGTTTTACAAACTACTGTGACTAGTGGAACAAGACTCAGATAAAACTTGATTTTTAATGAGTTAAAAATTATTTGAGTAAACCAAGCATTATCTTAGTCTACTTTAATGTCCACTTCAACAGTAACAGTGACCAAATATCACAACATCACCAGATCAAAGGATGGGCTCTTACTTGAAATTTAAGCTCATTTAGTTTATGTCCTCTCCATTCCATCGACAGTCAGTGAAAGTAATTTTCTATTAACCACCCTCAATCAATATCTGACCTTTACACCTATCTTGCTATTGGAAAGCTTTTAGAGAAAGGCAGAACTTCTCCAATTGCAAAGGTGCTATTAATAAGATGATCTGAGCGTACAGGAACTACCAAACACTGGCTCTATATACTGCAACAAAGGTGCACTCTGTATCGTAGTCTGGGCTGTTGTGGATGCATATTATTCTTTGGTAATGTTGGTATTTATGCAATGCTTTGTGTTGATCAGACACTGACCAACCTCACCTTACTGGTTACCTGGTTATCACTTTACTTGATAGATCTCTCTCACTTCCTTATGGAGAGCACATGTGACCACTGTCCCTTGTGTTTGTGGCTGATGATTTATATCACCTGCAGTGAAATTTCCTGTGTAACAAAAAACTTCATCAGGAGGTGCAGTACAACAATGCTAAGAGTTTTATTGGCATTCTGTCAACTCAGTGGCAAGCGAACAGACTAAGTCATCAACACTAGACCATGAAAAAAAGGATCCTGGAGCGATTGGAATGGAAAGTAGAGACAGTGCAGCTGATGCCACAACAGTGGGAAGGAACATAAGTTACCACACAGGACCTTTGTTACTATTCTCTGAAATGGATTTAGCGGCAGGACCAGATTCTTGTGGAATTACTTGAAATCTGCTTTGTACTGTTCAATAAACTCTGTAGGCCACACAGTATATTATATTTTACAGAATTACAAAATTTAACAATTTTCTGCATTAAAACTGTCAATTTTTTCCTGATCAAAGGACATCCACCAAGAAGCTACCATCAAACCATTTGATTGGCTAGAATTGAACAGGCTTGTTCTGGTGTTTTCTGGCAGAATAACTTGGCCTTCCTGTGCTTCGGTGTTGCCAGAGGTTTTCACCTTGTTGTTAACTCTCTGTATTTAGAGTAATGATGGCCTCTGTTGATTGTAGATTTTGGCAATGTCATGCGCACTGATTTATAAGCATTCTTGACTTGGGTGGCTGTTGTGAAGAGGTTTTTCTTAACCATGGAAAGAATTCTCTCATCATCCACTTTCAGCGTCTTTTATGGTCTTCAAGACCTTTTGGTACTGGTGAGCCAAACAGTGCTTTCCTTTTTTTTAAGAATGTACAAAATTGTTGACCACCCCTGAAGTTTCTGTGATCCGTCTGACAGGTTTGTTTTTATTTTATCTGCCAAATGATGTTCTCCTTCACTTACATTGACACCTCCGTGAACCACATGCTGACAGTTCCAAGGTACAGCCACATAATGCAAATTCAACATTTTGAATCAATTACAGACCTTTTATTTGCCTAATTTATTATGGACAACAAGGAAGCAGGCCACACCTGTCCTGCTTTAAAACTGCCTGTCATTCAACTGTCCAATTACTTTTGAGCCTCTGAAACAGGAGGGACTGTGTATTAAAATATCTGTTATAATGCAGTATTTTTCTGATAAGTCTACACCTAAATATCTTGATTGATCAATTTCAAATCCACTGTGGTGGTGTAAAGAGGTAAAACTACAAGCACTTTTGTCATTATCCTAAAACACATGGACCTGACAGTAAAAAAGGGTGGATGGAGAAGGATCAGTCAAAAAGGCAAGATGGAGCTGTGTTCATTACAATATCTGTTCTTTTGATCTTTTAACTTGCAGGGTGCAGTATTTCTTAATCACATACAATTACTGCACAGTATCAAATTTCATTGTTTCATCATTCATCATTCTAATCGCACTCCATCTTATCACCCACAGCTCACCTTGTTCACCTTGTTCTCTTTCAGTCAGAACAGTTTTTACACAAACACATAGTTATATACATTTAGTAGCCTTTTATGGTGTTTTGTTTTTACTCCAAGTATACTGGTACCTTACTTTTTATTACCTACTGTTTATTAAATACATCATTATATTTAATAATTTATTATTAGTTATACTAATTATACAGCTATATATTTCATACTTTCAAAGGGGTAAATCATACTGCATATTTCAAACACTCACTAATGCAAAGCTTACAGTAAACTTTTGATGGTGAAACTACTGAAGCTGTCTGATAAAAATGTAGCCAATCAATATGTAGAACAGAGCCCACTTAGAGGGCACAACAGACTATGAAAGACTTAAGAGTTTAAATGCTACATTTCAAAAAGCAGAACAGCAGCACAAGCTGTAGTAAAAAATAATCAGTACATATTATAGCATTTTAATTGCCTAGCCAGAAAAAAAAAACAGGCTCTCGCAGTGACTCCAGGCATATCTGTTTATCTGTTAAAGGCAAGGATGTCTCTGTTCAGGAAAAATATCAGTGTATCTGAATTGCTTCCTTCCTGAGTCACCAAGTGCAATGTCCAGTAAAGTGTGCTTGTATGGAATCTGACAACATCTGAATGGCAGCAACAAAGCAAAGAGCCCACAGCATCAAGGCAGAACAAACATAAGTTACAATGACCAAAATTTTGGTCAGACTGAGTAAATTGCCTTTGATAAATTGCATGTGATCCATTTTTTGTACAAAGTATATGGATGTATAAGAAATATTGTAAATTGTGTGATGAAAAGAGACCCGCTGGTTCTTGGTACTGACCTCAATCAGGAGCTGGCACAGGTGCTGCTCATTCTCCTGACGAGCCTTCACTTTGTGTGCCTCCTGACTGAGGTTTGGTTTGATGCACAGAACAGGAGCAGATGAGTGGAGGGACCAACACATAAACTAAACCAATACATATTCAAGATTCCATGCTATGTTGATCTGATTTTCTGAGTAATGTGCTACCAGCTGTCTCAAACACAGTGATATGTGCCCTAAGCAGTTGCATGAGTATCTGTATCTGGTGATGGTTGCAAAATTTAAGAATTAAAATATTAAATTAAAGGCATGTGAAAAGCCATTTTTACTAAAGATTGCTCCCTATTTTTTACGATAACATTGTATATTTGAATGATATTTTGACTGCAGAACTGGGAATGTCAGTGGTTTTCCTTCCATAAACCTGGCATTGTAATAAGATGGTAATAAGAAGCTACAACTGGACACCCTTCAGTCAGCAAACCTGTGGTGAAGGCAGACAAAGCCTGTGAGATAAGTTGCCTGATTTATATCTTTCTAATGGCATCATGCACATACACACAAAGAAGATAACAAAACTCAAGTTAAAAAAAAAAAAAAGCATAACTGACTTTATAAGGCTTTATCATTATCTGTTATTACTGCTTAGGCTGCATTTACCTCTTCAGTATGTATCTTAATATATCCTCTATATGAAATTAAAGTGCTCTAAATCCTTATCGGTCTGTGCAAAATAAAATGCATCATGGGCTCTCAGTGGTTCATAAGTCAATGTAAAGAGGTGATGGAGCAATTTAGCTTGCATAATAAACCACTGCTCAAAAAAATCTTTGTGTATGTCGAAGTTCATAACAGAGGACATGTTGCTGTGCAGCTAAAATAAGTGTTTGTGAAAAGACCACATTGTATGAGAAAAAATTAAATAGTAAATAAAACATTTACTATGATCTTTGTTTATATGCCAGTAGTAAAACATAATCACTTCTCTTTCAGTACCACGTAGCTGCTATTAATACACCCATTCACTCTTAAAAACAATAATCCTCTCTGTGTCCTCGCTGATGATTAAAGCAGATCTGACATATTTCAAATGTATTTATTCACACACTGAGTGCTTGGTTAACAGTTTTGTTTCAAACCTACACAGAAATGCTTCTGAGAACAAACATATGCATTAGGACACGTACAACTCATGCAAGCACAAGCTCGTTTGTTTTCCACCCACTCAATGTCACAAACACACACAGAGACAGAAACACACACTCTCTCTCTCTCACACACGCACACTCTTGGGATCATTTTCTGTTAGACCTCCAGTACAAGCCATGCCTGCTTGTCTCTTGGCTTGGTTAGCTGGGCCATGAATTATTTGCTGTGCCGCAACAACCCCTGGTAATATGATGAGAGCACAGCTGACTGGGCAAAGCACTCACACACACACGCACAACACACACACTAACACAGATGTGGAAATGAGTTAAATCCACTTGCACACAAGCCAACACACAGATACACTATGTACACAAAAAGATGCCTGCCTACATGCACTTTTTTGTGAGTGTGTGGTCACACACAAATCGCAGTGGACCACACGGAGTTGTAGATGGCTGCAGAGATGAGAGCTGACAGCAACAATCTATGCAAGCTTTTAGACAGGGTGTGGTAGAGTCAGGAGACATGCGTATACAGACTTCTGCATGTGTGTTTGCTTTTAGCATGATTATGGTCACAGTGTAGAACATTACTGTTTGAATGTCACAACGTCCTTCCTCTCAATTCCCAATGGGTGACGGGCGAATGAGCAGTACACTTACACATACACGCTTCACTTAAGAAATCGACAAATCCTTATAAACATGGACGAGAAAAAGCTTTGTTTTTATTGCAGTAAACAGTGAGGTGAGATGTGATTTCCCCTTGGAAATTTTGCTTTAAATAGGCTATCCATTCATCATTACTTTGAAAATGTAACTGATGTCGACTTGTTTTCCTAAGGCAGACTGATGAAAACAGTTAACACCTCATGCAGTGACTTTAAATAATGATCAAACATTACATAAGATCCATGCATGCTGCTTTTGTTTTCTACAACAGTAGCTCTGGAACAGGTTATTGTTTATCAAAAAACACATCAATCATATTTTTAAAAGTGGTTTCTCTCTAGTTTCCTTCAAGTTTCATTTCATAATCCCCTTTGCTATTGGGATATTTCATTATGTAAGCTTTGTGCAAACCTGATGAATTAATAAAGAGGTAATACTGCATAAGCCAGTTATCATTGTTTTAAATTGAGTTTTGTGTATATATCGCTGACATAAGAATTGTTTTTTTGTTTGTTTGTTTAAACAAATATCTTGCAACTCTGACTTCATCAGAATCAAATCTTTTAATACACAGTTGCACAAGGTACTGTTTGGTGCATTGTCCAGGAAATGGCAGAGCCATCTTTGAGTCTGTAATTTCCATTTACAGTGGAATTTCCGAAACGTCATACATCAGCTGGTGATTTTTTAACCTAGTTTAAAAATTCTGACTCTGAAAAGGTAGGCTTGGTGGTGGCAGGGGTTTCTTGTGGTGGCGGTAGGTATTTGCATTTTTAAGATGAGACTCTGTCAACAAGAGGTCTGCTGCCTCATGCTGCATTCATCTTTGGTGTGGTGTAGCAGGAGAACATCCTGTCTTTGTTGTATTTGCGCTATGTCTTTGAGCTGATTTCTTGGAATGTGTAACCGCGTGAGAAGCCTCAGGCTCAGGGCCAGGGCCCAGTGCCTCAGCCTCGACTAATGCAGGCTCAGGGTGATTTGTGCAGCAGCATATTCTACAAATGACCACAGACTGTCTGTGGGTGTGACGGGTCTTTTTGGACACAAGCCTGAAATTTGACTGTTATTACTTGGAAACCAATCAAAAGTCAATTCTCCTAAAATTAACCATTAAATTTATTTCCATGTGCTCGAATAAGATTGTGATTCCACTCAAGCATGACACAAAGCAGATGCTTGTTTATGTATTTTTGGTCTGGATACCTTGTTTTTATTAATTGTGTTTTGAAATTTCTACGCATTAGTGGTTTGGCAAACAGTTTGAGCACTACCATTAGAGCTTAATTTGTCAATTTGTAAACATGAGGATTTATCTTTTTTTTTTTTTTCACTTTTAACATCTTTTGAATCCTCACATGTGACCAAAAAAGACATCTGTCTTACTGTGGATTCTTTTGGAAGCAAATTTACATTGTTTTATCTTATATCTATCGTTGCACATGCACATGTCTAGTGGTAATCCTAATCCAAACTTCTCTTTCCTGATTTTTTTTAAAAAAACACATCACCTGGCTGGCTGACAGCTATTGTATCAGCTGACTTACTGACAGAGAGCACAGACCTGGCTGACTCACATCACAGCCACTAACTGGCTCTCTCAGCTGCAGCTGCTAGGTGGTTGCTGGCTGGCTTGCATTTGCTGGCTGTCCAGTAGACTGTAATGTGGCTGGCTAAGAGAGCCGAGGCTGACTGACTGAATCACAGCTGTTGGCTAGCAGGGCCTTATTTTTGATTCAGTTGCTCTGTGTTCGACAAATGGAGCAAGAAACCCCATTACAGCTGTTAAGCACCATGGCGCCTTGGTAATGGTGCCAGCACCACTTATGCTCCCATTTCTCATTCTTCCTTTCCGTCAAGTAAGTATCTTTGAGTTATCTCTATTTTCATCCTCCTGATTTTTGGGGTTTAAAGGTGTAAAATAAATGAGTAAATTAATTTCATAATATAAATGAATGAATGAATAAATAATAAAAATATAATAATAACAACAATACATAAATGCCATTGTTTTTATTATTGTGATTTATTTGCATTGTATTTGATATATCAAAGAAAATAGCAAAAAAAAGGAAAAAAAAGACCTTTGTGTGAATCCAATACAGCCAAATATCTATTTCAAGTAGAGTCCTGTTTTTAAAATCCTCATAAAATAAGGACAAAAGCTTTAGCATAGAAGATTAGCTTTGTGGATTTACTTAGTTTGAATACTAAAAGTAAACATTACAATTATGCAGGATGGCCCATTTTTAATAAATGTTTAAATAAAACTGGATCATAGTTATTATTGCATTCATGCATCTACTCAGTGTTGCTGCAGGTAAAGATCAAGCTTGTCACAACTATTTTATTTTCTACCAGCTTGCTTTTTCCATTTTACTGCAAAATATGTACTGTGCTGGTTTATTATTTTAATTCATAATCAAGGTCTGCAAAATTATTGCACACAAAATATCTATACCTTTTGCCCTCCCGGTTGGCAACACTGGTGTATTTACCCCTTCCCAGACCACCTGAACCACAATGAGATCTCTCAACAATAACTGGTGGAGTGCAATGAATCTTTGTGCCTATTGTGACCTTAGCCTGGTTCTATCAGATTTTAATTTTTAATTAATCCAGCAGTTTGATTTATGACCAAATACCTACAACACTAATGAAAATGACACCACATTTAATTTTGTATTTGTTAAGTTCTAATCAGTGAATTTTAAGTGATGACTGTAACAACTAAAGATCATGGAAAACATTACACCTGATAACATCATGTTATTTATGAGAATACACTCTATTCATTAATTTTCCCATATTTGTAATTTTCTTTTAAGCACAGAAATGACATGGTGCAGAGCAAATTTATCTTCTCAATATATGAAATTATTAACCCAAGTTGTTTGAAAATTCTTTCCGGGTAACTAATGTTTACAAAATTTGTACAAAGAAAAATAGATGATGGGTGATATCAGAGTGAGATGAATTTGATTTATAAGTTCTGTCTTTTTTACACTGCTTGGCAATGTCACTATGGTTATGTTCACATATTTAAAATCGAAAAGAGTTTTACATCTTATCATTAATGTCAGACCTGTTGGTTGGAAATTCATATGCAGTTTTATGATGTTCAGGGAAGATCCTCTGATGCACTGCCTGATCGTGTAACATCACTTAAAAGATGAGAGAAAGTTAAGATTACAACGTGAAAAAGATGTTGCAGTAGACGTATGATGATGTAGTTAGCATTTACTAAAGTTAGCCTTGAGCTCAGAGAACTGCTGCCCCTGCAGCTTCACAGGGCTGCTAGCATGACTGTAGATTCTTAGTCTTAAATATAACCATTTAATAATAAATATGATCAATATATATTACTATCTCCTTTTTTAAAGTTAAAAAATGGTTAGACACACTCAGTACACTTTTTAATGATGGAGCTTGATCCTAACCACCCTTACAACATGTGATAGGTTATTTGAAAGCAAAAGCATTTACCATCAGTTAAATTGAGAAATATCGCTATGTTGTTTTTTGTCAAGCACCAGTAAACTCTGATGTTATGCATGCAGACATCGTAACCAATAGATCCATGCCTGTATGTATGAATAATGCCTGTGCCTGGTGGCTTATATAAACACACAAGAGGGAGAATTTGTGAAAAAATATTGATCTATAAGAAAGCATTAATTTTCATAAGCAAGGGCACACACTCATGCAACAGTGCAGGCTGACACACTCACATCATATCATGTCAAAAATAATTGCCTACATTTGAAGAAAGGATGAAGGGTAAACCCACATGGACTAAGCTTCCCTGAAAATTGATTTTTTCTTTATTTTAGTCTTGCTGTTTGCGTGTTGAGGAAACATTCACCTTCTAAATTTATTACTGCTTCATGTCATATAGATGTACACATACAAGATAGAGAGGCATAAACATGCACCTACACACTCAACAGTGTTCTTGAACCAAAATAAATCCCTTAGCAGACAGAACATTGAGACAAGTTCTTCGACCAGTAGCACAGCCATGAATTACAGCTAGAATATGAAACTGCAAATCAAAGCTCTGGTTAAAACCCCAGGAAGAGTAATTACCATTGGGGAAGAAGAAGTGAGAGAAAAAGGCATGAGAGATTGGATATAAAGGGACAAAATATGGGAGAAATGGTCCAACAGTGTATAGTATAAGAGAAAAAAAAATGCTTGGTAAAATGGGAAAGGATTGAGAGGGCCTGAAGTGATTGAGTGTGAGAGACAAAGGAGTATATTTATGTCACTGGTATGCAGCAGGCCCCAGAGGAGCAGGCTTTAGTCATATTGTTTGTGTTCCACTAGCGGCTGTAATAACCTGACAAGTGTGTAAATCCTGCATTTAATTGTCTAGCTGAAGGTAAATTCTGTATATATAAGAACTTCATAACAGAGAGCTTTTCAGTCAACCTCAACACAGTCAATGTAAATTAAAAATTAAATCTGCATACCGTAATTTTCGGACTATTGAGCGCACCTGAACATAAGCCGCACCCACTAAATTTAAAAAGAAAAAAGATTTTGTACATATATAGGCCGCACTTGTCTATAAGCCGCAGA
>JAPZDY010000026.1:1973153-1985042 GCA_029783645.1 Ctenochaetus hawaiiensis
AGCTGAATCTGCAGACACCTCCCCCTGGTGCGCCGCCACGCCCATCTAGGCGCACCCTGGTCTACCAAATTGTCAAACGCGCTGCGCATGGTGGTGCGCCTCACGAAATTACCACTGCGGAGGCTGCGCAGGGTGCGCTGCGCTGCGTCACGAAATTAGAGCCCTTAATGATTTTAAGCCCAATTCTAGACCCAATGTGACCCAATTATCTCTGCTAGAAAATAAATTTTGAGAATCAACATACCATGTGTCTAAAAGTGAATTGCATTGCAAATTATTAAATAAAAAAACAACCCTAAAATTACTATTAACATGTTTTAACTCATGAGGGGAGTAAAGAATTGATTTTGGAAATTAGCAAACTACTTTTGGAAGTTCTTTTGGTAAACAACCTAAAGATGCGATTTCAAAGTCAGCAACATCAACAGAGTTCCTAAGTAACATGTCAACATCTAAATACAATTCAGTGGTGCAACTAATGTACAGAGAAGACCTGAGATTTTTGTTGCAAGAATGTAACAATACTAAAATTTTAATTTTACAAATCAAAGTATTGAGACACACAATGAAAAAACCCATATTTTGCCGTTATCATGCTATTTTAGGAATGTCAAAGAAGTGTGACTTTCAAAATCACCAACTTTGACAAAGATCTCAAAGAAATTTTAAAAAAATGAGGGACTGCCACTTATAGAAACATTTGTTGCACATAATTTACACTGGTAATAAATGTCAAAAATCAATATGTCAAGCAACAAGAAATTTGCAAAACCTAAATAAATAAATAATGTTTGTATAAGTTCTGACTCACAGAATTGCCAGTGATTATGAAGTTGGATGCTCTCTCACTCTTGCCCATTTATGCAACAAAAAGCTGTCTTTTTTTAAAACATAAACTTGTTAAAATGTCACTGATACAATTTCTTTTAAATGATAAGTAAGCCCTTTCAGTTTAACTGCATTTCATATTAAAAACTGTTTCTGTCTGTGTTTACCACCTGCTGCCTTTAACATAAGGTCTCTTTAAGGGTTTTAGAATATCAATGGATCAAAGGCATAAAAGGTCCTAAAGAGTTCTAGAATTCGCTCTCTCTGTCTCTAACATTCACACTGTGCCTCTCCAATGCACACACACACACACACACACTCACACACACCTCTACACGCATGCACACACACCTAAAAATTAAATTCATTTTGTCGATGGAATCCATATAGTAATTAATGGCTGAAGGACTGCTTTTCTTCAGCAACTTTTTGATATTGAATTCAAACAACAAAAGATGATTCACTTGTGAGGAGACAGACCTCTTGGCTCGGGGTTCATGTTATAGATAATTTAATCGTTGTTTACTGATCAAATAAATGACGCTGACACAAACGCTGAAGTTCCTTTATCTGTCAACAACCGATCTGTTAAAGAGGATCTGACAGCAGTGATCCCCTCATGTCCGTTGAGATTAATTAGGCTTTATGATTACAATAACTCCCTATATTATATTAATAATATTTTCAAAGGACAACTTACTAATGTTACTAAATACGTCCAAAGCACACTTTTTACACAAAATTCTACACTGCTGAGTAGCAAACACAGAAAAGAACTGTGTGTGATTGTTGAGACTTGTGTGAGCACGTACCTTACGGCATAGGCTATTTTATGTTTGTGTGTGTGCACAATGCACAATGCACCAAGAAATTTGATAGCAAAGAAGACCTTACAGTTTTTTCAACTTTGGTTTCAAGCCTGACTGAAAGATTCAAGGCCAGCTTATAATAAAGGGGGGAAGAAGGGAAAAAATACACTGTGAACAATGATTTCTTTTAAATTAATTTTAAGCATCTCACAGCTTTTTATTCAATATATTTCAATGACATTACTTAGGTTTCGGACTTATAGTCAAACAATTTTCAAGTCACAACATAAGGTATTTTCACTTTTGCATGAGTGGCAGCAGCATCACAGATTTTTCAAAAGAAAGTTGGAGAGAATGAAGGTAACATGTGAAATGCACTGAGCCCACACACTGTAGACCCACATGCTTAGCATTAGGCCCCAATGATCCATATTGTAAGATCTGTTGGAGGATACTGCTGCCAGACAGGGACAAAGCTGCACTTAAGATTTGAGGTTTTTTTAATATCTCTGCAATTAAAAAAAATACATTATTGCAAATGTCAGCATTGACCAACTGTGTTAAGCAAATGCAGATTCCTACAAGACCAATGTATAAGCATATTTTTGCAGGTCAGTAGGAATTGGCTTTGTCAAATTATTAGCATACATTAGCGTGCACTTGAGAGTTTAAAGCTATTTTTGGTGTTAAAACAAAAGTATTTATTATTCACTGTAATCTCCTGCATCATATCCTTAAGATTTTAGATGCATATTATACTCATAATCCTCTGCCAGGATCATTGTCATGTCATTTACTGGGAAAATAGTTGAAAAGGCTCAAATATTCACAAAGGGTAAAAATCTAGATATTAAACAGAAGTGTAAGTGAAAGAAAACTAAAAAAAATCTGATCACTACAAACTGCTTTATATCATGTTTAATGTGATCTCAAAACTTATTTTTTTGTTTTTAAGGATTTAGAGTCTTTTAAGGATTTTGTCTTTTAAGGATTTGATCAAAGAACATAAATGTTTCTCTTGTTTGATTCAACCTGTTGGTAACAAGAGGAGAAGCTGGAAAAGACCAAAACATCAGAAACTGTTGTTCTTTCAAGGTATATCTGCATGAACAATCTGAAACTCAAATCAGTTGCAGCAGTGTCTTTCAGTTTACCTATGGGAAATAATCCTTAAAAAAAATATATTTTTTGCTTTTAACAAAACTGAAAGTTGACATAACCTTTTTTGCTTGAGTTTGTATTTCAACTGTGTTTCGAGCTGCTGTTAAACCAGTTGCCCCTCTGGGAACAAATTAAGTTTTGCTTGATTTGAAAACCACTGCTGAGTGACAGCTTTGTAACGGCAATCAGTTGAAGATATTAATCAGCCTCTACAGTAGGAAGTAAATTGTATTTTAGGCAAAGATGCAGTCCTGTTTGAGAAATTTTAGGTTCTTGGTTTAAGAAGGACATTACATTACATTACATTAAATTAACCTCATTCACATTTGCTCTTTGAACAATGGTGCATCTTAGAACTCATGCCTGAAAAAAATAAAATAAAATGAAAAAAAAAAACATTATACCAATTTTTAAAATTTTTACATTATGACTGCATTACGAATGTCATCTTTTTCGTGTAGGGAAGCCTCCTTTTTGACATTTTTGTCCAAAGTTCTGTGTAAGTAAACAGGGCTTCCACAAATGCATTGCATGGGTGGTGTATTGTGGGACAAAAAAAAAAAAAAAAAAAGTTGTGATAGATTTACTTGCCTGACTTTATCTCAAACAAGCTCATGTGCTTGTCTTTACTTTCAATTTTGAAGGTCCTCACAATTTTATTATTAAAGTCTGTATCAGCTCTGGATGTAAGTATTTTGAGACAGTGTACTGCATCTCTGTCTATTATAAACATTACAAATGCTCAAACTGGCACTCGAAACATTCACGCTCAAAACTGGACTCCATAGTTCCTTTGAAAGACAAAAAAGAGGTGCATCTGTGGGTGGTGTATCTGTATTATGCTGTTGTACAGAGGGGATTAAATTAAAGGGCAGAAGTTTTCTTTGGAGACAAATTGTGCGCAACTCATAATCATGACGTGCTTGTGTATTCAGCATGCATCACAAAGTTTTATCCTCTGAGTTCTAATTAATTGAAAGCAAGAAAATTGGATTCAATCACAGGGAAAGAAAAGATAAAACATCCCCACACATCTTTCTCTAACCTGCTGTGTTTTTTGTGTTTCTCATCCTCCCTCTCCTCCCTCTTCCTCCCACAGTGTGTCTGTAACAAAGCAGAGTGATCCTGTTATTAAAACTCATTACAAATGGATATTTGCTTTGCAGCTTGTTTCAATTCACCTCATGTAGTTGTGAGCTTTGAGGAGGCAGTAAGTGAGTCTGTGGAGCTCTGCCTGTGTGAGCTGACTACAAGGTAACACCAGCATGACATCTAAATTCATTCCGACAAACATGCAGATTTACCCGTCGCAGAGGGCCAACTGTTCAGCCGCAAACCAACTTCCTGGAGGGAATGAAATTATTTGAAATTCAAGTTTTGATCACTTCTTCAGTCTGGCTGTGATTTGGTTATTGATTGAGAGAGGTGATTTTCCCATTTGAGGTACTTCAACTGAGGAGCCAGCACTAAGGGACAGAAGCTTTAAAGACAATGTGCCAGTATTCACAGAAAACACATTTGATCCTTTGTGGTGTTTCAGTTTCGCATCAGTTGGTAATCAGCTATTAAGCAGATAATTGCAGTGTGACGCCACCTGTTGCTACATGTTTGCCCCTGTTTATGTGTGATTTTCTTGGAATGCATTTCTTTCATTCTGAGACTCTGTATGAACATCTGGGGAAGTGACTGAGAGTACTGACTTTAGTCTGGGAACAATGATGTAAACAGACATTTTAAGCAGGCAGCTACAACAAATGATAGTGTCTTTGGCACACTGGTGATTTTTAAATGGTAGACAGATTTATTGTTTAACATAAAGACCTCATATATATTTCATACATAAAATCATGTAATGTGCATCTGGAAAATGGCAATTGTTCCCAAAAAGCATTTGCATTTCACCTGGTATTAATAAGCAAACACTGATTCTTCTCATGCAATTGCCAAAACAGGCAGGTGATGTTGGAGCACCCAATGTTAAGATGAGCAGTAGTGTCTAAGGTCTACAACAGGGCCTGTAGCTTTTGAACAAGAAACCTGAATAGTGGAAAAAGGTAAAGTTCAATGACCTTTTAACATACTATCCAGTGTTCTACCGCTGGGCACTACAGCAGTGTTGTTCAAACAGGAGGATATATTTGGGACTGAATATTTTTTTGGACGAACTGGCTGTGTGCTGAACTGAATTCAAGTAAATGGTCTTTTGATGAGCTCCCTGTGTTTGAGTTGTGCATTGAGTTGGGGTTTGGTAAAACAAAATTCTCCCAAATACCACCTTGGCAGACTGTTTATATTCATTTTTTTTGAGGATTCCAGTCAAAACTTTTTTTTTTTCATAGAGTTGTAAAGACATTTTGCATTCAGTGCATTTGTTATCGCCATTCCCATAAATTATTCAGTAGTTTAAAAAAAAAGTTTAACACAGTTTTGTCACTTTTTTAGTTGGTTTGTTAGTATAACAATATGCAAATGATACAGGCCAGCATGTTGCATTCATGCAACATATAAACCTCTACTTGTGTTTTGTACCCTGCTTACTTATGTATTCATATGCTTACAGCTTTGCAAAGCTCCTGCATGATCTACATGAGGTTTAGGCTGTATGCTCTTTTGTATTCCGGGTGTCTCTTTGCATCCGCTGCCTGATTGTTACTAGCATAAAAAAAGATACAGAGAGACAATAAAATAGAATAAGTGCAACTGTAAAATCAATTGAAATGGTGAAAATCAGGTATGAATCAATAATGGGTATATAATAATATACACTCAGTTTGAACTTTATAAGGTAACTTGTGCATTTGCTTGTTATTTTCACGCAATCCTTTCTATAGATCAGTGCATAAAAGCATGCAAATTTTGTTCAAAGTTCATTCTTTTTAGACCAAGACTAAGAATGAGGAATTCAAGTGAGAAAAGAGGATTGATTCAAACTAACAGGTGACTGTAACTCAAATAATCTAATGTTACAACAGTGCTAAGCAGAAGAGCATCTGCCATAGCCGACAAATTTACTCTTGAGGAGGAACTGGTCAGGATTGAGCATGAACAACATCAGTCATTAATCTGTCCAGCTGTGGGTCAACAGTTCAGTATCTTTAAAATGTTAATAAAATGTTATAAACCATATTCATCCCTTTATGACTACAGTGCAGCCATTTCCCTACGACTACTTCCAGCAGAATAAAGCACTGTTACACAAAACAAACACGATCTCATTATATAGGTCCTTTGACTTCTGGTATAATAAACTCACTCAAAAACAATTTAAGAAAAAATAAACCTTACTTATTTACTTGAATTTTAAGTGCAAACAAAGAATCAGGGATTTAACTCAGAAAATTTAAACTAAAAAAAAAAAAAAGCGTAAATGTTCCTTTGTTATTTCCTCATTTGTTCCTTGTAACTTTAATGGTCGTTTTGATTTCCTCCACATTTACTTCAATTAAAGTTGCCTTTGATAAACTTAAATTTTACCACTACTTTCCCTTTAAGTGGTTTCACAAATTTACCCTTCAAATTATTACTAACAAATTCACACCTAATTTTGAGGGCCCACACTCACACACTCACAAGCAGGCAAAACGAGAAAACCTCTGGTTGCAGACCTGATAATGTGATTCCTTAAAAGCGTAGAAATCCACACAGCTTATCAGCTCAGGAAATGAAAGAAATCCGTTACCTCGATGAAGACATCTGATGAGCAACAGTTTACCAGTGTCAAGGTTCCCGGTGAAGGAGTGAGGCTGCAGGACGATGCACAGTCTGACCGCTGGTGTCTGGCAGCAGATGAGTCCCAGAGGCACGAAGTCGCTTGGTGCAATAGGCGACGACCTCTGAGGGATGACTTTGTGTAATAGCTTGTAGCAGTTCAGATAAATTCTTGAGGTTTTTGTGTAGGAAACAATGAATCACAGCTGATAGCGTTGGCTAAGTTAGTTATACTGTGGGTCATTTCTCAGAAAATGTGAGTCCATTTTCTGTGCTGGCGAATGCTAATGGCATTAACACGCACTGAATTAGCTTACAAGCTAGTATTAACACATGCGCAGGTACATAGAAACTTAGGACAGAAAGTTCGACAGTTGCTCACAAACCGTGAACAAACACCAGGATTGGTTTCAAGCACATCAAGAACATCACAGAGAGCCACCTCCAGTGCCCTCTACTCTGTCTTCACACACCTTGAAAGTAACAGCATTTACAACAAAATGCTGTTTGCTGATCTCAACTCAGCATTCAACATAATTTCCTCCACAATTGTGATTGAAAAAACTTAACACTCTGGGCTTGAGTACCACACTCTCTTGGATACTGGATATTGGACCTCTTCACAAACAGTCCCCAGACAGTCCAGATTAGCATTCACACTTTATCCACTCTAGTGATAGAATACGAGAGCCCCCCAGGGTCATGTGTTCAGCCCCCTTCTGTTCACTCTGTACAGCCATGACTGATACTCTCAACATGAGGAGATAGAAGAGACAGCTGCATGCATGAAGAGTGATATGGAATTCTTTACAGCTTTTAGGAGTCACTATTGTTACATATGGTCATTAAACCAATCTAAATACTTGTTTTGAGCTGTCTAATTCTAATTCCTTTTCAAAGCTATAAATTTTGTTAGTTATTTGGGGGAAAATCTTATGTCGGTCTTTAACTCCTGCCTCTAGTCAAACAGATTGATGGTATTTTCATTTGTAGAGTGTTTTTTCCTGAGATTAGGATTATCAGCACATAGTGAGCATAAATTGAAAACTGGAGCATACTTAACTGATTTTAAAAACCCAGTGGAGGTTCTGCCTGATACCAGACAGCTGTGATGTCTTTACCCATTAAGAACTGCAAAAAACTGTTTTTCCATAATTCTCTGACTCAAAAAACCTTAAAATAAATCAAAGAAAATATAGTACCACAGTTAGTATAAAACCACAGTTAGTGTAAAGCAGGGAATATCATTGCCCTGCTTTTAAATTCTCAGTTCTTTTAAGTAAAACATTTTTGCATATTCATAAGTACTTCTTGAATTATCTCTTGAAATTAATTTTCCACTAGTTCTTCTGAATCACATAGAACCAGTCCGAGAAAAGCTATAATGTAGCAAAAGGGTCAAGCAGATGATATTAAATGTCTGATGCTTGTCTAATTTTTTTCATCAAAGGTGTGTAATTTGAAATCCCACCTCAAATTGTGTCCAGACATGATGTGATCAACAACAGTTTAGTCATTTCAGCACAAGTATACTAAAAGGGTAGATTCTGGTTTTTCTTCACATTTTACTCTGGTATGCATAATCTCCTTGGAATCACATTTTCATTTGCACAGAGAGGCAGATAACCATATGTGGTAATAACCTTGGATGTAGCGACCCTCACACTCATTCTGACACAGGAGTGGAAATGGACATGCACACTTGATGATACACTGCATTAAAGCAAAGCCTACAAAACATCAAATATAGCACACACCCTCTTACTGATAGTTTGAAAGAGAGAAGACATATTAACATTCTTTTTGCCAAGTTAATTATAAAAGTGAGTGAAATGATCCTGTGAGTTTGAAAGTATTGCTACAGGAAACACTGCATTACTTTGCTGCTTACTATGTCACACTGACACATACTTTAGAGAGACTGCTATAATATGCATGACACTTACAAATATTATGTATTTGTAGTAGAAATAGACAATATCAGCATTTTATCCCGGTGACTGGGCTTTGATGACTGGGATAATTTTTTAACATTTCAGGTTTATTAGGTATTCTGATTATTTTATGTTGTACAGAAAATAATTAAAGTTCATTTTGACACAGCAGGCTCTCCTGACTTAGAAGTATTAATGTGAAGTGTATTTGATTTTCATTCAGAATATAAAGTTGTGATTGTAAGCATGAGGAAGAACCAATGGTTGCTGTGAAACTTGGGAAAAATGCCCTGTTTTGTTTGTCTGTCTGGGTTACTGTAAAATCATGGCTGTGAAACATGGCGAACTCTGGGGAAGGGAACCTTCTTCCTCAGTAAATACAAAAGCACGTTCACTATATCCTACAAATAAGTCTCCTGAAATCATACACATTGGACCTTTGAATGCTTTCATTACCCTTTTTACCTCTGCTTTACTTTTAGTCACTTCTGAAAATATACCTGCTGATTGCTCCCATACATTCACAAGCATGTTGCTAAATCTGGTGCTCAGCAGGTACCTTTGTATATTCAAGAATAGATTTGTTGTTGTTGTTTGTTTTAAACTGAAAACAGCTCAAAGAGGTTGATGAGAGCAGAGTTGATAGAGGAAATGAAAAAAAATCTAAAATAGATAAATCTCTTCCTAGAGCTACACTGTCAATCTGAATGACCTTTTTTTTTTAACATATTACATTGTGATTTTATCTGTAAATAACGAACAACATTGATTAGCGAAGCTTCTGATGGCTCCAAAGAGGAAAAATGATCACTATATAATTAACACAGAGGAATCCGTCCATCCATCCACCCATCCATTCATATCCTCTACTCAACTTTGTAATTTAGTTGATAAACATGTGTTTTTTAAAGCGTACCCCTGCCTGCTGCAGCTGCAGCGCCCAGTGACAGCAGCTCCTGGCTGTGGCCCTGCAGGGAAACTCCAAGGTGAGAATGTGTGGAACAAGATAATTGTCAAGTGTTGGCACTGAACACTGAATATTTTTTTTTTGTTTAAATGATTGCTCTTAGCCAAGGATATGTATTTCATGTAATCTGGTACTCTCAGAAATAAAACTGCCTCCCTCCTGAGTCCCCAGTTACCATGGCAATGACTTGCTGTGCAATTCCCATGAGCTGAAGCAGGCATTGTCATTATTTTGGAGCATTTGAAAAAAAGAAATGCCTTTTACACCTCAAGCTACACTGAATTCTAATTTCATTTGACAGTCAATCAAGTCATGCTCAACTTTTTTCCTCTAAAGCTGTCAATCTTATTGTGTGTGTTGCCTTCATGCTAAAAACGACTCTGGTGAGCAGCTAATGGTTAGCTAACAAGTCTCTCTCTCTCCTATCTCCCTCTCATACTCTCTCTCTCACACACAAGCACATACATTCAAGGCATTCATCCTGTTATCTCACATGGTAGTGTGACATCACACCAACAACTGTAGGCAAGACCTCATTAGCTTTGTATTCTGAAACTCTTTCTTTCCTTTTTCTCTGCTCACCCATACACATATACTAATGCACGCACACACTCGGTCTTTCACAGCCTGCTGCTCAGCTGGTCTTTATCACAGCTCTAGTCTGCTGTGTCAGTGACATTCTGGGTATGTACAGTCTCTCATTATCATCCCGCCTCCTCTCCCTTTTCTGCTCTCTCTACTTTGTCATTCTTTCTGGTTTCTCTCTGTTCCTTGTTCCCTCATTAGTCCATCTCTTCTGGCTTCTGCAGCTATATAGCAGCCTCTGTGTGTCTATGAGTGCATAGTATCTATGTTTCTCTTTTTGTTTGTCAAGCTTACTGGCTTGTGTAATGCAAAGCCAGCTATACCCATGGCAGAAGTAGAGAGAATAGAAAGCTTTGTGATCAATGCAGTGTTTCAGTGGTTATTATTGTTTCTTTAATGACAATAAAACTCTAATTAATACAGAAAAGGAACGAAAAAAAAGAATAGCAAGGTAATACTGAATATTCACTGATAAACACTAATCAGCTACTCATTAAAAACATTCACTCCATTCATACATTATGAAAACCAGATTTTGAGATAAAGCACTGTTCAATGGTGGTAATTTAGCTGAGTACTGATCAGTAGGACAAATTACTGCTGCATTAACTGTGTACAAAATGGTTTTTGATTTGTTTTGATTAATTGGCTATTCCTTAAGCCAACCCAAATAACCTTTGTCTTTTCATTTTAGCTGGTACAAATGAGAGAAAAAAGGATATAAAATCCCTCCTGTTTGACTTCATCAAATACAAAAAAGGGCATGGCAGATCAAAGCATTTACAACAGAGCAAACTGACTGATCCTGAATATGAAAGACAGATAGGTACCAGTTCTTAAATTAAAGCATGTAGGAAAAAAGTAATATAACAAAGGTTACATATAATGTTAATGTGAAATCCCTCTTTTCAATAGTACTAACATATGTGCCCATAAAAGTTTCCTTAAAAGTAGACATCTACTCAGGAGGAGCCCACCAAATATGAGTCCAACATAATATATTCCTTCAGTAAGTGGTGTAGGAGAGGCAGGGCCCATACGTAGAGGACCGTGCTTGTGCTTATATAACAGAGTTAAAAATGCACTTGATTAATAATCATTTTCAAACTGAGTCCCTGAAATTTATTTTTCATTTAATTTAATTATTTTGAGTGTTTGTGAATTTTATCTCCATGAGTTATTTTTATTCACTGCGATTTTATTATTTTCTTCTGTGGAAACTACCTCCCTGCACTCTGCCTTTTCCGTACCTCCTGGGCTTCCGTAGATCCTCCCTTCTACCCTCACAGTGCTGTTAAGCATTGCTGGTGGTAAGCAAGAGGCAAACTCCCCACTTCCACATTGAAGCCAACCAGGAAGTACAAAAACTTGCAATTCCTCGACTGACCGCTTGAGGCTGGCTCCAAAAAGGAGCAAATTCCCATTGGAGCCCATGGTTAAATGGCCAAATTTAGAGCAGAAATAAACATATTTACAGCCTGGTTCAAAAACTGTTTTTTTGTCTACAGCTTTTCTATCATCTCATGAAAACTCTGAGGGAGGTGAATTTTTTTCTAACGCATTTGTTTATTTTATATTTAATCTTAAAATTCTGCTATTTTTGTATGTATGATGTATAGCTGGGGCCTGTTAGCTGAGTGGGTGTGCTGTCCGTTCTTCGACCCCCACCTCTTTTCCCATATTTGGTTTTTCGTCGTTTAGGCGGGCTCTTGGTGGAGTCAGGCACTGACAAATGGCAGCGCCCAGGACGAGATTTCTGAGGCTTCACCTTTGCTCAGGCAGAAACCAATGGGTGACATCACGGAGGGTTTGTCCAGTGTTTCATACAGTCAATGGTGATAAGTTGTGTGGAGAATATAGCCGCTACATTATATTGTTTTCTTTGGAAAATGAGCCA
>JAPZDY010000026.1:1985142-1999515 GCA_029783645.1 Ctenochaetus hawaiiensis
AAAACATTAGTGCTGATACAGACATTAAACTCAACTTTTTAACTTAACTTAAATTTTTAACTTAACTTTTAACTTAACTTTTTAACTTATCTTAACTTTTTAACTTAACTCAGCACATTATAAACACATTATCACATTAGGTAACATTAGACCACTTGGTGGTATTTTATAAAGCAGTTACGCTCAGCGTTTAGACAGAGGTGGACCTTGCAGACCCTGCAGACCACATTTGACCTCAGAATTTGGTCTTTACTGCTGCAGTACTAGCAGGTCTGGCGTTTGGCATGTACAGGGGCATGAAAGAGGGACAGATCAAAAAGCACAGCCTCATTTGGGGTGTGGCTGCGGTGTCCCTGGACAGGCGTTGGGACATCAACATAGGTGGTCAGGTGGTCAGATGAAGATGAACTTCTTCAGGAGCTTGACATGGGTGACCTCTGGCTGCTGGCACAAGTGAAGACCTGGAATCCTTCAGAGACATGCCATTCATGCCAAGGGCCTTGTAGTCCCGCTTGTACACGACCCAGGCATTTGTGAGGCTGAGATCAATGGTATATGCAAACAATCGCAGGTACCACCTCTTGGACTTCATGGGGGTGCGGAAGAGGTGGACCAACATGTCACTTTTATCAATGCCCCCCATGCTGGCATTGTAGCTCCTAATAACAGCTGGACATCTAACAGACTCCTTCCTCTTGGTCTCATTGGAGTATCTGGTGACTGAGGACAAAGGCTCCACCCCTATGTCTGTTGACAGCAAAGTGACTGGTTTGTTGGCCTTCCACCTGATGACCGAGATTCCATCATCACTTCTGATGCATTCACATGTACCACGAGGGACATTCTTTTTCTCCATCTCCTTGATGGACTTGAGAGGTGGATTTCTAATTCTGTTGTCCCTGGCTGTCCCTGTGTACGTAAGAAAAGAAAAGAAAAGAAAAAAAAAAGAAAAGAAAAGAAAAGTTAAACTTTATTATCCCAGAAGGGAAATTTTTCTTTGGCATATAGTGCAACAAAGCTGCTAGTGTAAAATAAATACAATTTACAGTAGACAGTACCTGCAGTTCTGGTCTTGGAGGTACCGTACTAGCTCCAGGCTGGTGAAAAAGATGACAGAGGTCATGGGGGAGGACATGGTACTGGCCAGGACAGCGACAATCTGGCTGGTGGCACCCAAGGCTTTCCCTTCAGGTATCAGGGGGACATCATGGGCCTCCATTGTAGTCTTGCCCTGGTACAGCACAATGTCATGGATGAAGCCATCCTCAGAGGCCCTCGCAAACAACTTGAAACCCCACTTGTCTGGCTTATTTTTAATGTACTGCCTCAGGCCTCATGGCCGGATTTTGAAGAAGTGGTCAGTGCTGCTAAGGATCTGGTCATTGTCATTGAAGTGGACAACCCTTTTCAGCAGCCTGAACCTCTTTGAGGACATCAGGTTGGCAGCTTGAGGGATCCTGGTCTCCATAGCCCAATAATCCTCAACAGATGGGAGCCGAGCAATCCCCATATAGATGAGGATGGCCACAAAGGTCATAATTTCATCCTCATTGGTGGTGAAAGTGGTGTTTATATCTTTTTGAGCAGCGTACAAGTCGGTGTGGTACGTGATATGCCAAATGATGTGGGGGCCAAAGTACCTCTGAAAGTACTTGAAAGGGGTTTCAATGTAGTCGGGGTAAGAGTGCTGGTATTTAGGCAGGGCTGCGTTGTCAAGGTCAACTTTGTGTTAGGTGGTTGGCCTGGCTGCAGACTTCCTGCTTTTGGTGGGCCTCTTGGCTTGTGGTGCTGGGTGTTCGTTGTCGTCATCATCATCATCATCGTCATCATCCTCAGCCTGGAGCACCTCCACTGCAGGCTGCATGCACCTCCTCTTAGAGGAGGGGCCCATGCCACTTGTGTCCTGAATGTCTGAGTCGTGGGTGAGTGGGACAAAGTCTGGGTCCCCCACATCGTCATTATCCTGCTCTTCATCATTACTGATGGCAGGGTGGGCTGGCACAATGACAGTCTCCCTACATTTGCCGTAGAACAGCCGTGTGGAAAGCTGATAAAACATAAAATACAGTAAAACATAAAATAAAACACCTGTTATGAGGTCATAAAAATGACAATATATTCACTGCAATTCATGCAATAAAACATTAAACAACTATTATGAGGTCATAAAAATGACAAAAATCACACATATTCACTGCAATACATGTAATAAAACATTAAACAACTGTTATGAGGTCATAAAAATGACAAAAATCACGCATATTTACTGCAATACATGTAATAAAACATAAAACAACTGTCATAAGGTCATAAAACTGACAGAAATCACTCATATTCACTACTTATAGCTTGAAAATGTCTAGAAATGGGTTAAACTTCTCATTGAATCACTGTATAGTATTATACAAACGTTTGGCAACATTCTAACATAATATCCTAAGTTGTATTGCCTTATTTGTAAAGAAAAATGCGCTATGTATAGCTTAACAGATGTATCGGGTGTATGTCCAAAAACGGACATACGCTATTGACTCCAGCGTTTACATGAAAGGGGCATATGATCAAATATGGTGCGCACATTTTTCATGCCATAATTTCACTCATTTCACTAAATACTCCGCAAACAACACACATGTCATCACTTGGCACAACTATTCAAGCATAAAATGTGTGAGTTTCATCAACTTACCATGAGTAGTTTTTATGTTTTAAACGTAATTGTGAAGAGAGACCGGGCCGAATCGCCACTTTTTTCGACTTCTGTAAAAAAAGAAAGTTTAGCGCTTCCCGGCTCCCCGCTGATTGGTAAAATGCCACAATGACATATACTGTGACGTAGAATGATCTTCGCTGATTGGCTGGATGTAAACCATGTGATTCTCTACCTCACTGAGAGGTGGGAGGGAGGCAATTTATAAGTGGTGCACAAGTGACCAAAAACGGTCCGATAAAGGGTTAAACCAATGAGGGTGCATTACACGAAAATACAATTAAATGAAAATGAAAATGAAACAAAATAAGGATCTGCATACTGCCATTGGCTGGGGGGGCTGCACCACTCTACCCAAAGGTTGCCACCCAGAAATGTGTCCAACACAGCTAAACAAGATGAATATGAGGAATACAGGCTGAAGGCAGGGTCTCTGCAGTAAAAAAACACACCACCACAGACTCCCAGTGGGTCAGCAAAGATGATTGAAAGAGATTACTTAAATATCTACCTAAATGACATTTTTTAAAAGAAGAGAGCATTTTGCTGCACACTTCTAGCATCAGCAAAATTTGCTTGTACTAACTTGCTACCTTCCCTGTGTGTCTGTCTGCTTTCTCATCTTACAGATTTGTATATAATTATATATATATATATATATATATACATATATTAATCATATGTCAGGCATACATAATGTGCTATCATTACAAGTCACAATATTACTTTTTTTTTTTTGCTGTTGCTTTGCATCTCTGTCTTTCTGTCTCTGCCTTTTTTCCTTTCTCTTTCTGTTTTTCACACCCTCTCTCTGTTTTTTCTCCCTCTTCTCTGTCTCTGAACAGTCTGACAACCAGTGCCATTCAATATTAGCTATCCAATTTGTTTGGAATATTTTTGGGCTTCAACCAGTGCGCCTCTGGTAACTGAAGCAGCAGGGGAGGGTCAGGATATGATAGCTGTAACAATGAAGAGAGGGATGAGAGGAGGGGGAGGGAGAGCTGAATAAGAAGCAACAGAAGCGACTCCACTGTCATCACATCTCTTCAAATGTCACCACTTTTTGCTCACTCTTTGGCGTCTGATACAGACACGCAAGGTATCCTTTAGCATCTGTGTCTGACATGCAAAGCCTTCATGCCACAGAGCTTTTTTAAACATGAGGTTTGGCTTAGGAAACAGACACTACTTGGATTGGTCAATGAAAAAAAATACAAGGTTAAACAGAATGTTGAATTGACACTTAAAGTGACACGTTCAGTTATGCACATGTCTTATGTTCAGGTCCTCTTGATGACAGTCTTGTGTGACATACTGCTCAACCTGGACCTCCAACCCTCTTTGGGCTTTGTCACTTTTACTATGACACAGAGTGAAGCACTTGATGTAAGGGTGTAATATAGAGGCAGATGCACTTACATTGGAATTTGTTGAAAGCACGTTGCATGTCATACTGACACTAAAGGGTATGTATAAGACGCTGAGGGGCATGATAAAGCTTCAGTATTTGAGTCAGGAAAAAAGACTGGGCTGTCTCATCTGGTCACCCTAGTGCTCCTACATTTCTGTGTCTTATGTCAAGTTCTTGTGCAAAGCTTGTCATGTGAGTCATGAAACTCAAGCCTAAAACATAGCCCTCAGACATGCAGAAGCACAAGCTACACCAACTCAATTTCACACATTGTTTGCATGAATATGAGTCACCTGACACTCTTAACTGGTGTTGCCAAAACTATAATTTGTGTTTTCATGTTGAATTTCACATCTGTCACTGATACCCACTTTTGACAGTCTTTTTGTGTCAACCCCAATATAAAGTGAGCATATGTGATATTACTGTGTCTTAAGTTTGCATTCATTTTTGCGTGATAAGATCATTTTGTGCTTTTATTACTCCAAGTTCTTAAATAGTGCCTTAATTTACCTTAACAACAGAGAGAGCAACACTTTTACCTTTTAAAATTTGATATATATATATATTGTTGGACATGAATCAGCTCAGTTATACAGTCAAGCATTGTTATACCTAATGTATGTGCAGTAGGTTTATTGAGGTTTTATTTTTTACTATCATTTTTTAAAATGAAATTTGACGTTGATTTTATTTAAATAATATTGAAAACAAAGTGTTACACTTATAGAAGCCAATCTGAAATACGTGTTCATATAATGACATGAGCAGTCCCATAAGAAAAGCAGTCTTTCTTTGATAACTTGAGTTGTCCAGACTGAAACATAAATGCTAAAATACATACTTTGAAGAAAAATTCCATTCAAATATATTACAGCAAAGGCACCTAATCATGCACTTGCATTTTAACTTGTTCTTTATATCAAGCAGTCCTGACATATTCCTTTGTGTCTTTCAAACAACCTTTAACTCTTGTGTATTTGTGCGACAGGGGCTTACTACCGCCTATGATGTGCGAAGTATTAAAACTAAATGGAAAAACTGATGCTTTTAAATAATCAGAAAATACATGTTTCATCTAGTGACTGAACCTTAAATCAAATCTTAGTGATATAAATACTTTGCACTTTGTGACATTCATTTCTTATATTCACATATTCATTATCTATTTTCATCAAGATTTCATGCAGGGCTTCTTTTGGATTTCTTTTAATGCATTTAAGGGCAGGTAGCGTCAAAAGCTTCCAGTGCGTAAACAATGCATCAGCCTTCTATTGTCAGTGTATGCAAAAGTATCTTTACTTGATTTCGGATCTGGGCCTTTTCCCTTTCTTTTTCCTTTTGACACAAATACAAACACTTGGCATCTCACAAGAAACTCTCTCTGCATTCCATTTGCACACACACACACACACACACACACACACCATCATACACACACACCCACACACACATATTGTTAGCTCTGCCTTTAAGAAGCTTCCCCTCATAACACTAGCAGCCCTTAATAGCAACATCTTAATCACACTAAAACACTGCTGTGTCCATAGGTGCTGGTGTGTGTGTGTGGTCAGAGAGAGGATCTGCAGCATGATGTGATGTGTATTTGCATGTAATGTGTGTGAATGCACAGTGTGCATATATGGCTAAGGGGATAAGGGTTAAGCTGAGGTTATGGGTGCTGTGTGACAACATCAGCGCTTCAAGCTCTCTATTGTGTGAGGTTGTGTCTTGTCTGGGTAAAGTAGTTGGAGAGAGCAGTGTGTGTGAGTGTGTTTTTGCATGTGTATCTTGCGTGTGTAAGTGTGTCCACATGCAATGCATTGTCCACAAGGTGTGTGTTGCATGTGCACATCTTCCTAATACAAAATTATTTGTGTTTTAGGCCTGTTTAACTATTCTCGCTGCATTATTTACGTTGGATGAGGGTAATGTGTGTCTGATGGTGTGTGTGTGTGTCCTCTGGAACATTTTCCATTAAGAAGAGTCCCATACATATTGATTTTCTATTCTCAGGTATGAGGGGGAATAATTGCCTTGAGAGCTCTGTACTCAGATACTTTCATTTATTTCTGCACTCAGACACATATTCAGCTCCCATCCCTTCTACTGACCTCACTTTCTCCCCACACACACACATATAGAGACACACACATACTCATTCACACATGCAGCAACTCTCTTTGTTAACCTAATATACCCCATAATTCTCTCCATTTTCAGTCCTTCTTATCCAATTCCAGTAAATTCAACATCACATTAACATGATAGAGCACAATCAGTCTACATAAAGGCATTAGCATACATGAATTGAGATTATATAATAGAGAAGAACAGATCACTGATGAGAATAGCTTAAATGAACGTGGACCAAGATACTATTGTTAACATTCCTTAAAATTCCTTCCGTATTGGAAAGTATTTCTCTTGCATTAAATTACATTATACAACATACTTATAAAAATTCACAGTGGAAATAGTTACATTCTTAATAGCTCTATATTATTCCTTAACATTTGCATTACTGTAGCACTAGACACTCCCCTGTTAGGGGACTCATTCATTTCTTTAAACCCTATTTCTGTACACAGAAAGAGATTAGACACTATTCCACATGCACAGAAACACACTACACAAAACACACACATACGCACACACGCACTCACACACATACACGCACACAGTTTCTGGTAGGTCTGACGTAATTGTTAAACAATAATCCAGGTTAGCAGCCCCATAGTGTCTGAGAATATAAGTCTCTCTCTCTCTCTCTCTCTCCCATCCTTAGTGTGTGATGTATCTGTGTGTGTGTTTGTGTGTGCGCCATTTTCTCTCCCTGTGCCTCTCTCTGCCCTCTCTCACTCTCTCACTCTGTGAGGTTAAATTATTTTGTTGAGCAATAAAATGTCACAGCAGATTAGCAGGACTTGGAAGGGAAACAAGGAGAGTGTGAAGGAGAACAAGGGACAGGAATAAAACTACTAGTACAGAGAGAAAAAAGCAGAGGGAAGCAGCGGGTCATGCGTTTTTAAGACACACTGAGGTTGTGACACGCTAAGGTTTTGCAGAACCGTGCTGTTGTCCGAGTTATATTGCTAGTGATCAAAATACAGATAACAGATCCATCCATATTCGACATGCTGCATGGTCTGAATTTAGCAAGGTATTAAAGCATTCCTTGCTCACCTCAGCTACAACCCTCCGTTTTCCTTTAGTTTACAGTTTGGGACTGTACAAGATGAATACAAAACATATGGGACACAAATAAGAATTTGGTCAATGATGCTACGTCATTTACATAAGAACTGACATGAACATGCAGCATGAAAGTGAAAAAGTGTGATGTGAGTAATCAAATCAGTTAAATGAATGCACATTGTGTGTATGCCTTAAATAAGATTATACAAAGGTCATTTTAGGCCCCATTGCTTGAAAATGTAACAGCATGTGTGCTTTTTTTGCTATTCACTCATGCTAATAAATCAGGCCATAATCACCCACAAGCAGTAATCAAATCAGAAAACCATGCAGATCATGCAGCAATTTGGCACACTGAGATAAAAGCTGTCTAATAGCACTGCACAAAAAATAAAGACTCTTTGCACCTGTTACAGTTTTATATCTGAAAAAAATAGATGCCAAATCATTATTTGGCAGACAGAGTATGTATTTGTAGCCTTAACCATGCAAAAAACCAAAACAAACAAACAAAAAACAAACAGAGAAAAAACTACAGCCAATTCACTGATGCTTGGCCGCACCTACTCCAGCAGCAGCTTTTAGAAGTGGTGTAAAAGCCAGGCGAGTGTGACCATTCAGAACAACTGCTATGATGTTTGTAATTTGCAGGCATCATGGCCAGCATGTCTGATTAGATCAGAGCAGGCTCCAATTACAGAGGGGTTTATGGGTGCCAGCCTTGGTGGATTACTCTTAAAGCTGAGGTAATTTGTGTTTGGCACGCTACATGATGAAGGTGCTGTTTACTGTGTAGAGCTCTGTTCAGTGGCATATTTTTGCCACAACATGATTTGCATTAATTTCATAAGGAATAAAACAAATATGCTTTGTTAGTTTAGGCAACCCAGGAGCACAATATGTGACGGAGTGTGCTAATATTGCCACAGTAATGGACCTAGACCTCAGAGAGTCTGTTTGTCTGGATAAGAAAACTTTGGTGGCTGTAAAGTTACGAGGCTTTGGTGCACAGTGTGAGCACAGACAGCTGGACGGCTGACCTGTGGTAAGTTTACAGCTGCAGGTGTGTAAAGACAGGGTCAGGAGGAATCCATCAACAGCAGGTGGGGTTGGCCATCCTTATGACAGACAGATTTCCTGTAAGCAGTGTACATCACTGAGCCCTGACACCTAGATGGTAAAAGACGACAGTGAGAGCTGGATGTGACTTGAAGCCTCTCAACAGCTGCAGCCACAAAAGGCAAATAATATGATGATTTAGTCCTTGAGCAATGAAATATTTGTTTTTATTTCAAGAAAATAATTCACCCAAAGCAAAAAAACATTTAAATCCTCAGTCAAGGGCTGTTTTTACATGTTTTTTACTTCCTTTCTAAACATTTTAATGTGATATTTACTTGCCTAACTAGACCACACCTCAAATATCACTGTATGAATGGACAGAAGAGAGTGTCCATAGATAAAAGAATCATCTTGATGGAACATTTTAATCCTTACTACTGTCAAAAATAACATTAGAATAATAGACGGTTGACTTCAGTGAATCTGTGCAACCAAAAACAACTGTTAGGATTTCCTGTTTGCACCAAAACAAAAGGTGTACAGTCAAAATTCCACTGGATTACTTTTGAGAGTGAGGAAATCTTTGTTTGTACCATTTAAATGTCTAGGTTCCCAGTTGCTTAATGATGTCCAGTAGGTTTTTATATGGTAAATCCTCAATCAACATCTGAGAAACATCTATCAGTGGTAACAGTGTGAGTAAATATACAATGTGAGTGTTCGGTTTGACTCTGCAGCACTCAGCTGAGCACAGTTAATGTTAGAAATTCAGTCATCACTTATGAGTTCAATAACAAA
This sequence comes from Ctenochaetus hawaiiensis, assembly GCA_029783645.1. Lineage (NCBI taxonomy): Eukaryota > Metazoa > Chordata > Actinopteri > Acanthuriformes > Acanthuridae > Ctenochaetus > Ctenochaetus hawaiiensis. Next base: position 1,994,322 of record JAPZDY010000026.1, read on the forward strand.
AAGCAAGGTGTGAAACAAAAAATGATTAATCAATTAAACAGTCACTTTAATTTAGAAGCACCTTTTATACACCATGCAACAAAAAGATAAACACAAGGTAACATGAAGTGGCTCAGATATAATATGACTGCCCCCCCCAAAAACACACCTTCACACACACACACCTTATCCACACACAGCAGTAAATAAAAAAAGTCAATAAAAACAGGAACTGAGGAAACATCATCATAAATCTCATAAAATTGCAATGAGGAAACACCAGAGGTGTTATTTAAAAATTTTTGAAAAGCAATAGGACAACAATAAAAAAGCGAGGTATAAAAAAAATATGGCAAAGTATTAAAAGACAGGGCAGTAAAACCAGAAATGAAAGGTGGAGTATGAAAGGGAAATTGAAGGATAATAAAGAAGGACAATAAAGATAAAACAATCAAACACTAAAAGAGAGCAGGATTATTGAAGTGAGTGAAAAGTAATTTTATATCTCTCTGCTTTGATGACATGATATCAGCCCCAAACTGACCAACAGAAGCTGCTCATACTTGGTAAAGAAATAAAAATTGTTTCATAATGAAGATTTTTTAATAAAAGAAAGTTGGTGACACAAGTGCAAATCCAACTTCAAAAGTGACCGCTCTTTGCTCCACTTATTTCCATTCATTACAGCCCAGCTGATTGGGAGAAAAGTTATTACTCAGTGGGTATAAAATGGTGTGACTAATGAAAAGCTATGTAAGATCCAGTGGCCGTGTGCTGGTTTCTGCCCTGTCAACTCAAATTTTTCTTGAAGTCCTCATTATAGTTAAACAAAAATTTGTTCTTGCTTTTTACTGCTTCTCTGTTCAAAAAGGAGCAGGAGATAGAAACTATATCCATTTATGCAGTTCAGTTCCATAATTACAGAATTTATTACAGATAATATAGAATTTCTGCAGCTAAAGGTCTCTCAATCCAAACAATGAAAACAAAGACATCGTTTAATGAATCATGTGACTTGTTTATTTTATTGTTTTTTTGTCTACACTGCAGATTATAATCCATCTGACTGACTGAGACAGAAACGTTCGCAAATGAGGTAATTTATTAAAGATTTAACATTTGCTTACTTCCTTCCTTAGACATGATGTCACCCCTGGAGTTAAAGACAAATGAAAAAAGTAAAATTACATATGTCTCCGACTCTGAACACTTTGCATGAAATAATTACACAACTTAATGAAATATTTAACAAAGATATAGTTCTTTTTTGTAAATTAATGTAGAAATTAAATTATACTCTGCTAATTTTTTCACTGTTAAACTACTGTCAGTATAGGTTGGAGGCAAATTTGCATAGTTGAGAAAATAATGAAGTAGAGCTATTTTTATTATATTGTGAATGTATGTAGAATTTCCTTTCCTCAAACTCAGCTGACTGTTAAACCACAGCACAATCAATCATAATTGCATAAAACCTTCCTCCTCTACTGTCCTAAGATATACACACACCTCTCTCTCCATCCCTCTCTTCTCTCCAGCACTCCATCTCTCCGTCCCTTATCCTTTCAAAGTAATATTCCTCAATCAATCACTGCCCTCTCTGTCTTTCACATCCATTTTTTTGTCATGCATCTCCTTGCTTTCAGCCTGTCTCTTACCAAATGTCAATCATTCATCAGCCTTCATTCTCTTGCTCACTCATTGCTTTTCTCAGTCTCCCTCGCTCCGTCCTTTTCACTCTAGCTCATGTATTATCAATCACTCCTCCAACACCCCACGCCAGCCCCACTCCTTCCCCCACAGTCTTCTGTTATTGATCAATCAATCAGTTTATACTTTGGCCTTATTGCCTTATTGACAACCACAGGATGGAAAAGCATTTCATATACCTGCTTAGATGCTGTACACATGACACACTTTAATACAGTAGTGTATACTTTTCCGGCTGAACCTTGTGTGGAGCTTCTGAACAGTCAAACCAGGGATCAGTTGTTGAAATTTGCCTCTAGCTATGACATTGATATTATTAGCAGTGATAGGTGACTGAAATTAAGAATTAGGAAGCTCAAGGCTATTTTGTGTTAAAAAGACGTACTTCCTGTTAGAAAGGAAGGAGGGACTCTGATGACACATCATCTGGGACAGGTAGCACAGACAGCTAGCTGTGTGAGCATGTGAGTGTGATCAGAACTGTTTTTATAGCAATTATTTTGAGAAATTGGGTTCATTTTTTAAAGATTATGTTCTTCTGTGTTTGGGCATAGAAGATCAGTAATGTCCCTCACTTAAGAAATTCCATTATTCAGTGGAAAAGAAATAATTATTCCTCCCTGCTGTGAAGCTGATAGCTGATGCCCCTGGGCCTTGTAGAGCACAACAAATGGACACTAAGGGTTTCTCCATTTATCTATGGACACTTTACGCAATAATACAACATGGCTGTGGAAATATTTGACAAAGTGTTGAAATGGATCTGCATAACTCTGGACTCTGCCCTAAAAGCAGCAATCATCCCACACTTCAGGCCCACGGGGCAGCAGGCCCTGATTGCCTCAGCAGTATGATTTCGGAATAGGATTTCTAAATAGTGTTTGTGCTGTTGATGGGTGTCACATTCCAAATCTGAATCCTCACTGCAAAAACCCAATGGCATACAATAATAGGAGACAATTCTATTCAGTGATAAGCAGTGGGTTGTGTGAAACAGGCAGTTCTGTCATGTCATGTCAGCGTGGGCGACCCTAACTGGCTGGGATCCTGCTCAGGTATTTTGGCTGTCACAGGTTGGACCAGTGCTGGAAGGAGATCCTCAGTCCCCGGTGCCAGGAGGCATTCACATCATTGGGATTTCTGCACATTTACTGTTGCTCCAGTTTATGAGTCCCTAAGGGGATTATAGGAACTGTAGTGGAGGCAAAGGCTAATGAGGCCCCAGTGCGTGTAGTTATGTGGATGTTTTTATGCCAAAATGTGGACCTTTTCAATTTCATTTTGGCTTACAACATACAATCCTTTGCTATTTTTATAACAAAGATGACCTAGACACAAACCTTATTGCACTTTAGCAAGACAGTCATAATTAAAGTAAAATATAAATTGATTAATTTGAAAAATGCTAAAAATTGATCAAGGAAGTGTATTGTTTACCTGGAGCACAGTTTATGTGACAAAATAATCTCAGGAAAAAAATCACTTACTTACTCTTTACTTAGTTTCTCAATTTTTATCACTTTTGTCAGTGAACAGTTGGAGCAGAAATGCAAGTTACTGACAGGTTAATAAGTGTTCGGACATTTTATATTTGGATTTGAATTGAAGCTATTAAGATGCTGTTGAGGTGAAGACTTTCAGCTTTAATTCAGGGGATTTCCTTTTAATCTGGCTCTGGTTGCTTGTCTGTACAAAACAACAGCAAAAATAAGAGACAACAGCAAAATAAGCTATGAAAATGTGAGAAGGGAATGTAAGTAATTGTAGGCAAATTATTTCATTATATTTAAAATGAACTGTTGTCTCTTGTTCACACTTAATGGTCAGTTGTTGTGTCATCCTCACTCGTGTTCCCGCCTACACAACTCTTGGTCAAAAAAAAAAAAAAAACACAGCTCTATAAAAAAGTGAATTTTGTGAATAGAGCATCCAGAAAAATTCCACTGTCTTGACTAACACTGCTAAAACATAGCATACATGAGAAACAGCAACAATTCATTTTAAATCTCACTTAGTAAATAAAAAGTGGTTGTGTAGTAGAATACATTGATAATTGATTCTGCATTGTCGGAAAGCATGTCTGTAATGATGGGCTATTCTTTAAAGTCACCTTCATGCGACTCTGACAGCCCAGGGCAGTAATTGAGTTGAGTCAGGTGTCAGGGACATAAAACCAGTTACTTTCCTCTGGTGTGAGTTCTGGCCATATCTTGTGTTCAAAGAGTAGAGTGGCTTCCTCATGTGTATAGGTAGCTTGTGGTTGAGCAAATGAGAGAGAAAGAATGAAAGAGAATAAAGGTGAATGTTAGAATGTTAGCTGAGTTTAGCAACAAACATGTTGCGATCTGTCATTAAATAATAAATGTTGCTGCCTCAGTAACAGTCTAACCAAAATGGTTTACAGAGGTTAAGAGAAATAAAAAATACATCCAATTAAGCCTTAAAAATAACCTTACCTTAAAAAAAGATTTTATTTTAGCATATTAAAGTAAATGTATGAAAAAACAATTAAAATGTCTTTATCCGAACAATGTTCACACTATTCATCAATGTCCTGCTTTTACAAAAGTTGTTGTTTTGTTACCTAAAATTATTGTGCTGAAATTTGTCCTCTTTAGGCAGCTACACAACCCCAGAGGTACACACACACACACACACACACACACACACCCACACACATGCACACAGTCACAAACACACAGCCCCTTGTTGTCAGTAGAAATCCCATCCAGGTGACAGCAGTGCATCATTCATCAGCCAGAGGCCTTCCTAATTATCTGATGCTGCTCCCTAATTACCGTCTGATACCTGGAAAAAAATAGCTTCCTGTCACAGTTAGACATTTAGTCTCTATGTGTCTTCACCGCTGTTTACTTCAGTCATTACAGTACAAATCTCTTTCTCTTCTGTGGCTTGTCCCATGTTGTGCAGAGATGCTTCCTTACCATTGAACCACAACATTATTAAAAGCTTTCACTTCCTATGCTGCTAATGGATGAACGATCACAGTAACACCATATTTTTCTCTCTCGTAATTTGTGTAACTCTCTCTCCTCTCTTAGTGCTTTGTGCCAAGCAGAGATGGATGATAATGACATATTTAACCTGTTGCATGTATGCATTTTTTGAGCAGATTGCACCTCTTAAAACGCTTTTAAAGAAGCACTATTTTACTTAGTAGATGTTTTGAGATGAACTGTTAGTTCTATAAACCACTAAGCTATTGCTATTATTTCATTTTATATTTGATGTCTACTTTTGTTCCTGCTTGAGTTCTTGTCTTTGCAAAGTTGAGGTTTTTCAAAGTGAGGCATGCTGTTCCACAAATTTCAGAGCTGAGGAGGCGAAGACTAAACTCCAAGTAGAAGTGATCAGAATAGCAAGTGTGTCAATAACCCACATTCAGATTTGTTTCAGTTGTGAAGAGTTATGACTCTGCCATGTGAAACAAAAATTTCTAACCAGTTCAACACTAAGCAAATATTCTGAATTTTCATCACACTGC
>JAPZDY010000026.1:2000576-2013990 GCA_029783645.1 Ctenochaetus hawaiiensis
TGGATGGTGAAACTACTATTAGTAACAAACTCCAGTACTGCAAAATACAGTCAAGTTCACAAGTTCATGCACTGATCCAATACTTCATTATTTATTTATAAGAAATGAGATTCTGCTGATTCACAACAACAAACCTTGCATGGTTAGTTTTATGCAGCTGTTAAAAAACAACAAAAAAAACATTTTATTAGAATTAGGAGGGGAAGAAATTACATTGCTACAATTCTATTTTTCACAACAAGTTCAACCAGATATTTACTATAGGGTCTTGTTAAAAAATGAAGGGTTATTGTCTTCTGAAATTTTTGAAGCTTTTAAATTTGAAATAGATGCAGGGAGTGTGAACATTGCAATAACGTTAAAAGGGTGAAAGTAGGCAGATCAAATGAAGTTCTGCTGTAAGATGCTTTTGTTTTAGCAAATAACACAGACAGCATTAACACCTTGTGACCATTTGTTAGAGTCATAGAGCAGCACTCTGCGCACAATCCTCAGCTCTAGAACATCACAACAAAACCAAGGGAAGCGTCAACCTGTGACCTCATCAACTATCCAGCTATCCCTCCTGCTAAGTAGCTCAATGCAGCTAGCTTCTCCTTAACCTAACATCTGCTAGTTCAGCCAGTTTGCAAGAAAATTAGAGCTTGTGCACAGAACCAGACCAGCAAAAACCAGCAACTGACTCAACACTGCTCATATTATTATAGTCTCTTTTGTGAAAAGAAGACTCTTTTTTTTTATTCACTGGGTGATGACACATCAAACTTGCTTCTCATTGAAGCTTGCAATTTCAGTGCGTCCTTTTTACCCCTGTGCCTAATCATTTTTTATAGTAACACATGTTTTACTGCAGCAAGACTACAGAGCATTGGACTTGGAAAAAAAACTGTTATAAAGCAACAGTACTTCTTCTTGTGTACAGTTTTGGCTAGTCTTTCCAGTTCTGCTTGTAGATATGTCTTCCTCTCCCTGTCTCTTTTATTCTGAGATGCTTCTTCATAGAACTCCCTTTATTCTCTTTCTCTCCTTTAGTCTTCTCTGATAACAACAAGCCATTCTCTTTTTCTCTGCATCACTCATCTCTCTTCCTTTATTCTCCATCCATTTCCTCTGACCCCCTTTCATCATTTATTTCCATCCTCTGTTCCTCTAGTTGTTCTTTCTTGCTTCAACTTTGTACACACACACTCGCACACACATACACAACAGTTGGAAAGCTCATTTGGAGGATGGAGGTGTCGTGTTGCTCTGTCATGATCAGGATAATGCCTCTGGCATCACTTACCATTAATCACATTCTAGAGGGAATGGATGGGTTACAAACACGCACACTCTAACACACACACACACACATTCACACAAACTCAAATGTGGATAGATGAGACCAACGGAGCCTGGAGTACTTCCAAAACCACCAGAGAGAGGGGGATATAGGGATGCTGTGTGCCCTGCAGAAAGCACCCAAATGACAAATACACATGCACACACAGTTGTACAACATCATCACAAATTACAATGTCAAGGAGCTGCTTTCTGTATAGCTGTTAGGACTGTGTGTTTCTAGCAGTCTTGCCACTTCAAAACACAGTGTTTTGGTTCTATACATTTACATATTTGGGTGGCTGTTGCTGCAAAATTATTGCTGGCAGTGCTTCAGAAATATCATTAAGTTGCAATTACTGGACTTAGGGGAGTCTCGCTTCACTGAGCCTGACTGAACAAGTGTCTCTCTCCTTTGAGGAAGGGCAACCGGAACAGTGACAGGACGTCAGTCACTTGCAAAATCATGACAATCAAATAACAACTACAATGGAGCATTTTCTCCTCAGGCAGAGTGACAAACAGGGCAAGAAAGAAAGAACTAGCTAACATTGAGCAGGGTAGATTTTACAGTTTAAATTCCAGCTCCGGCCACATGGTACATCCCTGTAAACCTCAGAAACTCAGAAATGTACACTCCAATGGCAACTGCAGCATGTTTTCAAGTCTATAAAAGTAACAGAGTAAATATCACAGTCAGTAATTATTAAAGTCATATCCAACATACATATATACATTTCAGCCAGGACAAATGTGATCGGTGTACATTTTGAATACCAGAGTCAAAAATGTAATTTGGGCCTCTGCAACAAAGCATGCACCAATCAGGCGCAACAAAACCCTGTGCCCCCACTGCTGAAGAAAGTCCCACAGGACATATTTAAAGCAGCTTTGGATGACACAGCATAATTTAGTGCATGACTAGTGACATAACTTAATAATCTGATTTTCATCCTTTTTTTTAGAATGGAGATTTACTTTGTATATTGTTCAAAGTGCTATACTGCTGTTTGACTTAACTGCTGATTTGTATGAGTGAAAGCCGGTGGGTGCAGTGCAGTCAAAAACAGATGCATTTATGATGCAGGAGTAGCCACTACAAGTCCTCTGTGCATGGCTGTCCATATGATTTGTCTTATAAAATGACCCACTGCAGAGCAGTAAAGCACATCTCCCCCAAAAGTTTCACTTGCCTAACTTGCCTCAAGTCAGAACACAGAGGCTGTATGAATAAGATACAGCAGAATAATTAGACCCCTGTAGAATATTATGTACAACTTTGCAAAGCAATTTATCGCTAAATTAAATCCACACATAGTCACATACTGGCCTTTGGAACCGGTGTGAGGTTTTGCTCAGCTGTGGGGGTAGAGGTGGAGCAGATTGTGTCAGGAAGTAGTGCCAGGATGTGTTCAATGACACAGCTGGAGTCAATCTCAACCTTCACCTCAGTCCTTATGCAGTAGCACAATGGAGCCCAAACTACAAATGATTTGTGTATATTGCTAAACATACATGGAGAAACAGTGGAACAAACATCTCTCTAAACTTCCTGATGAGGTAATTCATCTTAAAAAAGATTATTCTTTATTTTGAACAGCACTGAATGTTAAATTATTGCGTTTGTGTTGGTGGATAATCTTCACTGCTGGTTTCCATTGCATTCTTAAGAATCAAATGAAGGAGGTCCTCAGTAAAACAGAAGAAAAATTAATAGCATTGAATTTTACTCCTGTCTTATTTATGACTGAAAATGTTTGCATTTGTCGCTTTCAAATGAGCTAATAACTAAGTCAATTTCCATGCGATTTTATGTTTTTTTTTTCTATTCAACATTATTTGCACTTATAATAAAATGCAAACAAAGTGACTCAAAAGCCTTTTAAACACATAATAATACGTTCCTGAACTACAGTCTGCCTTTGTGCATGTCAGAGTCCCAGCTGGGACCAGGATAAGTGTAATGGGGAACAGATGTATAACTAGATTGCTTATAATTTACATTGTAGAATTGTAAACCTCCTACCATGCCAACAAAACATCCATACATCAAACTGACAAAGACTGTAAAAGCCTATAAAAGTTGTTTTGTTTTTTTTTCTTACAGGATATATTAGTGTTTGTTATAATGACAGCTCTGTAACCCCAGCTGATAGTCAGCCGATGACTTTGCCTGGGTAACCCACGCTCAAAGCTGTGTCTATCACCATATCAAATAATTTTATTCCATGTCTGTGTTTTTTCTCTTTTTTGCCCTTTATTTTCTTTGTAATGACTCTGGATTCTCGCTGGCTTTGAGTAGAAGCTGTAGCAAAGCTCAGCATGCAATGTTTTATAATTGATGTGTGAGCCACTGACAAACAATAGGAAGTTTGTATGCAAAGTAAGGCAAGCAGGCATACTTGCTGTCAGGAGATGTCAACCAGCATGAATGTATGCACCAGGTCTCTTTTCATTTTCATGTTGCATTTTATTTTGTGTTTTCTGTTTGCACTGTTCCACCGTTGCCTCTTTTTCTTCTTTTAAAATTACCCCCCTGTGACATAACAGTTTCCACTCTGTACTGAAAAAAGGATAACAATGAGTGGCATGTATACATGGCATTTGAATTTACTAACATTTACCTTAGTATTTTAAAAAAATTGTCTTTTAAGTTTTTTATGATGACAGCAGCTGTGGTGTGATGGTATTCTTATGTTTTTGTGTTGCTATCCATCCATCCTATTCTTATGAAGGTATTATCTCAAGAGGCCTTGGTATTTTTTTTTTTTTTTTTAAGATTTGACACAAACATCAACCTAGACTCAAACTGATTTGATTTTGGTGGCCAAATTTCAAAGGTCATTGCGATTTCACATAACACATTTTTGGCCATAACCCAGGGATTTCACACAGTTGAATTTCATGCTGGTCTCTTGGTTTGCACGGCCGTTAATGAAAACATGCTGTGTTCAGCAGAATAGCATAATATTGTACAATGGTAAGATTGGCTTTGCATCATTTGAGTATGAAACTTTTTTCATGACCACTTGTCCGCCCTCGGGTGGGTAGACATCCCCAGGAAGATACTGGTTCTAGAAAAAAGGAGATTAAGATATTTCAAATCCTTTATTGCCAGAATGTTCTATGGGTGTGATTCATCCTTTTGTATTGTGTCATGATGTGTTTTCATTTGGTTTGTCAACATTCTTCGCTTATTGGAATCTATACTGAAGTGATCCTTGCTCTCATGTTCATGTTTGTGTATTTTTATCAAATGCTTAAAGTTAAAAATCTACCATATGTTCAGTTCAGTTTAATTCGTATCAGATCACTTTATGTGTCCCAGAAGGGCAATTTAAAGTCCCTTGGTGTTTACATGATCCTTCATCACAAAGAAGTTATTATTTTTTTCCATCCTTCCTGATACTGTACAAGAATGTTTATAAAATGTCTGCATGTTTATTTTTAGTGTTTCTGCAATACACAGGAATGTGGTATTGACAATGTACCATTTTTTATTCACTTACACACGTTATTCTGAATGTAACTTGTCACACAAATACCGATTTAAGAAACATAGATTTTTGAAGACATTGTATAGATTGTTTGCATATGTAAATAAATGCAATGTTTATAATAATTTGTATTTTTGGAATCGTTTTCACCTAATAACCTTTTAATGTTTTAAAATATGAACTCTATGATTGTTTAACTACGGAAGCCCTAAGTGGACATGGTTGATTTTTTTTTTTTTTACAAGCCGTTTATCTCGTCATCTCGAGAAAACGAACTTTGTTTTCTCGAGATAACAAGATATTATCTCTGTATCTCGAGAAAACGGCTTGTAAAAAAAAAAAAATTAATCCATGTCTGCTTAGGGCTTCCATAGTTTAACAGAACTTATTTCTAAGGTTAGAATATTTGTCTCTTAACACAGAGAAAAGAGTACATGTTAAAATTAACTTAAGGTAAAAGTAGTATTTTATTCTACTTGGGATTATATTTTCAGCTCCTACATGAGTTCAGTATAACTCTTGAAAAAAGTTCAAAGATCAACTCCCCGAAAGAGTAACTTAAACTCTGCCCTGAAATGAACTGGTTGGTCACACATACACTCAAATTGAGTTGATTTAGTTTCTTAGAGGTTTATTTTAAAGAACCACTCATTTATTCTGGCACAACGCACAAGGGTTACAGGCCGTGTATTTGTTCTTGCGGGCTGCAAACAGATCCCTCGTTAAAGCTTTTCATGGTTAGTGATGAAATTATTAAAATTGTGATTATTGTCTCGTGCAGGTAAAAGTTGAGATAGCACTGTCATTTCAACTTTTGAAAATGAAAAAGAGCTTAGAAATGGACCTGTAATACTGTGGAGGTTATTGATAGAGGTTAGGGTTTTTAAATAAAGTCTAAAAGCTGGCTTGCTTAAAATTGTGATTCAGTCAGGAGTAACAAGGCAATTAATAATTTGAAGATTCTAAGGAACCTAAACTGTTGACCTGCTCCACTTCAGCTCCACTGGTGTAGGCAGTAGTGTTTGGCTTTTCCTTCTCTTTATCTAAAATCAACCATCAGCTCGTTGGTTTTGCTGATATTAAGCAGCAGGTTGTTCTCTGTACACCACTGTGTAAGATTACTGATTTTCCTTTAATTTAAAATTTCATTTTAGATCGTCATGACCCGGCTCGGGTGGTCACAACAAAAAAGAAGAGAACACCATGATAAACATTTCATTAATTCCTTATTAAATCAAATTCAGCCAAATTAGACCAAATTAGACCAAATTAAATAGCCAAATCAAACATTTAAAGAATGGGATGTGATAATCAGTAAAGTCAGTTGTGTGTCATGTGCATCAGTGAAAGAGGTTTATGTGTGTGATAATGTTGTAACATGCAAACACAACAAAAGAAAAACTCAGGACAACATGAACAAACCAAACCAAACTGTGGTGTGCTTGGGGAGACAGCCAGTGGAAACGTGGGGGTGTTGGAGCAGACTGCAGGACTTTAGTAACTGCAGCACACTGGGCCTAGGTGTGCTGAAGTTACTCCAATCAAGGTACTGCAAGTGAAAGGTAAAGGTTAGGGACACACCTCTAAGACAACAATAAAGACACTTCCTAATGAACCCACAGGGGCATCACAAGATTTAAATATGACTTATGAAGTTCACAAGGCCAAATTTCCAGTCAATTTCATGGAAGAAGTTTTGTTGAATCAACAAACAGCATTATGATGTAAGTGTTGTTTCCTTTAAGGTGTCTGAAGACTGATTGGAGGGCATAAAGGATGGCATCTTCTGTGGATTTGTTGCCTCTGAATGCAAACCAGTCAGGGTTCAGGCTGTCTGGGATGTTGTTTTTGATGTGATGAAGAACCAGCTTTTCATGGTGCTTCATCAGAATGGAGCCTAGTGCCTCTGAGTGATAGTTATTTAGACTAAACACTGCAGACCTTTTAGCTACAGATATGAACAGGTAGGTAAAGTGACTGCCTGAAGCAGGTGGGAACAAAATGTACAGCACATTTTTCTGTAAAGAGCTAGGGATGTTATCTGGTCCAACAGCTTTACTCATTTTCACTGAAACAGGATTCTTCTTGCAATTGCTGTGCTTAATGACAGTGGCCAGTCCTCTGGAGGCAGAGTAGACTTTACAGCTGACCTTTTGTTGAGGAGATCAAAGCAAATATAAAATGACTTAAGCTCATCCGACAGTGTGGCCTCACAAATGGTGGGGATGCTCCTGCTATTGTCGCCTGTGAAAGTCTGGATCTTGTCACATATCCTTGGTGTTGTTGATGATGAGGTCTTCCTCCAGTTTTTGCTGATGTCTCTGCTTTGGTACTTGATGCCAGCTTTCAGCCCTGCGATGGTAGTGTTAAATGTCTCTTTGTCGTCCGACCAAAATGCAGCTTTTTAGATGGAACCCTCACCTTTCCATCCATCAGAGTTTTGGTTGGTACAGCAGTTATTTAATATTTCATTTATTATTTAGGCTGACTTTGTAATTCACTTAATGTGGGTATTAAAATTCAAGTCTGAGTCCCTAACTACACCTGGGTCTCTGGCTTGGTTTTTGGGTTTTAGATTTTAACATTACTGATGAAGCTGAGTGCTGACTCTTGATCTTTCCTTTTTGGCTCCACAAAAAATAACCTCAGTTTTGTCTTTGCTGAGCTGAATAAAGTTCTGGCACATCCAATCAATTATTTGTTCAATGCACTTACACAATCCTTTAATGGGATTATAGTACTTAGGTGATATTGTTATGTAAATTTGTATATTGTCTTTATAAATATGGCAACATATTGTGGCACCTGGATGCCAGCCATAGGAAACAGGCTGGGATGCTCTTAAAACAAACAGAATAATGTTTTAAAAATAGAAAACTTTGTTGATCAAAAATATAATTTGGAAATATAAAAACACAGTGGAGCAGATATGGACAAGTCGGTAGCTGTCCACATCAAAGCAAATGCACATACACACTGTCTGACAATGTTCATTCAATTGCCAACCCAATGCCAGCAAAGCACACAGTCTAATGCACAGTATAAGGAGTTGGGACAAGCAGAGAAGAAAACAGCAAATAACCAAAAAACAAAAACAAACAAACAACAAAAACAACAAAAAACAGGTGGTGGCTCACTTGTTGCAAACCAAACAAATCAAACATTATGAACATCATGCACCTCAATGTACAGCAAAAGTATAAGTGAAACTCATAACCTACTGACTCTGCAGCTGATCTTCGATCAGATTCCCCTACCACTCTTGCACCACCATGAACACATAAATAAGTGTCTGTAGTACCAAATACACCATACATTAATAACACAGCTTACCAGAAAGACATTAACATCAATACATAAATAATTACAATAAAACTCCCACAGGCCCTTTTATGTGGATAACATGTACCTGCAATGGCTATTCTTCCTGGGAACAACACCACAGAGGCTGAACACCTATTTAACACTGAGCTGTCCTTCTTAGAAAGGTCATTAATGTAATTTTCAAACAGTTAAGCAAAGATGTCACAACATCATCACATCTGAGGCGACTGAGAACTGGATGTCAAAGGAAATGGAGGAGGACACTTGGCTTCCCTGCAGCTAAAGTCAGTAGCAGTACAGTGAGCAGGCACAGTCTCCTCCAGTCTCCAGAGGAGAGGCAGCTTCAGAAGCAGGGCAAGGAGCAGTTGCATCAGGCAAGCAGAGACAGGCTGTGTCACCGCCGTCGTGCTGGACCAAAATGATGGTGGCCTGTAAGTTTCTTGTCTTCCTGAATCTAGTATATGGATATTCCTCTTCCTTCCTTCCTGCCATGTTATCTTTACAGCAATGTGGGCAAAACTGATATATCTGGACGAGGAAGTGGCCAGATGATTTGTGGAAGTGGTGGCTGTGAAACAAATAAAAAGGAGACCAGGACAGGGCTTAAAGTGGATAACTGTTTAAAAGTGTGGTAATCAGTTTGGTAGCAGCAGCTTACAAGGAGGTCACAGGCACTTCATGCAGAGGCTCTGACCTGGAGCCCAAAGCTTGGCAAAGGTAACAGTGGTGATCACAAAGGGACATCAAACTGCAAACAGCAAGACTTAGTCACACAGGTCAAACAAGCAGATTTGGTGCGGTCAAAGGGAGACTTTGGATTCATGCCCATCTTGCTGTGCTATCTGTGGTCCTCGTCGTGCTTATTCAACCCTTGACAAACTGACCGGGCAGGCAAACATAAAAACAGCAAACCTTGGTGTTTTGTTCTGTTAAAATGACAGATGCCAGAAACCATGGACACATCCACAAACCATTTTAATGAAATATTGGTTCTGGTGGTACAGCTCAGCTGAAAAAATCATGAAAACCTGTCAACATGCAGCCAAAGATTCAATCAACTGTCATCTTCACAAAGTCAATACCAAACTCGAAAAGAAAAAAAGCCAATGCCCCAGAAAATTATGAGGTATTATAATTGTCTGCAACAAGAGGTAAGTTGGAGTGATCTCAACAGCATGTGTCTGCATCTTCTATAGTGATGCCAATAGTCCCTTCTGGCTCACCCTGTTGTCACAAACAGTCAAGTGTGCAGAAGAAGAACAAAAGTGGCTGCCTAATGCTGCCCTTTGCATTGTCTGAGTTAAAGCAGTGTGAATGCTAACTAGCATTGAGAATGGGTAAGTTGGGGTGTTATTCAGTGTATTATGGGGCTGAATGTATTAAGTTTTCCCTGTCCTGATTGGATGGTAACTCATATTATTTTTTTTTATGAGCAAACACCTTCGTGCAATTGTAGACCATGATAACAAACTGTCCAGTAGAGTTAGGAGCCAGGTAGTATCTGAGATTTTTGTATCTGTATATATTCATAAACCACTCGTCTGACTAATTACTTGACGTTCAGACTTTCACAATAAAAAAAAAAAAATAAAAATAAAAATTAAATGCAGCATTTGTTGCATATGTTGTGGACACACTGTAACTCAAAACCTGATTACAAGGTAGTGGAATAGATATAAAATATACCTCTCAGTTTAACTTCACTTTGGTGAAGGGCAAAGCCAAACATTAGCTCCAATATTAATAGTATAAAAAGGCAATCTATTTTTATTTCACTCTTTTAAGCTGCAGATATTTTGTTTGGCGTATGTTTTTGTGGCTTTGCTAATGTCAGGGACTTAAGGTGACAAAGCTCTCATCTCACTGGTCCAGGGTTCTTTTGCCTAAGGCCTACTTTGTACCAACCGCGGCAACTCAGTGCAGCAATGTTACAGCCACTGACCCTGACTGTGTGAGTGTTTCTTTGCACTTATTTTTGTGCATTTGTGGGAACATGACTGCCGATCTGTGTGTATAGATGTGTTTGTGTCAGTGTATAAACATGTACAGGCCCCGTGTGCAGCATTGTTGGTTGGATCTCTGTCAGGGGTCGTCCCTGCCCTCAGGGTAAGCAGACCTTGCTGACCACAGCTTCAGTCTTGCTGGAAATCACCAGAGAGAGCTGAGCAAGCAGAGACAGCCACCAAACACACTCACACTTTCCTTATTACCTTCAGGGACCATGACATCAAGTATATGCACCTGTTCTCATGCACTAAAAGCATACACAGTATCACACATGCAGCATACAAAGCTTTGATTTCACAGCTGTATAAAATCATAAAAACGCATTCACGCATAAATGGTAACAGCAGACTAGCAGGAAATGGCAGGAACTTACAGCTGTTCAGTGTTACTGACAGAGACAGAAAGGCATCATCAAGTGTCCACACCAGTAAAGTAGCCTCATTCTGAAATCATCCCTGTACCAAAAGCATTACTTACTGAATCACTGAGAGACATCTAAGTTATTGAGTTTTAGTTTTGATCATGTGATATGCTCATTTGTATACTAAAATATTTAATTCTGCCAAATTGTTATGAAGAAAGAAAAACAGGACAAAGTCAAATTAAAGCTGCAAGCAGCGTTGGATGTGACCTAAGTAGTGCCCCCTCGGAGCCAGCGGCAATTCACCCCCGGACACGGCCGATCGCTTGCGTGCGGTCCACACCACGACCCAAGCGCAGTATGTGCCTTCTGTTTCCCATGCAGGCAGGCCAGAACAGAACTGACTGAGGAGCCTGAGACTAAAGAAAGAGAAATTCATTGTAGAAAAGCTCCTGAAAAGTAATGCAAAGTTGATCAAATCTTACACAAAATATCATATTCTAGAAGGTTTTTTTCGTTCTCTTTCCACTGACATAGGTTTGAAAGCCGTCAGACTAATACGACCTGTGATGTTGGCATATTGGTTGGTAGTGCAAGAGTTAGAGAGTTAGCAGTCATGGTCTATGAGAGCAAGTGAAAGATGGAGCCACAATGACAAAAGGGTGGGAAGTATTGTATTGATCCTGGTTCTATAAAAAAGTTTTACAGGGTAAAAGCCATATGCTGTATAAAAGAAATAAAGAATAAGGGCAAAAAGATAAGTTTCATAAGCTATTGATGGAGTAGAAGGCACTGTAGCGCCACTTATAGGTAGTAAATAGAGCGAGTATTGAGATGGGTACTGACTGCAGGGCTTGCAGTCAAAGTTATGTGGATGAGATTGTGTAGAAATGTAGACATTTTAGTCAGGCAAACTGATTGTGTGTTGGATGAACATAGGCAAGCATGAATCCTAGTTATTTGGTTTTTAATTTTAATGTAGTGCCAGTAATTGTGATGAAATTGTCCTATATGCCCATTTACATTTGCATAGTTTAATCTTTACAATAAAATCATTGTCACCTGGCATTGAAGGTTATGTACAAATAAACACATGAATACTTTTCATCTGCCGTTATTTGTTCTCACATTGGTCATATAATAATATTCTTCTATTGATGTTTATTATTTTGGTGTAGAACGTGATATATTAGAATTAAAGGAATTCAAAACCCTTTGATAGTAAAACAAAATGTCTTTTTTTCATTTACTAAATTGCCAATATGAGTGCAGAATTAGAAGTAAGAAATATTTTATTATGATCAGTTTATCAGCACGAATAGCATGACTGATATGTATAATGAGAAAGTTAAGTTATGTTTCTGTGAATATGTTATCATATAGGTTAGAGATATAATTCGGCAGTTAAAGTGAAAGCAACTGGATGTTGTCACTGTCTTTGTGAAGAAGTTCCACTTGTAATTCAAGGGGTTTCATGAGTTTATGTCCAACAGATTAAAGTAAGTGTGTCTGGCAATGTTTGTAAAGGTTTGTAAAATCTGTGAAAAAGTTCCCAAACAGGCCACTTAAGAGTTTTTTTGTGTTGTAAGGTGTGAGTCAGGTACAGACCGACCCTCTCAACGACGGTCATTAGAGGCGTCAGGCGCGAAATGGTGCCGATTGAGAATGACAGTCTTTAGAATAGTTAGAATCACATGAGGACAACTGTGACCAGCTGTTGTTTGAATGAACTGATCAAGCCTTTTGTTTAGAGGCGAATGGCAGTCAGGGAAAAATGACAATGTTCAGTCCATTTTGATTGAAGTGTCTATAAAGTGCATAAACTGTATTTTCAGTTTCAGCATTTAAGTGTATACTTGCCAGCATCATTACTGGCAAATTTTACATTTTGTGTTGTCACACGGCTGCGAGTCAACAGCTGTAGTCAATCTACAGTAAAATGTTGTGTGATCATTTATACAAAAGAAAAAAATCATATGCAATGTAACCACCACATTCCTGGGCCGTTATGATTTTCACACCCTGTTATTGCGAAGTATATATGAGCTCGCCGTTACACTCAATGTCAGTTTATACGAAGGATTCAATTGAGACATCTTGACAGTGGAAACTGTTTCACACTGCTGCAGTTACATGAGACAGCGTACTGTTTTCATAGTAATGAGTCTGCTGTTAAAGGTTTTTTTTGGGGGGGGGGGGTATGCTTTACAGATAACAAACATCGTGGCATAATGCAAACTGAAACGACATCGCAAGCAACAATTAATTGTTCACAGTGAGGTTTATGAATAACTTTGGTTTAATATTAGATTACGATATATCAAAGATACTGGATATACGAGCGCTCTCAGGTGTTTGAAGTATCTGTTCTAATGTCAACAAAATCATTGATGTCTGTACAAAGATATTTGCTGTTGAAGTTGAAAGTGTTGTGTTTTACGTTGTAAAACTAGCCTTTGGCAACCTGACAATTTTACTTACAGGCAATGCTGTCAACCGGTTTGTTTGGACTTCTTTAAACTGGCCGTTAGACATGAAAACACATGTATGTCTCTTCGGCAAAGTGTAAAAATCAATACATTTTTTCATAGAGGCAAATGTGAGTTCGTGTTTATCATGTGCACGGAATCTCAGCTGTTGTTACAACAGCTTTTTATGACGTTATGTCATCGTAATTGGCAATGTTACTCTTATTTTGTGTTATAATCTTATACTGCAATAGTTGCATCATCATCCCAGTAACATGTAATAGTATACAGGAAGAGAAGTTATGGTTGGGCAAATGAGCCACCTATATTATTGAATGATATAATCTTAAATCACTTGTGTCACATGTAGTACAGTTTCAGTTATCATGATCAGAAAATGTAGGAAGGATATTACAGAATCATTCTGTATTTTAACC
>JAPZDY010000026.1:2021352-2033926 GCA_029783645.1 Ctenochaetus hawaiiensis
CTATCAAAATAAAACAGGAAGTCACAAGACGAACATAGACTAGATAAGACACAAACTCAACTTAACTTAAAACAAGAACATGAAAATGGATCAACCAAACAGGAAATCATAAGAACACAATAATCACACTTAAACCCAAAACAACCCCCTAACCGTGACAGTCAGCACAGAAGTCACATGAA
Organism: Ctenochaetus hawaiiensis; assembly: GCA_029783645.1. Classification (NCBI taxonomy): domain Eukaryota; kingdom Metazoa; phylum Chordata; class Actinopteri; order Acanthuriformes; family Acanthuridae; genus Ctenochaetus; species Ctenochaetus hawaiiensis. Next base: position 2,021,535 of record JAPZDY010000026.1, read on the forward strand.
AGAATTTACAGTTGATGGTAAATAAGGTATTTACAATCATTGGCAAACCCTTGCCAACAGTTGTATCTCCATATATTAACAGAACTGTAAAGCAACCAAGAGAGGAAGTTTCTGATTCCTCACAAACTGCTCACGACCTCCTCCAGCTCCTTTCATAGCTTGTCTCTTCCTCCAGGGGCAGCAGAAAACCTCAAGCTCTGCAAAAGAAAGGTATGATGCACAGCAGCAAGGTTTGTGTTCATAATACAGAGGTGGATAATTTCACATCATCTGTCATCAGCTACGTGTCCAATCCCATGCTGGCTACGTTATTCATTCATATTGTCAACATGAATGGATTGCAGTTGTGTAAATTGATGGGGGCTTAAATTCCAGAAGGGACTTATCCCAGAGCGTTTTATTCAACTGTTCTGCATAAATTGTGGTATTGGGTCAATTATTTAATACTTGTCTTTTTGAAGTTAAGGGCAAACATTTTATTCCCTTAGCATTAGCAGAAGTTGATAACTTGAACTGACCCCTCCCTTACTCACCTAGAAGTTTATCATAAGGGTTGACTTTCTCTGAGAAAAAAAAACAACCTCAGTTTATGTAATTTCATCTTAATGATAAAAGATAAGATTACTAAATGTTGATGGCATTCAAGCATTCAGAAGAGAAACAGAACTAAGATGAGATTGATCTTAATTTTTGAAAACAAAATAACAGGTAATAACCAAATTCAGGGCAACAGAAAATTAACTCCTTGCTATGCAATAAGTAATTAATTTATTACTATTGATGGTAGTAATGAAATATTGGAATCATCTAACCTGCGGTTTGAAATAAGATGTTAATTTCTCCTGGCCAGGTGAGGCTCAGTTTATACAGTCGACTTGCCTCAGGTCTGTGGTAGTTTAATTATTTCCTCTGCCTTCCTGTGTTATTTCATCATGATTTCATCATTTTGTTGAAAGATTCTGATTGAAATCTTTTATTTTGAACTTAAAAGGATGTTAGGTTCTGTTTTTTTCCCAAATCACCTAAGGAAACACTGAGCCCTCAGAGGATTTATAGGATGTTTTACATTTGTTTCCAAAACTTGGAAAGAGTAGATACTTGTAAAATAAAAACCAAAGAAACACTGCATTTATGAGTTTGAATTTTGTGGCAGACACACGTGCACAAACACACACAGACAAACATGCATGCACACACAAACAGCATTCCATTTCTATTTAAGGATCATTTCTTTTGATCTCTTGCTTTTCCTCCTCTCTTTGTTATTCACGTGGTGTTTTATCTCAAATACAAAGGATTTGTTGAAATGAAACCCATCATTTAATCCATTTTGAATTGTGTCAAATCCAGCATCAGATTTTGACGTGGGACTAGGAAAAGTACTCTCTTTCATTTAATTTGTAAGACTTTACCATTAAACCTTAATGGTGTTTTTTCTTTGTGTGAACATTTCTGAGAAACACCCTGCTCAGGTATCCAAAATCTAAAGTTTGGAGTTTTCGAAAAATAGTCATCCTGGACAAAGTCTTTTTGTTGTCCAGGTTCAGAGTTGTTGTAGCTGCAAAGTAAACTATGTCATCTATCTCCTTGTTTATCTCCCAGATGGAACAAGACCCTCTGATCCTGCATTAATGTCCTTTCTACATCTAGACATCCTCTGCAGAAGTAGAAACACAGGTAAACAAAGGTGTGAATGTGCACTGAATGAAATAACATCAGTTGGACCACATGGTCAGGTTGCAGTGAGGTTATCTCATTTATTTGCATATGCTGACTAAATGAAGACCATGCTGCACTCTTATAAGCTGTGTCAGACTCAGGATGGAGGGCTAAAAATATTTGGGAAAATCTATATCAACATGTGTCCTCATCCAGTTCCCCTAGGCCTAGAGAATTCTCTAAGGAAGGCGTTCAAAATGTATCTTATCAGATTTCCAAACCACCTCAACAGGCTTCTTTTAGCAAAGCTGTGAGAGGGTTCTGCTCAAAGATCCTTTTAGCCCGATGAAACCAATTTTTGCGGCTGGTATCTGGAGATTCATTCTTACAGTCACCACCCAAAGCTCTTGACTATAGAGAAGGACTGAAATGTAGATTGACTGGTAAAGAAAGCTCTGGCTTTAGGCTGCCATCTTCATTGCAACAGTCTGACAGAATACCCACATTACTGCTGATGATGTTCAAGCCCACCTGTTGATATTATTGTCTTTATTACAATCAGACACTTGAATTCCCTGAATCTGAGGCCATGACTCACTCCAGCTCCTCACTCCTAACTGTGGATGAACAATCCAAAGGTGTCAGACAAATATAAGCCGACTCTCATCCTTGCCATGTTGCTTTTTATGTTGTGTTGTCAAAAAATACATTTTAGCTTTAAGAGGAAAAAATAATTAGCAGGATAAAAACAGGCACTACTGTTCTTTCCATATGTAACGCTAGCTTAGATCAGTGATAGTCTGATATAGAATGTGATGACAGATCTTGGCAGTATATCTGATGCTGATAAAACTTTGCTCATTTACATTTGTTTGAGTTCTTCTAGGCTTCACATAGATGTTGATTTACTTATTCATTTATAAGTTGTCATTGGATGAAGATGCATATGAAGTGCTAATGCTGGCAGCCCAGTTACTTTCATATGCAAGATAGAAAACATTTTGAGATATTTCACTTATTCTGACTTGTTAATGAACACAAGCATGAATCTCTGATAGACTTCAACTTCAAACCCAACTCCATCTCGACGCTGGCTGTCACAGGGTTGTATACTCCATGTGTTTGGTATGCTCTTTTACATTAATCTAAATGAATTTTTGACTAGAAACCTTTTGCATCACGGGTGACCTAGTTGTGTCAGTTCAGGTATACAAAACGAAAAAAAAAATCTCAATTTTTAAGGTTTCTGCTCTATACTGTCTCTTTCCAGTACAGTTTTATAACTTTATACCTTAATATATGATCTCTTTGTTCCCTTTAACTGCATTGCTCAAAAATGGGTTGGCAAAAACACACTGCTGCACCTCTAAAATTCTTTCATCTTTATCATTACAGAAAGTGCTGTTTTCACCACTTTTTGACAATTAAAATAATTACATTATTCTGGATAGATGATTTTCATATATCCAATAAGTCCTCCAAAGCACCTTAAGGACCACATTTCAGTCTCACACACACTTTTTTTTCCCATTTTCTCTCTGTCTACTTAATCTCTCTGTTCTGTCCTCTCTGTGCCTGGAGTATTCTTTCATAAGGAGAAATGAAGAAGAGGGGGAAGAAGAGAAAAGTTGGAGGGGGATAAAGGGGGGGGGGTGAACTAGAGATGAGATGATAAACTGTTTAAATCAAGTTTAAAAATAGTTGCAAGAGCTACTTAAAACAAGACAGTGCAGTGTTACAAAGCCTAAAATGGCAACAGGTCCTCCTTACTATCAGAAAACAAATTTAATATACTACAATAGTCTTCGAAATCTAATCAGATCATCCAGTTGTTTATAATTTTTTTTAATCAGTTAGATGGAGTGTGACCAGAAACTGCAGTTGGTTACAAATTCTTACTTTTGGTCCTTGTTGTTGAAACCAAAGACACCAGAGATCTGTCCAATTCAGAAAATAAGAAATGCGTCTGTAAGAACATCATATTGCTGAGTCACTGTAAGCCAGTCAGCATTTGGATCAGATGTGAGGCAGGCATCTTCCCACTTCCCCTGAGTCTTGCAGTCCAATCGTAGAACTTATGCAGCAGCTGGTTCTTCATACTGTGGCCTTCTTGATCTTTTGCTATTACCATTACAAATGCCTGCATGATTTCAAGGCAAGACAGTATTAGGTCAGACACAAATATGCTTATTGTAATTGAGTCTATGATATAATCAACCAGCAGATGGCGACAGTCTGATCCATGTTTTTAGTTTTCTAGTTAAAATTTTAAATCAAATCTGATCACACCACTTCTGGTTCGATCATAAAGCCCCAAAATTGTCATAATGGAATTCTAACTATTACTGATTTACAAATATCTGATGTGTGGATGTTCTTATGATTAAAAAACTAATATTAAGTTTAATAAATGATTAGTTAGCTTGTACAGTTGTTTCTCCTTGAGAAAAGCCTCAGGAGGAAGAAGAGGGTTGATGATTAATGTTGAAACAAAGGGAATGAAACCAGCAGCAGCGGGGCCTGGTGCAGGAAATAAAACAGGAGAGAGCAGGAGAAACAAAAAAGGGATGAGAAAATACAGAAGAAGAGAGGTGCAGAAGTGAGGGATGAATGGCGGAGGAGACACACAAGTAGTGAGGCGTTTAACAGTCAGATGTGAGCCAGTGTATTAACAAACGTGCCATAGCTTAGTCAGCTCTGAGCACACAGGGTTAGAAAAACATGGTAAACACGCATTAAAACACACACTCATGGACACACAGCTAAAACTCCCTGTCACCCCTGGCATGCATGTGACTTTATCTGATTTCACAGAGACAAACACATTGAGTCCAAGTAAAATAGCAATGTGTATGAGTGTGCGTGTGTGTTTGTGTGTTTGTGTCAGAACATGCAATTATTGTTCATAACAGTTTAGGTTTGTGTGTGTGTGTCCTTTTCTTTTTGTGTGTTTGCCTGTTTTTTTTCTTTTTGTCTGAAATGAAGTCCCATAATGCATTTCTCTTTCCCCGCGTCACTCTCCACAAAAAGGGTTTTCCCACAAAGATTTGACTGAGGGATGTGTTAAACATGGCGTTTTCCAATCCCACTCCTGCGCTCAAAATATACACTGTATAACGTCATTATAACTAAAATAACTGACAAACGTCACGGCCGACATAATGCATCCTGACAGCAGTCATTTTAGCTTATGAGTTTGTTGTGTCATCCAGTGGGCCTACTCAAACTGCTGCTGCCATATTTGAACATGCAGACCATTGATAAAAATTACTGCCAGTGGGAACACAAGAGTTTCTTTTTCCTGCTCCTCCAAACAGGCCGATACAGTTACAAATCCATATTTTATGCAAGTCTTCATGCAGTGCACAAATGTGCCGATGTCCTGTTACTTTACCTGAACAGTGATCACATTTGGCAGTGTGGTGTAGCTTACCATTCACACACATAAACAGCTGATTCTAATACCTTGGATTGTTTAATATGTAGGCTTGTTATCCGACAAAGACGTTCATTAGCTCTGTTTTGAATGTTTGCTGGAAAAATAACAAATGAAGAAGAGATAAAAAAGCACACTATACTGTGAAAATGTTATTTATCGCTGAGATGTGTCCATTGTAACACAACCACATTATGAGCCAACAGCCAGTCAATAGCGGTCAGTCAGCAGCTAACAAGCTAGCAGATTAGCTAACATGAACCCAATTTCTGGTTCAGTAAATGAAGTGAAAAAAGGCAATTTAGTCTTAATAGACATTGATGCAGCAACATTCATTCTTTAATGTGCCGAATGCCCACTGTTCTAGCAATTACTTGCTTCACACTCTTAACCCAGGCTTTGATTACTTCGCCAGCTGATCTTCAAAGGCATGGTTCTTGCAGTGGCCATCAGAGGAGACCTCCTTGATCCAAAGCTGTTGCCGGGTGAGTTTCTGAGACATCAAACCCTTCTGTTGCCTCACACCCTGCAGGTTTTGCACCTCAGCCTCTGTTAGCCTGCTCTCCTTCTCCTTCTCCTGGGCATCCTACTTGCTAACAGGTTGACTTATAAAGTTAGCTTGTAGCATGCTTGCACTAGGCTTCCAAAGACTCTCAGCAAAATGGGAGAGACTGTAACTTATTATGAGGGAAGTTATAAAAATAAAAACCTTTGTGTTTTATTCCAAATTCTATTTCTCATCAGTATTTGGCACAGATAAACCAAATGAACTGTCAGTGTGTGCATGTTACCTGGATATGAATGTGTGTGACAGAGTGGATGTTCATGTGCTGTATATTGTAGTCAAGTGTGTGTCTGTTGGTAAGTGTTTGTGTGTCCACGTGTCTGTGTGATAACAGTTTTAATGATGATTAAGTAATGTTGGTGTATTTTTTTGGGATGGGACCATCCATGAGTGTTCACTGGCTAGAGAAGAGGGTGTTTGTGTGTGTGTGTTTGGGTATGTGTGTGTGTGTTAGCTATGATTAAATCATGACTAGTTTGAAGGCTCCTTTATAAATGTCAGAATATATAAGAGTCAGTTTTTCCACTTGGGGGTTCTCCTGTCCGATGGCACATTCATCTCACTCAACAACACTGTGAGGTCGTGTTTGTTTGTGTGTGTGTGCGTGTGTGTGTGTGTGTGAAAGACAGAATGAATAGATAACAGTGATTTCTGAATGCTAATGTGAATCACAGACTTCTAAAAAAGTACATAACTTCTGTAAAACTATCCACAGTATCCCTGTCTTTATTTCACATAGATAACCCCCCAAAACAGTTTCCAGATCTGGTGTAATCAATGTTTAGAAACTGAAATTACCTTTTAGTCATTGCAAAGACGACAAAGTGAGAATGCATAGGTAAGTTTAGGACAGGCAGGATAGGGTGGTTCAGGGTCTGGGTGCATGCATGTGTGTGCACACAGAGGAAAGCAGACCCAGGCTTCTTGATGTAATTCTTAAAAAAATACCATAAGATCCTTGAATCCGAAATTTTAATTGCCAAGTACTTGATGATAATACACAAGTTTAGTGTTCAGCTTTCCAGTGTGTGTTTTCTGAAGTTTCTTGGTACTCTGTTTCATTAATCCTGTCTGCACCTCCTCAGGACAAGCCCTTTTGATGTTTGACATCGACCTTATCTAGACTGACTGGTAGCTGTGTAAGTATAAGGCATGTTAACACAGCTGTGTTTGAGCAGTTACTTACAGTTATCCTTGCTAGTTTACCACATTTTCAGTCAGATTGTGCACAAAGATGAAGAGCCACTCATGAAAGGATCCATTGTGTTTGCTTGTATGTAAACAAAAAGAGAGAGAGAGAGAGAGAAAGAAAGGGAGATGGAGAGAGAGAGAGAAAGAGAGAGAGGAGAGAGCAGCTAAGGAGGAGCTAGGAGAATCAATGCACTGCACGCAGCTATACCAGGAACTAAGATGTACCTAATACGGATATTTTTTAAAAATTTATTGCGGTAAATGTTGACCCTGCTGCAAGCCAAATAAATGTAATGCAAACACAAAGCTAATAATTCCTAAAAATGTGTCTAGTGTCTCTATTTGTCATGTTGCTGTAGAACAAACAGGACAGGACTTAGGATTTCAGGACTTAGATTTTCAGGATGTTTTCATTATGTCTGGTCCCCTTACTCATTGCAAAAGAAGGAGGAGCTGTTGTTATTACATTGTAGAGAAAAGCTGTGATGCAGCATTAACTGGAAGCATTAGGCTCAACAAAAAAGAAAAAGAGTTACTGTACTTGAGACAACAAGCAAAAATGAGTTCAATCACACAAAGTGGTCTGGTCACAGCTCATTATTTCCTTACTAAGATTCATCTTATCTTTAGAGTGGGCTCTCTGGTGTAAGGATCCTCTGACATGCTGGTGGAAATGAGCTGTAATGAGAAGACAACAGATCAGGAACAAGGATTGATGAAACTACAGAATATATTACTGAGCGTCTGAGCAACATGGAGGCAATACCAGTCCACTGCACAAATTTGACAAAAATAAATATATAATTCACGAGTTTTATTTTCCCCTATGAACAGCTTTATAGTTGTTCAAATAGCCCCCAAGTATTGAAAAGTTAAGACATCACAGTGAATGTCAGACAACAATGAAAAAACAGAGAGAACAATATCTGCAAATTGGATGAACGCTTCTTGACCTTCCTCTAATCCCCTGAGCTCACAAGAATAAAAAAAACAACAGATTACATGTTTCTTTAGTGCACTGAACAAAAAATCACATTATCAGTTTTTCCACACACGAACATCTCAGACATGCTTGAGCAGCGTCTGGGTGTGAACTGAAATAAGCAGCTCTGAGCCTGTCATTAATCACTTCTCAGAGAAAATAGACAGGGGAGAGCTGTGACAGCTGCTTTTTTGACATTTTCAAGAATAAGGTTAGAGTGAAACAGTCAAAAAGACACAGATTAAAATAAACATAAGCTGTATATCAAAAAGGAAAAGTAAACAGAAGAGAGCCGAAGCCCTGCCTGTTACAGAGGACCGTCATGGAGCCTCAGTTAACAAACAGATATGGAGAGACATATTTGTTTAATCTGGTTACAACAATGCTGTCAATTAAACATATGAAGTTTGGCCTTTTTAAAAAAAAGATTTTGCACATCAAGAAAAATTGTTTGTCTTAAAACCATTAGATTATAAGACTTTTAAAATACATGATTTGTTAATAAGACAAAGAATATACTTCACTGAGCAGTTTAACGTAAAACTATGCGGTACTTGACTTTTTTATGACAGCCTGCACCTTAACTGTATTAAAATTCTGAAATCATTTGTGTCATCACACAAACTTAAAATATTACTTTTTCTCTCTCAAATGATTATTGTACATATTTTTTTCTAATGTGATGTCCCTTGGGGTCCACCTGAAGGGGAACCATAAGAAATTAAAACTGTAGTCCAAGGTGGAACAAGCTGATACAGAACAGGCAGTGTATGATGCTGTGAGACACTGTGAAGTAAGTGTGTAATTCCTCACACATCCTATTTACATCTAATCTTAATTATGATGACAGAAACTTGAGAGAGCTAAAACAAAATCGACAATTTAAAGCCGACTTATAGTCTTCACAAATTAGCTTGTTTTAACGATTCACTTCTCCCTAATTCATGAAACAATCATGGCATTTATTTTTTTTTTTTCACTTGGCTCCAGGGTAATTAATGAAAGGTCCCAACTACTGATTAAGTTTAGCTGAAGCGTAGTAAAGAGGGCGGACAGGCACTGAGCTCTGAGCTGCTTATTTCCATTAAACCTAAATCTAAAACACTGCTCACCCTGCATTATAGTCAAATCAAGCGTTCTACCATTCAGATCCCAGTCCTAACACACACACACACACACACACACACACACACACATAAGACTGAACCCACACATGCAAACATAGGAACACACACACATGCACACAAACAGTCTGTCCAACCCACGCACCATCAGACAAAGATTAAGATTCAGACTGAAGTTGATAAATACAATGGGCCATTTAAATTGTTCCTTTTATTGAATGACTAACCAGGTTGCTAATTTGGTGTGACATAATTAATTACAGCCAATTAGGTAAACAGATGGGACAGAGAGTGTGTGGAGAGGAAATGAGTGTGAGGATCATTTACTTGTGTGGGTGGGTGGATCAGGCTTCACCATAGGGCCACTAAGAAGCCATGAAGAAGCTCCGTTTAATGTGAGGCAGGAGAAAATAGAGACATAAACAGATAAGGACGGACAGAGATTTGGTTATACTGACACTAAGCAGCTAATATTGATTTTCAAGTAATAATCTGCTACATTTAATGAGTGTCCTTGCTCTGCACAGAGGATGTGAATCTCCATAAACTTGAAACTACTTTCTAATAGATTTTCCACTTGACTTTTCATTGAAAGTGATAAAGTGACACATTTAATGGAAATTGTCAGCTTTTCACATTTGTGGTAACATTTTTCTGGGGCATTTTGACCATCATGTCCTTTTGTTTGACAAAAAAATATGAGCTGATCCTAACAGGTGCTAAAGCCGACTCCACATTAAAGGATTATTGAGCAGACTTTGGTTCCAATTTCTTCCTTCAACAACAGCAGGGACTTTCCCAATTTGAAGCTTGACAGAACCGATAATCTACTCAAATGACCCTCCAGTGTGCAGCTGTAGCTCGGGAGATAATGCAGGTCATCTAGACCAACCTGCAAAAATCCTATATGAGACCAGATTAAACTTTACGTCCAACTCTCCTCCAGCTCCTCAAACTTAGGAATAGTGCTGATTCTACCATGACTTCATGCACATTATAACTTTAATGTCTAACATAGCACACAGAAGTGAATGAGGCTGACAATGGCAGGCTGCCTTCATGTTTTTTGTTTGTTTGTTTATTTGTTTTTAAAGTCTTGTTTGATCATGTGATTTTCAGTGAGCTTCCTGCACTGGAATCTCCATTCATCAAGTGTGTTGTTTAGTGCTTAACTGAATCATCTGGAGTATGCTTTCTTAAGATTAAGTTTAAAATTGGTTAAGACTGGAAAATCCTCTGGTGCACCAGACAGAAGTAAAAATCAATTAAAAGCAGTCAAGTCTCAGTGTGTGTTGTGTTGTATTTGAGTAGCATTTCTAGAACAGGTGCATTTTTTGGAGTAAGTGTACAGTCTGAGTGCTGTGTTTGGGATGGTTTCTACTCTCCCCTCTTCTACTAGCAAAGGGCAATTATAAACATGTCAGTCATGTTCCACTGTCACTACTTCTCATTGGAATACCCAGATTTTTATTGACATATGCCAAAGATGATTATGATATACTGCCAGTGGCAGATAACACTTTTCTCCAGCATGCCAATGGTTTGTCCTTCGTGTTTTGACATCACATGGAGATTCTCAGTGATAAGTTGCTTTGGCTGCTGTTACATCTCTGGTTTTCAGCTGGTTTAGTGCACTCGAAAACTGTTTTGTAACGGACGTTTTACTGTCACATACCACTCTCCACTGCCTTAAACATTTGTTTTTTGTATAATAAACTATTATCTTGAGAAAGGTTTTAAAGATAATTTGTGGATTTTCACAAAAAGCAAACATTTTAATTTTAATTTTACAATAAATAAAGTAAGTCAAAAAATTCCTCTTAGTAAAGGTACCAGAAAATCAATAAAACAAGTATAAACTGTAAGTATAAACTGTAAAAAACAAGAGTTTGACAACAAGAGTGGCAGAGGATTGTGGCTGAGGAATGTGTGAGACAGTAACGTGGATGAAAAAATAAAGCTGCTGAAAAAACATGTTGACTCTGATAAATCCAGACAAACCCATGACTAAAACATCATGTGCTGCTTCTTTCCAAAATTTGGCCGGTTGCCTCTCTCATCCCATTGCTGTTCCACATGCTGACTGAAGCTGTGCATGTCTCTAATGCAACAGAGAGTCCATGTAACCAGAGTGATGCATAATCAATAGGACAAGCACTCTCCAAATAGGGTTTTAACTTTTATTGAGCTCACTGAAGAATTAGTGCCCCGCTCTGTATACATGCGCTGCTCTGCTCTCTCAGACCGCAACTGCATTTTGTTTGAGATTCAAGCATTTTTTACTGCTGACTTCTATTTGTTGGAATGAAAATGGTGGGTAAGAGAGTGTAGCGGGCTCCGATCAATACATGATAGAGGTCTTAAAACAGAGAAATCAATCTGCTGTGCCTCTAAACCTGAACAGGCATCCTCAAGGAGAAATGAAAGATGTTGATTAAAAATGTATCCATGAATGGTGGTGTGTCATTTCTTTTTCATTTATTCTTTGTGGGAAATGCAGCATCCATCATTTTAGCCTTTCATCTTGCATTCGCTTAATGTAGACATTAAAAGTGCTGATTGTTACACTTGAGGAGGAACAGGCTGCAGGACAAATGAAGACTCGAAAAATGTTTAATGAAAAGTCACCATTGCTGTAGTACTGGGTACTGCAGAGTGGTGCTGTTTTGCAAGAGCAGTTCAGTTCAGCTTTTTAGGAAGCAAAACTTTCACTTTCCTCCTCAGAGTAAGATGGGAAAAATTATCACATTTGCTCATACACACACACACGCACCATCAATCTCACACACACACACACACACAGACACACACAGGCATAAAAAAGGTGAAACAGTTGTCTATAAGTGGCAGTCATAGATAATGGATGCATGGATTGATAGTTATGGAGTTCAGATTGCATTTTTTGAATGAACTGTATCGTAACTGGCATGGAAAATCAATGAAATCCTTCACGGCTGGGCTCAGCGATAAGATTTTTTAAAATTTTTACTTAATATTGGATTCAAATCCATATGTGGCATGTGTATGTTCTTCTTAATACTATTAATTGAACAACATCTACTTTGTAAAAAGTCAAATTTAATACAAATTTGAGTCCATTTCTCAACTGAGTGACAAGGCTTAATTGACTGCACATGTAATTCCACTGTGCCTGCTTTAGTTCATATAAATTCACACTTGTATGCTGAAACTCCACGTTAGCTTGCCCTTTGCTGTCACTCCAACTGGGATTACAAATGTAAGGTTTAATTGGGGCTCACGCTTACAAATTTATTGGCAAGATCAGCAGTTAAAGTCACAAGAAATCTGACCCTTACATGATTTCCCTGGTCCGCCTGCAATGTTTTATAAATGCACACATATATGTATGTGTGTGTGTGTGTCTATATATATATATATATATATGTTGTTTGTTTTTGTTTTTTTTGCTCTCTG
>JAPZDY010000026.1:2039629-2067577 GCA_029783645.1 Ctenochaetus hawaiiensis
TATAAATAAAATTATCCAGTGGTGTGGTGTTAAAAAGAAGTTGTGCTTGTTGGACCTCTGTGGCCTTCTCCTGATTTGCATGAGGCTAGAAGTTCAGGGCCACTTTGGCCAGTTTTATTAAATAATACCGTAAGTAAGATGGTGCTCCACTGCAAATATTTTAATTACCAAGTGCTCTGTAACAAGTAGCTCAAACACACACAAAAATACAAAATGCTGCTCTCATTTTATGCTGGCTTTTCCTTCTCCTCCTCTCCTACATCTCTAGTCACTGCTAAAGCTATTCCTTTCCAACCTCAAACTGCTGATTCAGGTGCCAGAAAAGCACTTAATAGAGCTTGGAAATATTTCTGTAGAGCCAAAGAGTAGTGATGTGCAGATCAATCCCAAATTATCAATATGTCCAATCCCAGTTTTTTTCAGCTTTATAATCGATTCTCATGTAAAAGGACTGATATCTAAATGCAGAAATTTGTTCTGAGTGTGTATGGTCTAATTTACTCAGATTCTAATCCTGCCATGTGTGTGCTGTGGCTCTGTGATGTGGACTATTTGAAGTGAGCCACTGAGAGCAGACCTTTACATTTTCTGTGAAGACTGAACACCGATCATGGCTGACTGTAAATGAAGTCATGTCTGCTTGATGTCTCGCCATTATGCAGCTATAATTTGAAATGGGTGGGCTTACAGTTTACTTTTTATTTCCCTCCTCTGAATACAGAATACACAAAAAAATCCCTACACAGAAACTGCTTTGCAAAGTATGAATATTACACATGTAGTTGACAAGTTAAACTAGAAATAATATACATAAAAAGTATTGGTATCTGTGCTGGGTATTACTTAACATAAGATCATAAAGGAGATAAGTGGCATCACACATCATTACCAAGGAGGAGAAAAAAAGATTATACCACCTTTAAATAGTCCAGATTTCAGGGCAGCTGCCCCTAATCTTGTGTTGTGGCATCTCACTTACCCTCAGCTTAAATCACCCCAAATATCTATATAAGTGGTAATATTGATGCAATGTTTTGACAGGGAGGAAGAATAAATTTAATAATAAAGGATGACATATCTTTTCCTGCTGCATTGTGTTTGAAGTACAGTGCCTCTCTTTTAAACTTTTCCCTGAATATCTGTCCTGGTAAAGCTTAAGATCTTATCCAAGTCATACAAAAGCCCCAACTGTGAGTCATAACACTGGCTATGTAAAGATTGTAAATTTTCTTACAGACTAACAAATGCTTTAAATAGCTTCTTTTACTTCACAGCTCTATGAAAAACCTGAAGATCTACAGTTCTTCGCCAACTGAACACTCAAAAACACACAATTATTCTGATTACTGAGACTCACAGTAAATGAGGGACCTTCAGGGAAGGCTCCAGGGTATTTTTCCACTTTTCCACTTTGGTAATCCAGTCTTTGCCCTCTCTTCCCTCTCCCTCCCTGTTCAACAGCCTGCACAACCCTTTGCTGAATTTTGTTTTGAGTCTACTGATCAGTATGCTTCTAAATTTCTTTCTTCTCCTCTCCTACCATCTTTCTTATCTCTCTTTTTCTTTCCTCTCCCTTTGCTTTGTCTCTTCATCTCTCTCCCAGTTTACCTTCTCCCTGCTTCTCTCTTCTCTTTTGTCTGATTCTGAGTGTCTGCTTTGCTTTTCCCTCCATTCTTTCTTCATGGTCAGATTCATTGCTTAAAGGATTTTTAACCTCTCTCTGATCTGCTTTTCCCTTTGATTCCAATTTTTCCTTTTGATTCTTTGATTTCCTGCCTTTGAGTCAGCCAGCAGAGGGAAAATCGGAAGGCAGGCGAAGACATTTCACCTGGAGCATAACACTAACTGAGAGAATGTGTGTGTGTGTGTGTGTGTGTGTGTGTGTGTGTGTGTGTGTGTGTGTGTTTGTGTGTGTGAACCAAGTCCCAGACACAACTGTTGAGGGATGGACAAATAAATGAGTCGAAAAATTTCAGGACGTCAGCTGAAGTAAGTGTCTATAGTTACATTCATACTTTCACTCTTGAACTTTTTATCTGTTATTAGCTCCATAACTTATGCCATTCAAATAGTATCATATCATATCAATAATATCATAGTAAAGAATATTGGTCAGTCTGTCAAGATTCTTCATCAACTCTCTCACTCTATCTTAGAACCTGGATTAGGATATCCCTGTGGCTTGTAAATGTGTTCTAAATACACACACTATACACATATATAATAGGTATTCAAAAAAGGAAGCCAAAAGAAAAAAAAAAATAGAAACTGACTTAAAAGATCTACTAAATTTAAACTTTTTATAAAAGAGATGTAGTCATGTTAAGGCCATGGTGACCAATAATTGTAATTTTTCATTCCTTTTTTGGGGGTGGTAGGACTTAGGAGGCAATCAGTAATTAGTGTGACCATCATTTGGCCTGTATAGTGCAACACTTCAAATTTCACTTAACAGTTGAACAGCTTGTTGATTATGGCCAGTGAAATGTTGGCCCACTCCAGTAAATGACTGTGTGAAGTCGCTGGCTACTAGCAGGAGCTGGAGCACACTGTCTTACAGGCTGATCCAAAGCATCCCAAACAGGCTCAGTGAGAGATATGTCCGGTACTTATGCAGGCCATACAAGGACTAGAATTGCTCCAGCTTTCAGGAATTGTTTATTGATTTTTGTAACATGAAGCTGTACAATATAATACCGCAATATGAGGGTGATGGTAGTGGACGGATGGAACAGTGGGCCTCAGGATCTTGATGCACATTGTCATCAAAACAAAATGCATGCAGGTCTTTTGTTTGTAACTTATGCCTACAATGTTATCCCCTACTGCCAGCATGGGCACTCTGTTAACCATGTTGACATTAGAAAACCTCAAGGAACGCTATACACGCTATCTGTTATGTATCTAGGACAGTGAGAACTGGGATTCATCTGTGAAGAGAGTACTTTCCCTTGCAAAAAATCCTCCGAACATGCAGGTAAGCTTCCCTGGGACAGTTTCTTACAGTTTATGCAAAATATCTCTGGTTGTGAAAACCAACTGTTTCATCAGTTGTGCAGGTGGCTGGTGTTAGAAGCAAAGAAAACAGGATATGGAGGCAATGGTTGGTGTGGATACACACCATCTGTGGTTTTGAAGGTAGTTGGATCTACTGCAAAATTCTCAGAATCAACATTGGGAATGATTTATGGTAGTGAAGTCTACATTCAGTTTTCTGGTAGCAGCTCTGATGGACATTTCCACAATCAGCATGTAGTGAAGTCTACATTCAATTTTCTGGTAGCAGCTCTGATGGATATTTCTGCAATCAGCATGCCAATTACACGTTCTCACAATATTTTTAGCATTATGTTGTGTGATTACACTGCGAACTTAAGACAAACACTGAGGTGATTTTGTTGTAATTCTCAGAATGATTTATCTACTTTTATACATGACTAATGGTGATTTGCCTCAAAAGAAAACCCCTGCTGCAATGTTACAATTTTGCAGTCTGATTTTAAATTGTTCTCTTCACACATGAATGCTCACAAATTTTAGAACAAAGAGAAAAACAATAATACATAATCAGCTTTTTAAACACCCCAGGAATATCCTGCTCCCCATTTCTTTCATGAAACAGAGCCTCTCAAATTTCGTGGGATGGACCTGTTTGCATCAACTGGTGATTAAGTAATTAATCACATACATATGTATGTATAAGTTTTTTTTCCATAAACAGCATAGTCCTTCATGCCTTACATTGGCTTATATGTAAATGTACACTTTTGCTTTATATAGTACGCACTGATCTGTTTTCCTCGCCTCTGATTCCACCCACCCCTCTGCTGCTCATCAAACACACAAATCTCTTCAGCTGCAACACTATCTGATAGATAATTCTGAATGTTTGCCATAGTTTTCTTCATCAACATACTCAAATAATAAAATGTCCTGTTAGCATTTGGCAGAATTCATTATGTCACATGGCAGGCTAACATTGGTCCTCAGGTTTTTTTTATTAACCAAGTCAATGGATAAAACACAAAAAGAAAAACAGAAGAAAAGAAAAGAAAAAGAGTTCACATACCTGTACACATATATTGTAAACGGCGACTACTCAGCTGTGGGAAGAAAAACAGTGGCATGTAAAATCCATGCCATTGGAGTGACTGAGGTCAGTGAAGACTCACAGATGGGTAGGATATTTGACCTTTCCAATTATCGTGAGCTCATAAATTGAGGTGTGTGTATAATGTATGATTTTTTAAAATGTATTTGTATGTTTTTAGCTTGACCTTTTAAAATGAGATGACACAGCTGGAGCAGTTCTTTTACCAAACACACAGGGCACTTACTGTAATTATTCTTCAGCTCTGTTAACACAAAGAGATACAAACCATGACACTGGCATGAGACAGATTGGCTATAATTTTTAATATATTTCCATAGATCATGTGTTGGAAGTCCTCATACTTAAACCTGTTTGAGGTCACACAACAAAAAAAATCAATCACTGCGACATGTAATAAGGTGAGTGAAGTATCAGCTTTAATTCTTTAATGTAGTCAAGCACTTCTGAATAATTGAAGTGCAAGAAGCATCTTCGATCATTTTTCTTGTGAAATTTGCCCATGTAAGCTAACATAAGCTTGTTGTTGTGAAGTGTATTGTTCAACTGACCTTGGACTGAAAAAGATCTTACATGGGAAAAAAAGTTTAAAACAGAGAAACTCTAATCAATCTGTGTTCTCTGTGCAGAGCCTGGCATAGTGGACAGTATCCAGGACACAACATGATTTGGTGTGCAAAGAAGAAGAATGGGATTACCTCTATGATGGATATTTTTTAATCTTTCAGTGCAAATTTTGCAGCAGGATATTGTCCAGTGCCTCATATAGACATATCATGACCTTTAAAGCATGTACTCAACCAGAAATTTGCAAAGCGTTCTCATTTCTACTCATCAACTCATCAATTGTGGTGTCTCAAACAGATGCACAAAACTTTTGCGTGCATCATGTCACAAAACCTTACCACACATGTAGTGTAAATTCTTTCTACACATGTGATTTCTGTTGTGTAGCTGTCAGTATGGTTATGTTGTGGCATTGAAAATGCTTGGGAAAAAGGGAAAAAAATACTGGGTAAGGGTTCAGAAATCATTAACAAAGGGTTGATAAGGTTTGAGAGCAGGTCATTGGTTTGACACTATGGGTCCTAACGTACACCCAGCGCAAACACGGTGCGCCAGTGATGCAGGTGGCCGCAAGGCACAGACGTAAAACAGCCTGTACCATAAGATACAGCGCAGCCGGGCAACGTGCTCATATAAATCCCCACAATAACACTCACCGTTATTTTCTGCTTTTGCCTCTCAGCAGTGTAAAATATTTAAGTGTGCTTTGCATATGTTTGGTAAAGTAAGTAAAGTGTACTTTGCAAACATTTTTGGTCACAAAGTATAAATTTTGAAGTAAACAGTGTTTATATAGGAGTGCATGTACCTCGCGTTTGGCCAAGATGCACTCACACCTTTATTTATGTTATCTTTGACACCCCTCCTATGTCGGGTAGAACTGTTGCTATATAGTGACACAGATCTGTCAACATTAAAGGTTACTGAAAGACTGTCTTATACAGACAATGACAAGGAACATGACAAAGCACAGTTGAAGCACAGTTGATATTTGGAGGAACAGAAATGATGTAACAATGTGGCAATCAGTCATCGAGTGGTTGATCTGAACTGAGTTGAACACACTTGTCTTGTGTTGGTAACATTGTGGTTTGAGGGAATTTAACTGCATTTCATATGTAAGTAAACAAGATAAAAGATCCTACCTTTCTGTAACATGAAGCTACCACCTCCTTCTCTTCAAAGGACACTAAGTTGGTCCAGTCATATTCTGACCATACACAAACAAATCCGGTTGGAGCTTTTCAAGATGGACCCGTGAGATTTCAGACAGTCCAGCTGCCTTGCAAGGTTAGATACTTGTTAATGTCCCTGGTGATTCTGGGTATTACAGAGTGTAGTGCAGGCTCTTGCTGACTGCATAATCCACTGACCTGTTTGCACATTTTAATGATTTATTGACACGTTAACAAATGTCAACAGGCACTGACAATAGTCACCCACACTGTCAATCCCTGTAGTCCTTTCTTTACACACATTTGCAAGCGATAGACCTCCATTTATGTGAAGGACAATGATGTACAAATTACATTAAAAAATATACATAAATATTCATTACTTACATATGAAAAGTTATCAGAATTAATTTCCTGGTCAGTAAACAAAGGATTCTCAAGCCATGGCCAGGACTGGGAGCCAAAACCAAGCTTGCCCAACACAGTGCATCACCCACCGACCAGAGCTGTCAGGAGTCTGGCAAAGATGTTGGACACCAGACTATTATTCCTTCAATAAGTTAACACAACTAATGATACAGACACATAATGAAGTATTTCACTGCCTATTTTCCATGAGTTATTCCCAAGACTTGATGTAAAACAGTTAATAGTGCAGACATGTGCCCTAGTTATTTATATTTTATAACTATATAATGCTTCTGCCACTGAATTTGTACCAAAAATTTACCTCCATTGAGAAAAGATCATGAGATGGTATCTAACAGATTTCTAAATAAATCTGTCTTGCTCACACCTTTAAAGCAAAAGCCCAACAATTTTGGTGCCTCTGACTCATTTGTTTTATAGTATGCAAACTTTTGCAAGAACTGTGGTGATGTGAGAATGATCTCAGATCTCAGCCAAGTTCAGCATTAAGCCACTAAATGTGTACAACAGCATCAGTGAAAAGTCTGTTCAGGTTGTTGTGTGGTTGTCCATTTTGCTCAGTTTATTCTATGAGACCTTTTTAAATGCAATGCTCAAGGTAAAGGAAGCACAACTGAGGGAATCAAAGGCATTGGTTCAAAATAGCACATCACTGGATGACAGGTGATGGGGAAATGACGGAGAGTTGTAGGGCACCTGGTGAACAGAGGGAAAAAGGCACTGGAGGGTCCTGCAAGAATCACAACATCTGAAGGACCCTGAAGCATCCTGTTAGATCTCAGTCATCACTGCAAATTTAGCCTGACAATCAATGCACTTTTTTAAGAACAACCAAACTTGAGTTTATCTGGAAAACACCTCTCTCGAAATTATGGATCATTTTATAAACTTTCTAGATTTAAATCATAGTTCTGCTAAGATTTTTGCTTGTTTATTTTTGACTGGTAGTTTGGTTGCTTTAAAACTGCTCAAAACAGCCTCCAAAAGAAGCATCTCTGTTCTGCTTTCATAAACAAAATGTGACCTTTTGTTGTAAAAACTAGTTTTGACTAAGGAAGCTGAAATAGAAATTATGATTGCGATTGAAGAATCATCAGGTTATGCTGCAGGGCTGGTTGACTGGCAAAGGAGTCTGGGGAGGTAAACCAGGGAGAATGCTGACTGAAGCATGTGGTGGATGCAGAAGGTGAATGAAGCACACACAGGTAAGTACTGGCAAAAAATGCAGTTAGGTGAGCCGCTGATTACGGTCTGTACAGGAACTAATCTGGCACTGGAGTGGAGCAATGACCAGGCTTCTATGGCAGAAGTGATAACTGATGACGTTCAGGTGTGTCTCATTGAATGCTACTCAGCCGAACCAATCCCCTACCACACACACACACACACACACACGTACACTGCCTAGGGAAAGGAACAGAAGAGGGGGGGGTGGAAATGATTAAAAAAAAAGAATACATCAAACACCGCATATAAATAACAAAAACACAACCCTTACACGAACATATTGTACAAGAAAAAAAAAAAAATTTTTTGTAATTTCATGCAGAAAAAAATTCCAAATGACCCTGTGTAAGGCTGCAACTTTGAGATTTTTTTGGCTAGTTTGTGGTGCCGTACATAATTATATACAAGAACAGATCAAAATAAGCATTTATTTACCAGCTAGTTGTTAGCTTTTTCAGTCTGCTGTCTGGGGCTGGACAGGGGGTGTCGAATAAGTTTATCAGAGCTTTTTTTGTTCAGTACAACTGCCTTTTCCTCTTAACAGGCCGGACAGCTTTACTGTGTTAAATTATTCTCACTAAGAAAAGAAAGAGCTGAAAGATTAAAAAAAAAAAGGTCTTCAGGGCTCAGAGTAACTGAAGTCAGTCAGGTAACAGTTCTCTGTGGGTATGCCACCACCTGTGACTTATTTCACATTACATGTATTCATTTGATCCATTGTCAATATCAGATAGAGGTTGTTGCAGCTTTAGATGCTAAAAAGTAAGAACAGTATATTGCTTTTTGGAATTGTTAAACTTTTTCTCCTGAACCCCTTTCTTTTCAGGAGGGTGTCCTCAGGTGAAGTCAAATAAACAGTGAGACCCTCTGAAGCACTGTAACTGTGCCTTGGCCAGCTTTGTGGAGAGCAGCAGGAAATTATGCCAGGCCAGAATTTTACCACCTGAAAATGACACCTCTGTGGTACTCCCTGTCCTCACCACATGGTCAGTTCAGCACTATTTCAGGTCATTATGTCTGATCCCAGTAAAGTCACCTGCAGTAATAACTTGCTTAATGGAGGGTCTTTCTACTTGACTCAGTGCATTTTATTTCTGTTTTTTTTCCTCTCATTTTTCTGGTTTGCTGAGTTGAACCTTGGGGCACAAGTAAATAATGATTTATGATTTATGACACCACAATAAATATACAATTAACCAATCTCTAATAACAATAGCCTGGTCTCATTCCCAGGGTGTCATATACAGATGCTCCATCATGCCTCTTTGTGTTTTATACAGGAAGGGTAGCCACCCTTAGAGGGTACGTCACCCTTAGAGGGTACTCTTTAGTGGTGACCCAGGCCATCTCATACCGAGGCTAAAGATTAGTGTAAATGCATCTGTGTCGAAAAACCCAAGACAGGTGCAGGTCAGGGTAGTTTATTCAAATGATTGGAGTTCCAGACGTGTGTAGAACTAAGTATATGTGTATCTAGTGATCTTTTTCTATACCTAACCAATCATTCATGGATATTTTCCCAAATCTTTATTCAGCGGCTTTTTTATGTGAGGGGGAAATACAGGCGATGTGCAACTAAACTCTAACATCTAGAACATACAATGTTCGTTTTGCCAACAAATGTTTCCCAAGTATCCTTTTATAACATTCAGGGGCTGTTAAATGTTAACACAGGCTGAATAAAAAACACACAATGGGACAGTCATGGTAATGAGCGATAGAGACATTTCCAGAACCCACAGTGGGTGATGGCACCTCAATGTTTTATTTAGAATTAAATTATGAGGCCCCAGCCTCCCATGACCATGAACAAGATAGGCAGTTCAGAGAAAGGATGGGATGAACTCAAATGTGGCACGGTTTCTTTAGTTTGTGAAATGAACCATGGGGAGATGTTAAGAAATGTCATCTGTGGTCTTGGAAAAGAACTTCTAGCAGATATGCATTAAACAAAAGAAACAACAAAAAAAATATATCTGAGAAGAAGCATGACAATGAATATGGTTCAGAGAAATAGTGCACAGCTGGGAGGACAACACACTTCATTATCTTCCCATGGAACTTTTCAAGAACTGCTGAGAGGCCCCAGATCCCACTTACGAGGAACTGATTTGAAAAACATTGCCAAATTCACGCAGTGATCATGGCTTGCTGCTCTCACTTTCAATTCTATGAATCTCTCCACTGATTTCTGCTCAAACACTGTTCTGTATTGAAAAACAATTTTTTCTGCATTGTTCAAATAAGGACACGCACAAGTACATGGATCTTTTTCAGTAACAGAAAGCCTGTCAAACAGATGGTTATTGTACTAAGGTGAAAGTAAGAATCACAGCTTGTTGCATTAGTTGATTTTCATAATGACCGTAAGCAGGTTGTTCAGAGAGGTAACCATAAAACTGAAAGTGAAAACACACATGTATTTTTGTTTTTTTATATATGAAATACATCGTGTTACGACATGCGCAGGTAGTGTTAGGACTGACCACATCAGTGGTTCTTTCTGCAATATGTTTAAAATTAAATCTATTTATTTTAATGGAGGTGAATTAGTGAATTTACTCTTTTCATGCTTAAATTAAAATAAGAAACATCCTAAAAATTCATCTATAATGTCTCATTATATCAATATTTCAAGTAAGAATCTAAAAAATGAAATTGTCTGGATGAAAATATTCTGTCTGTTATGCTGTTTTTTACAAATAATGGGATTATTCCTTTCCTATGTATAAGAAAAAATTACAGTGTATATTCTTACTTGTATAAGCAACTATTATTTTGAATGAAACTACATAATAATGTAAAATAACCTGTATAAGTGTCACTAATAATTATAACTGTTGCAGAGCAGTGAGTGGGGACCTGGTACTTTCAGGAGGCAGAAGAAGATGAAAAAAGAGAGAGGACAAAGATTAAAGGCAAATATAAATGGGTCCATTAGAAGAATTGTTTAATAATTTGAAGTCATGTGTCTTGAATTGAGAATGCTACACACAACACACAACGCTGAGCAGCAGCTGGTTGTTCATCCTGCATCACCTGAGTCTTAAAGGCACACCTTTGCCATCAATGGATTGTTGTGATTATGTTACTCAGAAATGTCTCTGATTGCCAAACTTGCTGAATTACATCTGTGTGCGAACAGTTGGACCTACAATATGCACAACGTTTATTTTCATGGATAGGAAGAGGATTTCCTCAGAGGAGAAGAATAAGAAGGAGCAGAAGAAGGACAAGAAGCAGAAGAAGAAGAAGAAGAGGAAGGCCAAGGAATATGTTAAGGTCCTGCAGAAACTACATTCCTCCTATAAAGAAATATTTATTCTGGATTTTGCAACAACTAAGGAAACAGATCAAAAACTATGTTTATCAAAAACAGACATACTTTTTCCTAATCCACACCAGTAGCAAGACTGTACAAATTGCTCAGTCTAATCAATTAATTGTAACAATTCTGGTTTCCTTGACTTTTCTTTCAGGACCATCATCATGTCAGAATTTTATGTACAATACATTGTTTATTTCCTGGCAAAGCTGCAAAATCTTATTTTTGTGTGTTTGTTTGGTTGGTTGGTTTTTTTAGTTTGAAGAATTTTAAAGATTCTTTAAAAAAAAACCCTTAGTACCTCAGTGTTGTAAAATGACCGTATGAGATTCCTCTGTACACTTTAACCCTATTCAGCATAAATTATCAGTCAGGTCAAAACTGCCATAAAAAATCTGGAAATTCATAGACACATAACAATTAGCTTATGGATGGATAAAATTACAGCTTGTTTTTAACCAATTGTTAGTGGGTGCATAACTCCAATGGGCGATACCTTAAACACCTAAAAACTCTTTGTTGAAATGAAAGCTTAGATAAGTTGTCCAGTGCACATGTGACACCAGCAGTGTACACAAAAAATACTGAAAAATTAAGATAAACAAGACTTAAATGATCTGTACTAAAACAAACAAGCTCTTAACCAGGCCGACCAATTTGCTTACAATCTGGAGAAGGTAGACAAAGAAGGAAACAGTTCAAGAGTGTGCAGGCAGTCTGGTATACCTGTACCTCATGTGTAAAGCTATAGGTTTGCTGCTCTCCCATTGGCCACCACCCTAGCATGGCAGCATGCTTAAACATGCCAGGGGTTTTAGATTAAAGTGTTCCTGGTTCTTCAAATGTCAACAGAAATCCAGTGGTGTCATCCTGTATTCCAGTTAACAACACACCTTGAAGGTATCTACTACCTTATTAAGCTTAGATAACCACATTTGTTAAAAGGACAAAGGAGAAAAATCAACAGCTAGCAGAGCTGGAGACTTTTAGCCTTATTCAATATTAAAGCTTTGTAACGTTGTTACTGTGTCTGACTCACTTTTATTCTCCTTGTTGATTCTCTTGATGGGTCTTGGAGGACCTGCAAGGCTGAGACTGATTTTATCATCCTTAATAATCTGTAAGACCATGGATGAGTTTCCCATCAGCCCTTGCTCTGTCTTGACACTGCTGTGGTATTTTTGGCACCAGCAGCAGTGTTGTCATTGTCATCCGTGGCAGTCTGAAGAGGAGATAGACGGCAGTTGTTCAGGTGAGAGCTCAGATAAAGAGCTCAGCCAAGCGTGGCACCCCCCTCGCCCACACACTCACCCACACACACTTATGTTATTATAGCTATCTCACTCCCTCCTTTCCTTATTATTATTGTTCTCTTTTGCTCCCACTCTTTTGTGGTTTTTGTCCATTGTAAATGTGCATCCCCCTGTGCAGATGTTGTGATGATGATTTGATATTCATAAATGCCACAAAATGAGTCTTATGCTATTAGCCCCACAGTTTCAACTGTCTTTCTCAACAGCACTCAAAAAAGATTGACTGAATGAAGAAAGAGCTTCTGATTAGCATTGATTTTGGGTAATGATTCAGCTCAGATGTTCCCAATTTTTCATGTCAAAGAAGCCCAGACTGAAAGGTTTTAGACTGCTCTCTTTCCTAGCTATATATATAACCCCAAATGATGATTAAGTTTCAGGGTAAACTTATAGGAGGGATGTTAACAAAAGCAGAGGAGATAAAAAAAAAGTACACTTAAATATTTACACAAAAACACACAAAGGACATTGTTTTAAATTTAAGATTCAGATGTTAAGCAAGTTCATATGTAATTACTTTGGAAAACGACCATACATTTTTGAAGGTTATGATCCAATATTAGAGGCAGCTGGGCAAAAAAGACAACAACGACAAAAATTTAACAAAAAAACAAACAAACAAACAAAAAACAAAGATAAGAGCTGAAGCTGGTAACCATCTCATAAAAGCACAAAACCAGCCTAATTTTCATTTAGATCTTTTCTTCTTCTCAAACAAGATCCATGTTGTACAAATATATCCTGAAAAATGGTCCAATGATCTATTTTAACTCTCACATTTCTAGTTAGTACTTTTCCTTTTTATTTCTATTTAGTCTCCATGTTGGCAGTCAACAAATCAAATTATTTGGTTTATTTTTAAGCTCATTAACTATACAGTACAGTATTATGATCTGCAGGTAAAAAATAAAAAAAAAACTGTTCAGTTAAATATCGTTTTTTGGCTTCCTCTATTGTAAATCTCCAATTATTTCTGATGTGAATCCAAACATATGTTTTTTGCTTTGCACCAGCATGGCTTTAGCGAGGCTAATGTCTGTCTGCAGGTTGATTGGGTCAGTATATTAAATCAGACTAAAGTATATTAACAATTATTGGATTCATTGCCATGTAACTTAACATTCATTGTTTCCAGAGAATTATTTCTACTGACTTTTTAATTCCCTGACTTGAACAGGATAAGTCAACCCATTTGAGAGGGGCAGATGTTAATGTCATCCCTGCATGTGAATAAAATGACATGTATGACTGTTAAAGAAATGCAAATGTTTGCATTCAAACTAATTAGGTCCTGCCCTCATTTAGTAGGTCTCTGTTAATCACAAAACAGCAGCCAATAAAAACATGCCAAACAGGAAACATTCTAGTTAGTTGTTTCAAGGGAAAACAAAAGCTGCCTACCAAGGGAGAAGTCCAAGGCTACAGTAAAAATGCAAAAGAATGTGTATCCTATCCTTTACAAGAGGTCTATTCATCTCAGCTTTCTGTCTTATATGGTTCCCTGTGCTGATTTTTGAAGCAGTAATTTAATTACAAATTAGTCTACTAATAAATGTTAATATTTATGAGATATATATGTAAGGTATATTTGGAAATGACAGGCCTCTTATTACATTCTTTTGCAAGTAGTTGCAGCTTGTTTTATTGTGAAATTTTGTTTAAAACCTGCCCAAATGCCCCCTTTCAAGAACACTCCAGTGCCTCTCTTTAAAAGTATTGCTGGATGTGTAACTGTGGACTCTTTGTCTTGTTGTGACAAAAGACAGATAAAAGCTTTGCGTCATAGCTCTAGTATATTTATTTCATTTACTAAATCTCTGCCTCTGTAAAATCTTCCTCTCTTCATCTGCATGACTCATTCTCCATAGCTCTCTTTTCTTGTCCCCTCTTCTCCATCTTCCTCTTTGGTATGCAGGGCTTGCATTGATAGCCAACATACCTAATGAGCAATTGGTACGTTTGGGTGACTGAGTGCGATTGCATGAAGACACCCTCCCATACACACTGATGTGCTCCAACAGGCAATTATTCAAAGAAAGGACAGTATAAGGGCCACCAACACTTTGCCCTTCTTCAGTGTAATTAATCGACACTGCAGATGCTCCTTCTTCTGTGCACACTTGGACAGAGATCAAATTCTCTAAAGGCCCTATGCTGTCTAGTTTGTAATGGATTAGTGCTATCTGTCGTATGTCATAACACTTATTAATAGGTGTTAATCTCAACTGGTGAAAGCTTTTTTTTTTTTTCCAGAGAGAAATCATATCCCTCAGTAGAGAAAAACTCAGCATCTACTTTTAAGCAATTTTTTAATAACTCATTTGTTAAAACAACTTTATTTTTCCAAGCTTATTGGTTACGAGCGTTCTCAAGCACATTCTGTAATAATCATATTTAATATAAATCTACAAACACTTGGCATGTAAATGACTCAGTAGCTTTTTTATGCATCTAAGCCCTACTGCTTTAATGTAATAATACAGCAGCTTGTGAAATAGTCAGGAAAAATAATACAAATATTGGTGCACATGGACATTCTATATTTTTTTTTCTTGACACTCAGCATGAGTGTTTGTCTCACCTGCACCACACCAGCTGGATGAAACACAACATGTAAGAATTGCACTGGTGTCTTAGAAGGTCGTCGGGGTGGAAGGTGAACGTGCAATGTGCAGCATCCAGGATTTGAGATAGTTAACAAAATACTTCAATTAAGGTGTAGGGAAACATTGTTAGTCTGTAGGGGATTTACGTTGATTGAGGTTGTAGGGTAAAATTGCATTATTTGGTTTAATGTAAATTTTTAAAAAAGTTTAATCAATAAATCATAAATAAATTTAATCAATAGACAAATCTTCAATTTGGAAGTTGTGTGAAGTATCATGTAAAAAAGGACAATTAATGTGCTAGCTAACATGAATGAACGTTGCTTGTGAATGTTATATTAACAATATTCAACTTCATATTTTAAGATAGAGCTGGACACAAAAAATAAAAAGAAATAAGACACTATCAAGTCCTCACAGATGATCCTTGAACACAGCACATATGTAGTTTTTACATCATCATAACATGCATCATAGTCACTGTCAAAAAAAGAAGAATTGAATACTCTACTTTTTAATTAAAGTGATGGAGGGCCAGTCTA
The DNA here is from genome assembly GCA_029783645.1 of Ctenochaetus hawaiiensis. Classification (NCBI taxonomy): domain Eukaryota; kingdom Metazoa; phylum Chordata; class Actinopteri; order Acanthuriformes; family Acanthuridae; genus Ctenochaetus; species Ctenochaetus hawaiiensis. The sequence goes on from JAPZDY010000026.1 coordinate 2,054,925, forward strand.
CCTAAGTATTTTTTGTGGGGACATTCCCACAGTGATGAAAGTCTAATTTTGTGTTTTATCACAGCTCAAACGTGCAAAAATAGAGATACTATAAGACAAATTTACTTGAATCAAGTTGACGCTCTCTTGTTGAGTTTGGGGGTTCAATGAGCAGCTTTCACAACACTGAGTTTGACAGTGACACTTGGGCAGATAAGTTTTGTGGTGAACGAGCAGCAGGGAAGCTGAAGCCTCATCTTGTTGGAGATGCAGAGTTGTTAGAAACAGACAAAATACAATTGTTGCAATGTGTCAGTCTGTCTGGAAGAATTTATGGTATTGAACATGAACTATGCCATGGAACTGTGTGGCCTCATGGTGAATTTACAAAGACGATCTCAGAGCTGAACCTCTATCTTCAAGGTACCAACCAGTTCCTTAGCTCTCTGCATTTTAAATAAGAAATCATTTAAAATTAATTCAAATGTGTGGCGAGTGCGACTGAAAAGCGGTGTCTTACTACTCTGCAACAGAAAAGCCTGCTGTGACGTCAGAACATGCTGGTGAGGATGCAAAACTTCTGAGACTAAATACAAGTTCAAATGGGGACATGAGAGGACGGACTTTGTAGCAAACTAATTTCTAAGTACACTTCAGCAATTGTGTTTAAAATTCAGCAAGTATTTGTTTTGTGAAGCCAGAGGGTACTGATTTGTTAGTCATGATTTGTACTTTACTCTAACAATTTGATTAACAAAATCTGAAATGTGACATTCGAAGCCACATCAGAGAGAAGCAGTTGCAGCCACAGAATTACAAATTAGTAACAATAAATGCTTCCACTGATAGAGTTTCATCACTAAAGACTATTATTTAAATAAAGATGCTCCTTGATAGGAAAAAGTTCCCCAGCTTTCTGGATTATTTATGAAAATATGTCTTGTAGACACACATCCATTGATCCATTTTTTTTTAAATCACAAGAACAATATGCCTCTTGTAACCTTGCATGATTATATTTACACGATTTAGAAACTCAGAATTTATCCTAAATAATACTTTTTTGCACCTATGAGTTTAGGAACTGTCACTAGCCACGCCTGCATCACCTTTCATTGGTCAGATTTGACTGAAGAGCACAACTTGTAGAGCAGCCCATAGCTAGCTGATCAGTAACAACATTACACTTCTTATTTGCATCTCCAGTTCACTTTGGGGATTGTAGTTTCAAAACACAGAGTGTAAAAAAGAATTATTGTGGACTTTATAATTAAAATCAAATATTTGAGCTTTGCCCACCCAAGGGCACTCTAATGCCTGCTTTGCATTCAACATCTGCATATTTACATACCACTGTGGATACAGTTTTGTTGTTGAATAGTCAAGGATAAATAGTTTTCTTGGGACATTTCTCCCAGAAAAAAAAACAGGGACTTGACTTTGACAGAAAAAAAAGCTGAATTTCATCACTCCTCCTTTACATCAGTCCTTTCCTACTTTCCAGAACTCATTTACTTGTCTTGTCCTCAGTCTTAACCCTTATTCCCATTGGTTCCTGCTTTCACAACTTCCTTCTCTCTTAGCTATTCATTACATGGGCTGATAGGAACTGGAATGACAAATACTGTACATATTAGACAGGCTAAAGTGTATAGATTTGTTCACCTGCAAGTTAGGTCCTCTGTACAGGGTTTGGATGCTGCAAATAAAAAGATCTCCCTGAAACATTTATTTAACGTAGATCTTTAATGAGGAGGAAAGGTTGGCAAGAGGTGACCATGGTGTGCATGGTGGGACTGTGTGTGTGTGTGTGTGTGTGTGTGAGAGAGAGAGAGAGAATGAGAGAGAGAGAGAGACAGACAGGGAGAGAGGTGGAAAGTGAGTCTTCTAGCTGCATAGATGAACAATCATGCAAAATTCATGGCCAGGGGAAAATCTGACACTGCTGTCGAGGGACAGGAGGTGAGGAAGGATGAGAGAGCCGTGGAGTGGGATGGGTGGAAGATCATGTGGGTGGATGAAGCAGAGGAGGAGGAACAGTGGATGAAGGAGGAGGAGCAGGATCAGCATTAAATTAATTACTTGCAGTTAAATGCATTACGTAGAAGAGAAGAGAGCATTTTAATGGTTTGTTAGCTTTCCTGTATCCATTAGAAATTTTAGAAAATTCCACTTGTAAAAAGTATTCACACACATAAGAAAAAATAAGTGGGTGAGCAGCGGGGAACACCCTGGATTGGCTGGCAGTTCAGGACAGGGCTAACACATTGTGGCAGAGCTGCTATGACTGCACTGACTTCAGGCAAATTCACATGCACACACATACATACATACACACTCACACCACACTGCACTTTCCCTGTTGCCCTCTGTGCTCATTAAACAGTTGATAATTTCACTATATGACATGTTTCCTTCAGTTTCAGTAGCACATCTGCGTCTGCACACTTGGCTGTTCCACCATTCTTATGTTTATACTCACACAAATGTTACATGAACTTTCCATGTGTTTAAGTTGCATATTCACCTCACTGTCTTGTCCTGTCACTGTCCTGTAAATGCTTAGTCTAATAGGAAAAGTTAAAAAAATATCACTGCAGGGTGTAAAAGCCTTAAGACATTTATATAAGAAAGGTATTACTGCAAATGTAGAGGACATTAAGGGTTTCAACAATGCATCATCATTCTACTTGGTAGATGTAGTTTATCATGCAGTTAAAATAAATTTCCCAGAATGCCCAGTCTGTACAACACCGGCAAATATCTAACACCATTTCCACATCTCCAAGGAAACAGTTATTATACTGTTACAGCGAGCCATGCCTCATGTAAGTGAACTGAGGTGAAAGGTCTAAAAGTAAGATTCTCTTTTGCTCAATTTTGCATAATTTTTCAAGCTGTTTGGTTTGTTACAAATCCCACACATACGTTTAAATGCAGGATAATGGATTAAATAAAAAGGAAAAAGTACTGGTTATCATGCAAAAAAAAATTTTCTAGACAGAAGCCATAAAATTTTTATAATATTAAAGTAAAACCGACTCTTTGTAATTAGTTTTTCAGTTAAAGTGTTTCTTACTGCGCTTTCATACATCATAAAAAATATATAATTACAGATATAAATGCTAAAGATTAATAAAATTTCTAGCTGGCTTCACTGGCTTCACTTTTTTTTCTTTTTTTTTTTTTTTACATCTTGCTACTTGACATTTTACGTCACATGTTTTGTACAAACATATATCCACTGTGTTGGCAGGTCTGTGCAGTGTTGCACTCTGACAGTTACACTAATAAAAATATCTGTAGAGTTATGACAGTCTGGGGAACTGAAAGGGGAAAAAACTGCAGGCTACATGTTTATGTAAGACTGATTAACAATTCAACTGTAACTCTAATTTAATAAAAATGTTTGAAAAGTTTAGTGATGTTGGTTTTTTCTTTTTTAAACTCCAGCCATGTTCCTTGTTTGTGTAGACATCTGTAATTTACGAGGGTTTAGAAGCAATTTCTTTTGAAGCTTTCCTCGTTTTAATGGGCCATCTTTCAGCTCCACCTTTTCCCATTTTCCTTTTGTTTTCTCTTTCTTCTGTGATGTTCATATATTTTTAGCCATTCTTACTCCATGCACTGACTGACTGTTGTGTGGATGTGTGTGTGTGTGTGTGTTCAACCAGTTGTTTGTGAGGATGGAGATCTTATCATCAGGTTAAATGCAGTCAGATTAGGGTACATGCTATATATTTACATGGGAGAAAATTGCAGTCAGTAATCTAAACACTTGTATCTTAGAGTTGCAATGTACCACCAGTAAAAACACAGATTCAGACATGTCTCTCATGTTAAAAAAGCCAATTCTGTAAACTTTTAGGGAGGGACTATGGTGAAGTGAGCTGTATTAGAAAAAAAAGTAGCTATGTATCAACAAAACAATGGCAGAGAAAAGGGGGCACCTTCATGTATTACAAGGGGATCTTAAAATCAAAGAGCCTAACCGTAACCTGCCATAGATTTTTTCAAAAACACTTTATAGCCACAATGCCACTGAAGTCTGAAACTGTCTCATCCATTTGTCCTTCAGACACAATAAGAACTGTAATATTTTATCTATTGACTGAGTCCAAACGAACCTGCAGTGTGCTAAGTAATGTCAGCCAACGTTGCAATGGTGACAAGTGATTCATGTCATACGCTGACAAGACTTTTTAAATGGCCTGGGGGTGTTGACAAAGAGGGTTACAGCAAATGTTATCAAAACAGTTCAGATAGCAAAGCTGTGTATGAGGTTTCTGTGTTTGATGGGCAGAGTCAAAGCTTCAGGCAGAGGAGGTGTGGGTGAGGAGAAAGGCAGGACCTTGTAGACCCAAGGGCACCACACTGAGGCAAAGCAAGGCACCAAGGGAAGGTTATTTTGATAGAAAAAAAATAGTTTTTAGGGTTTTACTTAATGGCTTGAGAGGCTCTTTAAAATATTTCCTCAAGTTTTAAACAATTCTTGTTAACGTAGACTAAATAAAATTGGTACAGCACAACCAAGGACCCATTTGTTAATATTTATTTCCTTGACAACATCCTGACAATGAATAATGACAAATTTCACCAAACTATTAACCTACTCTCAACAGAAGTGAATCAGGTCACCTGCTTAAGAACATGTAAGTGGCTTTTTTACTGCATCCAGATTGAGAGTTTGATATTATTTTATTTGTATCCAGATTGAAGAGATAAAGTTGATTGCATCCAGTCATGGGTGGTATGATTGTTGGTTTACTGGTAGCAGTTCTGTTATGTATTTCTGTTATGGGGTTTAAAAATGACAGAATTTGCATTTGAAGGTGACAGAAAGTTATGAATATTTAAAAGGCAATGTCCATAGACATCCTTTGCATTTATATCTCAGCCAAAGTAAAGCAAATTCCATAATATTTCAAAATGCTGAGTATTGCACTCTGACAATTAAGTTCCACATTTCTACAGAGGCATATTTAGTCTACTTACTCACTCTAATCACAATGGAGAATCTGTTATATCAGCTTCACTCAATTATTAAAATGATTGTATATTATATTATTATAAAATATCATTAGGTTCATTATTATGACACATGTTTATGACACAGTTTGCACACTGTAAGGCATTAAAATGTAATGCTTAAGTGATTCCAAACCCCACTCTGTCTAATTGCCTCCAGGACAATGAATGAAGGTCAATGATATTTCATGTAACTATAATGTTATTGAAAAAGCCTGACAATATGCAGCAACATGCTGCAATCACCCATTCATCCACAACATTGCTTTCTAGTTTATTTTCTACTAATAAAGTGATCCTAACAGGAAAGTGAAGATGAAGTCCTGTCATCTACGTGTCTTTCCTGTCTGCTGGCTTGAATGCTTATTAGAAATAAGTTGCTTGGACATCAATATAAGTGAGAAAAAAGAAGAAATTATTCTGAATAAAGGGTTAACTGTTGCTCTCAGTTCAAAGAATTAAGTAGATTACATTTAACACCTCCAGGTAGTCAGCATCAAGCACAGTAGAGTGTGTGTTAGAAGTCTCCAGCTCATCTTGAATAAGAAAAAATGACTGTACTAGAGAGCACTCAGTGAGGAGTACATGGCTGCTTTGGAGTTTACATCAATGTCAATTTTAATCCCATTTTCTCCTCTCCCCATCCCCTATAAATAACACAACATCCTCTGTTTGCCCTTCATGAAAACCTCACTTAATACCACATCTTCCACATGCATCTTTTGATCTGAATAGATCAGGCACCGTGCAGAACAAATTTACATATTAACAAGATAACAAGTTTGTTGAGTTTTTTTTTTTTCCTCTGGACTCCTTGATGGAACATGTTAACAAAAACACATCTTCTAATTGATGAATTAATGATGTAGTAATCTCATTAGTGTGACTGGCTATGTTTAATATGTCACAGTGATTATGGATATGAGGCAGCTTACGTTCCTCATATTGGTAATTTATTCTTAAGCCTGATTTACAGTAGGGAGCTCGACATTTGAGATGAGTGCCGCTCAACGGAACTTAAGAGTAGCACGTTGTTTTAAATTTATGCAAAAGGTTTTAGTCATGTAATTTTGAAAAGCGGATGATAAGTGTGTCCATCGGATCCAACAAGGAAGCTGCAGGGTGAGCATGGTTTAGTTCAGCAAATGCTAAACTAGGACAAAGATATCTACTGTTCAGTATTCTTGGATACCTGCCAACCATTCGATGAGCTTTTTTAGTTTGATCTCTGTGTGACTTCCTATTCACACTGCAGGACACAATTTTTAAAATGTGTTTTTGCAACATAACAAAATTCATTGCATGCCCGGCATGAAAAATGTGCAGTGAAAAATTTCCTGAAGAAAATACATCACTTTTTTCTGTAAGGCGACACTCATTAGTGTCAAGTGTTCTTCCATAAATCAGGCTTTAGTTGTTCTAAACTGTCAGTGTTTAGCTTTCTGCACTTGAAATCATGAAGTACTTATAACCAAACTTTGTTTTATCACTAGAACCACCCTCATTTTGGGCTGAATTAAAACAAAGCAAATGCTGTTATGTTAAAAGTAAGTCAAAATGTAGTAACTGTTAGTTGAATTCATTTCTAAAATGAGCTAAGGTGATTGGTTGCATCTGGGTACAGTGTTATAGCATTAAGAGACAAGAGTCTTTATGAAGATATATTAACAAAAAAAGGAAAAAAAAAAATTATTGTATCTTTTTGCCCAAAGAAAAACTTACATTTTTTTCAGACCATAACTGAATTCAATATGTACTTGGAGACGGAAATAACAGCTGTAAAAGCAGAAAAACATCACATCAGCATGTGATAGCTTGAGGGGCAACCAGTGGAAAAACAACAGGAAACTTTACAGAGCTTCTTTAAAATTTTATCTCCTTTTTGATACGACTCTATTGCCTCTGTGATTCTCACCATATCTACAGCTGTCGAAGCTATAATCTGACTGTCACATCTCCAGCTTTTTAAGCTTTTAATTTCACAATCCTCTTTAGCAAATGGAAACTGTTTTGGCAATACGTAAAGAAATATTCCAGTGGAAAGATGGATGACATCAATTATAAATCTGGTCTGTTTTTTTAATGCATTATGACCAGAGAATAGGTGCTGCTGAATGTAGGTGTGCTTAAAATGTAGAGAACCTGCAAGAACCAGAGTGCATTGAACCACGCTGGACCAGTGGACCCACTGGTGGGTCTTGTGCTGCATGATGGCTGATGCTTGTTGCTGGCTCATCTATTTTGAAAGAGTAAGTAATATGGCAGTTAGTCACAAACAACACCATATGACAGAAAAACTGTATGGTGAAATATAGATGTTTTTGAAAATATTTTAGTTGAGAAGGCTATGCAATAACACAGTCCTGCTTCATATGTGATGATCACATATGAATCTGCCATGTTTTACAATTTGATCTAAGTTTGATAAGCCTTCTCTCATTTCTCTCCTATGTCTGTGGAGGCACAAATAAGAAATGCAGAGGTACAATCTGTTGTTTAAACAACAAACAGAGCCAGTGCATGCAAAGGAGTAGAAAGGTCAAAGGTGCATACAGCATGGCGAGAAGTTTATTATTGTTTGGCCATGTTAAGATTACTACATTTTTGCTTATCAGGATGATGGATGAACCCAGTAAGGTGAATAAAGGGTAACAAACCCTCGCTGCCACTAGGCTATATGAAACATGGGGTATTGTAGATAAGGCCACAGCACATCACAACTTCTTGTCTTTTACAACTTCCATGACATACACAGGGGGTGGAGAACATATTTACTGTTCCACAAGAAAACATCAACAAAATTATGTGGCTTTACTATTTTTATTTGCAAATGGAGTAGTGCTCTATGCTTCCATTAATCAGTGCCACAGATCGCATTGCAGAAGTGGTTAAAGTAGCATTTTTATTTATTTATTTATTTTTTTTACACCAGTAGTTTTGTTGTTGTTTTTTTTAATTATTATTATTATTATTATTATAGTTACATTTTACAGGATAAAATGAGCTTTTGTCATGTATGACACTCATTTAAAATTCAGTGCCAAAATAGGTTGACAATTCTGTTTCGATTCTAGTATTACAAATGGTTTTAATAGGATCAGCATTATGGGTAAATAATAATAAGACATCAGTCACTGTGAGAGAATGCCGACTCATTCTACTGTGTGAAAGTTATATAAAGTTTACATTTATCCAACAACCAATGCATCACCCTTTTTTATCATCCTTACTTTATGTCTTACTAACCACAGGGCAGACTCCTTCTTGGCACTGAACAATGATATTTGATGTAAAGCCTTCACTGCAGTGACTCATCCCATATGAATACTATTCGCAGAGACAATAAAGTGAAGGTGTAACACATTTAAAACACATATCTCTATGTTAATAATGTTAATAAAAAATGATTTTATACACTGTCTTTAAATTGACAACAAATCTAAACTGAATCTAAATAAAAGCGGTTCAAATGTAAAAGGTCAATATGGAAACTAAAAGAAGACTGGTAATAAATGATACTTGAAAGAGGGGCAAGGCAAAAGAAAAGTTTTATTAAAATGTAAAAAAAAAAAGAACTGGGGGCGAAATGTCAAGTTGTTCTTTTTGATGGAGGCAGACTGAAAGGGTTCTCATTAACACATTTGTTTTTAAGTTATTCACCATAACAAGGCTTGTTGTTGATCAGCAACAATGGAATTTTTCCTAAATTCAAATGTTGGCTCCTCACATAAAAAAGGATGATACTACATTATGCTATTCTATTATTTAAGATCTTACATTCGTAATTACTGCCTCTTAAATTAGAGGGGCTTCTTTCACCTAAAAAAGGGAAGATGCACTCACTGACAGAAATCAAGGAAGGTCCCTTGGACCTTTAGTCAGTATTTTGGAGATTGCCCCTGACTTTATCTTCTTTGAGACAAGGAGGCAATTCCTTGCTCAACAGAATCAGTGTAGCTTAAAAAACCCTCTAAGGGACAGAATCCAGTAAGAAACTTTGATCCAGCTTTCAATTCCGCCAAAAGGTAACCAAAAAGGGGGCTCAAGAAGGGAGACTGATCAGTAATTCCACTGAAATCCTATAGCTGCAGTATTGTAGAACCGAAAAATGTTGTAGCTGTAACATTGCTGTAAAGGCTGCTTTCCCCTTTTTAAAAACCCCCCCCCCCCCAAAAAAAAAAAAAAAATTTCCGTCCTACCTCTACCTCTAAATGTCTTAGTGGCATATTATTTAGCTATTTTAGCTTTTTTGCAGCTTTTTCATTACAGGATAGAACAACACACCCATATTTACGCTAAGCACTGTGTAATGTTTTCATTCAGCTGCAAAATGATTTCACTTGATATCTTGAGACAAGACATGAATTTTTCATCAACTCCCTGAAAAAAGTGATTATACAACATGAAGCAGAGTAAGAGGATATGCCTCTGTAAGTAAATGGGGTTGAATAAAAAAGAGGAAGATATTTCTGATAGTTTTCTCATCAATACACATTGAATACAAAAGTGTTAAAGCACCTTCCAGAATCTTTGGGTTTGTCAAGGGCAACTTTTCCCATTTAGCAATCAAATGTCAAGTATGATGTAGGGTTTTTATGGATGACATAAATGCTTTATTGTCCCTGTTAAAATATAATTTTATAATTGGTTCCAAAAATACTATGTCACACATCATTCTTGCAAAAATGTACAAAATCATTATAAGATATAATCTGGCCGAACACTGGTGAATGCACTCAGAATGAATGACAGGCTGCCTCTTGGAGTACACAACTTATCATCCTAAAAGAGGATGGGCAACAACAAATAAAGTCCACGCTGGCTTCTTGTCAGCTCAAATAATCACCTGGACCTGGCTGCATGAGCAACACATGCACCTCAGAACATCTTGTTTTTCATTTTAGTGCCCATTTTAACAAATTAGAGCCACACAGCCTGTGTGAGAGCACATCATTTAAAGACTGGGTTCTAACCAATTTTTTTTTGGACAAAAATAAACTAAAAAGAAAAGGACACAAAATATTAACCTGAACCTGAAGCAGCACAATATTTGTCTAATGTCTAATTCTTTATCTGCATCTCTCTTTCTCTAAATATTTATCTCTTAACAAGTTCAAAGGTTTTGTTGTCATGACTATCAAAGGGCTATTGCCAAAGACAAACTCAAAGTGAAGGTCCCCTGGCTGGCAGCAGCCTCACACCACAGTTGCGTTAGCCACAGAGGTACAAGTTCTACCCACACAGTGAGTGTGAGTTGAAAAAAGATATGTTACAAAACTTTGGTCAAAAAGATTTTATGAATGTATTTGCAAGGACAGTATTCTCTCTTATATCATAACTGTCAATGGTGAAGCAAATGGCACTATTTAATAGTAAATGAGTAGTTAGTTACAGTTAAATTCTAAGTGAATTAATCATTGGTACTTTTAATGGAACATCTATGTTATCATAATTTAGGACATAATGGTAACTTACTCAGGATTCAAGTGCATATCTGATGTAAAGTTTAACATGCGTAGCACAGGTTATAGTAGGATGTCTCACTACATCAATGTGCTGGAAATGCTAACTGTATGTATGATTCACCCCGCTGCTGAAGATTCATCACATTTGATTTGTACAGACAACAAAACAGCGGTACATTACATAAATTGCCAGAGGAGAGAGGGCACAGCCCAGCTTCTCAGAACAGCCAGACAGCCACTGTGCTGGACACACAAGCATCAAATTGAACACAGCAGCCACTCGGCACATGGAGAGTTGTTTTTTTCTTCTACTCTGCTCTATGCTAAACTGGAAGGGTATGTGACATCAACTCTGCTTCTCATCCGAAGGCTTTATGTTTTTTTCCCTAGTGTCATTCCCTCTTGGTAAATAACCTGTGTTATTTCTGTGCTGCTCCAGTGCACTGATGGATTGTGATAAACCATTGTGCTATGACAGATTGTTGATGGATAGACAGAGGATGGACTGGTTATTGTTTCAGCTGAAGGTCTTAGTGGCCTATGAATCACATCCTTGTCATCCTAATTCCTCTAGCAATAGCCATAGAGCTTTGTACACGATAGTAACATTCCATAACTCCAGATTTTATGAGCATACGCGAACCCCTTTAAGCTGCCGGTCTGACTGGTTCCTTTAACTAGCCAAAGAAAAGCCATGGGGAGTCCATCTTCCAGTCCTAATTTATTTACAAGTCGTCACTATAGTGTGCAAGCTCCAGAGGAAATGAACCCTCTATCAATAACCCAGCCCAGTGCAGTTGGAGCTCTTTACTGGACTCTATGGGATTACTCTTCTCCAGTAGCATACCAAAATATGGCCACCTCATATTTCCAAATGTGTAGTTGGCCAATGAGAATATTGCTACCTGAATGCATCTAGTCTGCACCGCTCACATCTGCTGCCTGCCTTTTAGGCCTGTTAGGAAAAGACAAAGCCAACAAACAGAGCCAATATAGGAGGACTTTCTTGGTCATTATGAGAACATATTAACAGTTGTTTGGTGCGAACTGTGCATTCCGTACAGCATGCTAACATATCTAGAAGGCATAGATGATGTGGGATGGGATAGAGGACAAAATGCATTAAAAATCGTAAATCGTATCAGTCTCAACTTAGAGACCTCCTCATATTTTGGGGAAAAAAGGAGGAGTTCAGCCTGAATTTGGCCAATTTAACATCATGCAGCCAGAACGGAGCGACAGGGCACAAACTGGTCGTATACTCTCTCAGATCAGTGAGCAGCACCATAGCGGCAAAGCTATACTGAAAGGCAAAGTTCTCTGTGAGGAGCAATGTGAAGGCCACACCATTCTTCACGAGGCCCAGGCTCTTCTTCCACATCAGTCAAAAGTCAAATCTGCAGAAGAGATCATCTATTGCTGCTATAGATGACACTTGAAAGGACCAGGCCACAGAACTACGGCTGTTTAACAGAATTATGCATGCTCCACTCTAAGGCATTCAAGGCAGATTGAATGCAGATTGGTGGTAATGATGCAGGGCCGTGATGGCATGGGCATGTCTCTGGAAGCTGCAGTTCCATCCTGGGAGAAATGGCAGTGCAGTGAGCAAATTTGCCATCATTGAAGGAAAAAGGATAAAGGTGTGTAGTGTCCATGCTCCTGCAAATGGATGTACCTTTTAGAATAGGAAATGCCATAAAGTCAAAAAGAAGGAAAAGCCTGTACAAGTACAAACTAATGTTCACAATGTTCACACCTATTCATCTCGATAGAGTAACAGTTTTTGGAAAAAACTCTTAAAACTTACTAACAATACTTACTAATTTTGACTAATTAGGGGTGTAACCTCATCACTCAATGATGGAATATCATGTTTGACTTCTGTTTAGTGGTGAGAAGAGCTGGGAACATGATTTCATGTCAGAATCTTTTGCAAGACCATTTCCATACATCTTGTGATCTGAAGTGATGTGGGAAATGCTCTCAAAGCACAGTACAGGCTCTTTAATATGATAGGAGAATAACTTTAGCATGACTGCTCATACTTAAACATTGTTTCTTATAATTTGTTTCATGACCAAGAAGGCCTAAAAGGATACTCCCTGCAGGATAATAATAATAATAATAATAATAATAATAATAATAATAATAATAATAATAATAATAATAATAATAATA
>JAPZDY010000026.1:2074657-2085273 GCA_029783645.1 Ctenochaetus hawaiiensis
TACCCGGTGAGAACCCACACTGCACAGGGAGAACATGCAAACTCCACACAGAAAGATCCCAGGCGCCCTAACCGGGATGCGAACCAAGGATCTTCTAGCTGTGAGGCGCCACTGCTAACCACCGAGCCACCGTGCAGCTGGTGGCATATAGTTGTTGATAATGCACGTTGCACTAAATTGGATATCTCTTTGCTCATCTCTCCCTTTCATGAATGCAAGGGAACTTGCAGTGGCCTCAAAACTTACTAACAGTGACCTTAAGAACTAGTGTTTGGATTGTCCAATCTGGGCTGCTGTTTCGTACTGTACATGGTAGTGCAACAAGGCACACTGTAAATACCAACAGTATGAATACCTTTAATATGAATAATCCATTAAGTTTTAAAATTAAGAGGTTTTGACTTTCAATCACTTTCATTTCAATTTTTTTGTAATGATTAAGACATGTGCATTTATAGTGAAAAATAAGGTGTTACACTGCATAAAAACTATAATGATATTAAAAGTTTGATTATTTTGTTTTGTTTTGTTTTACATAAACAAACTAAAACTAAACAAACAAACAAAAAGCTGCTCCTGCAGTCAGGGCTGAGCTTTGAATGTCTTCAAAACCTTGCAGTGATGGTGCCAATGCTAATGCTAGATGAGCAGAAACAATAGAAAAAGCAATTTAACCTGTATTTACAGTGAAGAGTCAGTCTGTTGCTGGAGTGCAGAGCCACATGAGCACTGTGCGTGTTCGGAGACTTTTCCACTAACCTCATGACACATCATAGATGGATAGCATTACACCTATAACCAGGGCAGGAATTTCACCCTCTGTCTGGCCTTGATGCCCTTCTGAAAATCATATGCCCATTGGCCACTGTGGCCTTGGTGCCCCTCTGTCTAGTTGTTTTTTTTCCCCTTCTTTTTCTCTTTCTTTTCTTTGTTTTTTTTTCGGCAGCCACCCTGCCTCTCTGCCTCTGCTATCAAATCCACCCTGGCAAAAGAACCTTAACATAACCGGTCGACAGTCTACTCCCTGCTTCCTAACCAGTCACACAACAATTAAAACCTTTTTCGTTTATCCGTATTTATGTTTTGTTAGAAAAGTAGGAGAGCTGGAGACATTCAGAGCAGAAAACAAGTCAGTTGGAGCAACACACTCATTTGTGCAGATAACACAAAAAAAGTTGTTGCCAAAATTAACAATGCTATTAACTCACAGCTGTTTCCACACAAACAGAGCTCTGTAATGGTTATTAATACTAAGGTTCTTTCATCCTTGTTTCCAGGTTGATGTTTTTTTAATCAGTTTGACAGTTGCATGAAGCAGACCCTCAGTGAGGACTGTCCTTCAGAGATTCAGATGAATTATAACTAGGTTCAGATTAGGATTCAGCATTAGTGGTTATGGATTATTTTAGGCCTGAGGCAAACAATGTCAGGAAATGCTCCGAGCAGCAGAGCACTAACAACCTGTGTTTTTGAGTGTGTGCGTGTGTGTGTGTTGCATAACACAGGGTGAAGACTTGGAAAAGAGCTATAATTAAAGTTATAGTCAGGTGACTAGTCTGCTGAATGACAGATCCTAATTAGCTGCACAGAGAAACAATTTTGCACAACCTAGACACTCATGCACATACACACACACCTACAGTGCCTGTGGCTGCATCTGTCTTCCAGCCCTCGTCTTTAGGTTAAAATTAAGGTAGTTTTTTGATTTTACTTTATTCTTTTTTTCTTGTCCTCAGGCTAAATACAGTTCCATAGCTTTTTTTTCTGCACTGTCTCCATTGCTGTGGAGATCACAAGCATGCCAATTTGTATTTCTCTACCAAACTTGCTCGAAGCATGGTCACTTGTCTTTTAGATTTTCTTTCTGCTTCAGTGCATTAATGAAACTTAAATTATAAAGTTAAATAATAAAACTAAATTGCTTATGAGGAAAACTAATTCAAAATAAAACAAAAGGGAAATCAAATACTGAGGAGATGTTAACACATTTATATCTCTGTTAAACAAGAACACTCTGTTCCTCAGAAACCTGATCTACAAGAGTTAAGCAATGACTGGAATCAGAGAGCTCAATATTTAGAGTAAAGATTAGGTTGAAACCTTTTTTATTTTGAAGTCAGACGGCATGTAGGCACAAAATAAGAACTTTAAAGCTTAGCTAGCAGCCGTTTAAGTAGTTCAGTTGTGGGCCCTGACCAAGCTACAACAGCTCCCTTAACACATGTTAAAATATTACACAGTCGCTGTCTTTTACATGTTAAAAACACTTGATTGAACATTCAAACGCTCTATAAAACAGTGTTAAATGTGTTTGACATAATTAAAATGGAAATGGTGTCACAACATGTAAGACAAGTTGGAGCTGCTTTAAACTGTCATTAGGTCGTTTTATCTGAGAATAACAAACATCAGTATCAAGTTTTATTGCTTCCCATTCACTGGTTGTTGAGTCTTGACCAAAGGACAAACAAAAAAACTTGTTATCATTTATTGAGCCACTGACTAGCATGGCTAAAAAGTTGCCCTGTATGTAGCACTAGCGGACTGGGAACTATGAAGATCAAAAGCAAATATTATTAATATCAGTCATCAGTCAACAGCTTCTACCAGGAACAAATTTTACACATCACAAGCAACTTCCTGCAGTTAACTGCAGCACACAAATTGAGCTTTTAAATGTGCCTTGTCTTTATTGAAAGGTTATTTCACTGTCCTCTGTCTGGCTTACTCAAATTCGGTCATAAAACTCACAACTTTTACAAAATGCCACTGATAGAATATTAATATAATCTTATTACACCCAGTTTGACCTCCCCTTATGTGAAAGCCACATTGGATTTGAGTGCCTCTGCTCATGCATAAATCATTACACAGGCTTCCAGCATCATATCCATCCAACCTCATCATCTCTTATGTATCCCCTTGTGCCCTCCACTTGCAGGAATGCTGCTTACTTTACTCTTCCAAGAATTACAACTGTTTTCCTACCATGTCTCCAGTCAGTTATATAAGGTTTTTCTTTCATTAAGGACTCTTTTCTAGAAGCTTTCAAATCAAAACCTGCAATTTCAAAATCTATCTAGATGCATTTTAACCAACTACAAATTATCACAGTGTGTTGGTTTAGCAGGCACCTCGACCTGTCTCCATCACATCACTGTCAGGTGTCTGTTTGAGCTGAATATGTGTGTGTGGATCATGCATAGTCTGTGTGTGTGTGTGGGTGGCTGTCTGTTGGCCTCTCCTGTGTTACATGGACCTGTCTCACACAGTGACTTTACCTGGCAGTAGAAACCTGTCCTAGCTGCCAATTTTCCATCCTCCTGCATCATCCTATTCTGCACTGGGTTTTGCTTTGTAATCAAATGTTTTGTCCACCACCTAATGTTTGTTGAGCTGTCCTGGTGGGGATTCCCTCTATGGTTTTGCTGGCTGAATGCATTAATACCACCCATTTTACAGCAATAACCACTGCAGCTGCCCATTTTAAACAATGCAAAGAGCATGTAATTATAGGTTGTGTGTCATCATTTAAGGAAGCAGTGCACATTATATGAAAAACTCAAATGGACTATTTGGACCTTTGTTTGTTTTTTTGGATCATGATCAGTGGGAGGCAATGTCAGTTAGTAGGTCCACCAATTTGGTCCAGACTGAAATAGCAAAATATATCCTTACGTGATGAGGGTATTTGGTGATCCATGATTTTCCCTTTAGCTCCAGAAGGGGATAGAAAGGTTTCTTTCAATTAAGGAAATTAATCAAAATCCACCAAAGAGACTGGAACCAATCCAGTTAATTTTATTTATATTGCTCGGTTTCACAAATTACAAATTTCCTCCAGGGTCTTTCCAATCTATTCACAGACGACACCTTCTGTCCTTAGAACCTTGATTCAGGTAAGCAAAAAATTAAAAGTAAATACACAATTAAAATGCAATTCTTTGGGAAACACGTAAATTTCTGGGAGAGCAGCACAGGAGGGATCTCTCTCTCAGTACAGACAGATGCACAATAAATATCATGTATAGAGTAAATAAAAAACAAACAAAACTTTGTTAATAAATTCAAAATCTTTGTACAAATATTAATGTTCCATAGACATTATACCCTAAAGACTGCTGATTCACTGGCCTTTTCTGTAGTGTAGCTGTGGGATGGTTTTCCATTTAATTTTTTTACACGTGCTCATGTCTCCCTCAGGATGAATTGCAATCACTTAGCTGATGGAAGGTGGGGCAGGCTGTTATTGAGGAATCCTCCGCCTTCACACCTGGCTTCAGCCTGACTGCAGATTTCACAATATTGGTTTTATTGACAATTCTTATCTACTTTTGACCTCCGATCTCACTTCAAAAGTGATAATGTTCATCCTAGCAGGCCAGAAAGTGGAATGCTAGCAGCCAGTTTGCAGCAAGCTGTATTATCCTCTTCAACTGTCTGATGCTACTTCTGCCTATCAGCCTTGTCTGTCAATACCACTGTCACTGCTCACTTTTGCCATATAGACCCCGAGTACAGACAGGACAAACTGTCCACACAGTATGACTGAAAGCCTTTCATGCTCTGTGAACCTCTGTCAGCTGCCCTTCACCTCTGCCCAGCCTGTTGTTGCTCCACCCTCCCAGTCAAGATGGCTCTGAACAATGTGCATGTGCAGCCTACTGGGAACAAGACATTTATGCACAGTTTAGCTCAGGCTTAGTCTAATTCAGTCTCATCACTACTGGTGCCTCAGATGCACGTGTCCTGTAGTTTTTTTTTTTTTTAATTTGGTGTCAATGAATGCTTTTGCATACATGTTTCAACAAATGCTAGTCTTATCAACCTCTCTGTTTTTTAAATGCATCAATTCCTCATGAGTCACAATTTTATAAATGTTACTTTACTGATCAGAGAACTACAGGTCTATTAGAAAGAAAGAAAAAAATCTTTTCGATCCTTCCTTCTTTTCTTGCTTTCAAAAATTACAAAAAAAGGTTATTGAAAATAAATTATATAGTGAAACAGCAAAGGGTGTGTAATGGATTTAATTTCTGTTTTGTTTCAAGAAATAGAGTTAACAATAGAACTTCTGTAAATTTCTTTGTAGATCTTTCCTACATCATCTGAAAACTGCCTAAAATGCTTCATCTAGATTCTTGACTCGACTAACTGATGGTAACACGATACATCTATTTGAACTTTTCTGCAATGTTAATTTTAAAACAAATTTTAAAACCTTGGTGCTCTACAAGACAAGTGCCACAGTTTATCACTGACCTTTTGAGCCTCCACACAACAAGCCAAGCTCCCAGGTCCCCTATGTGCAGGGGAAATGTACCTTCCACCTTTTTAAGACCAGTTTGTAGCCCCAAGATTTGGAATAGTCTCTAGCCAAGCCTAAGCTCTTTTGATGCTGTGAACTATTTTATTACACAAGTGCTAAGTCAAAAAGTACCACAGCTGGCCAGGTGCCCTCAGTAAGTGGTTTGTAAATCTTTGTGCCTGCATGGCTTTTCCCTAGTTTTTCTGGTCTCCTCCTTCAGTTCGAGGACACACTGGTTCATGGCTACATCCCAAGAGAGCTAAAACAGGCCATGGGCTTAATAAGCAGGTGTTTTGTTCATTACTTGCAGGACGCATGTGTAATTGCACATCCACAACCATTTCTTCAATAATTATTTCATTTTACAGCAGAAAGCACTCTAT
This sequence comes from Ctenochaetus hawaiiensis, assembly GCA_029783645.1. Lineage (NCBI taxonomy): Eukaryota > Metazoa > Chordata > Actinopteri > Acanthuriformes > Acanthuridae > Ctenochaetus > Ctenochaetus hawaiiensis. The sequence goes on from JAPZDY010000026.1 coordinate 2,080,349, forward strand.
TTTTGCTGTGTTATATTCAGGCATGGGTGGTGTAAACACACATCTCAAGTAATATCAGGTCAAGGGTTTATTGTCAGTTCACTGACATGAACTTAACCCTGCAGCTTTAGTAGTATAATGGAATAGGCGTAGTTAAAAGACTCCAGAGAAATGTAATGTATGGGTCTCTGCAAAAGATTACATTGGCATTGTATCCCAGATCTGGTTTAGTTCACGGTTATACTGCCATCTGTAATGGATTATAAATGTCGAAATGAGTTTCATCTGGACTGAAATGAAATCTATCAGCTTCTGTGTTTGGCACTGAAACTTGGACAGCTTTCATTCTACCTCCCTCTCTTTTTTTTTTTACTTGCTTTTCAGTTATTACAATTAAATCTTGTTTACAGATGTTTCATTCTATGACTGTAAAAACAGGCCAGAGTTTCAAAGCAGGTTGCAGGCCTGCTTTGGCCAACACGTAACACATAATAATCACACCAAAAACAGGAAGCAAAATTGATACAAATAATAACACTGTGTGCTTATTTAAACCACAGATATGTCAAACCTTTACCTTTTTATATGTGTCTTTTGATATACATATCCTTAGATATATGAGGCATTGTTCAGAGGAGATGGTGGTAGCATGATTGCAAGACAACTGCCTGAAACAACATCAAGGTCGACAGTTTGAACTTGACCATTTTGACAACTGTCTGAACATTTTATCAGCTTTGTTTGTGGTGAAAAAAACAGGTGTTTGGAACAAGGTTTTTGGAGAGGCAAAATAAGCCACAACTCATATTTTCCTATCCCTAACTTGTTAATATCTTGAGTCAAGGTCTAACAAGAACCTCCCCACAAGATTGAAAACTTTTAATGAAAAAAAGACATTAGCATTTGTATGAAACATCCCCACATAGCCTTGGTTTGTGAAAACATGCATTGACTTACACTGACACTCGGAGCAATGCTAAAATTTAACAACAACAATAACAACATCAACAAAAACATGCATTTAAACTAAGATGATTCTCAACATTTTGAAGTTTATGTTAGTTTGTAAGGAAAATAAGGAGACTTGCCATCATTTAATTATTAGAATTCACTGTATTTAAATGAAATAGAAAATATGAAAACTCAGTGAAAATTAATGTCTTTCAGTACATTCACTCACCCACAAAAAAGTGGTTATTCACAAAAACAATTTCCCCCCCTAATTTTACTCACTTTACTGATAAAAACTAATGCCTCTTCTTTTCCATCCCATGTAGTCAAAGAGGACTGTGGCTGCAGCTGCTCTGCTGCCTTCACAACAGAGACTATGTAGACGCTCGGTAAGAGTTTCAATTTTAGCTTGACTTTGAATTGAGTTATACTGAATACAAGGACGTAATGATTTTTCTTTTAGTTGTTTGTTTGCTGGGTGTGCGAGTCTAAAGCTGAATTTGATTGTCTCCCTTCCTCAGACTCCCTCTGGTCAGCTTTTAAGCTCGTTTATTTTTTTCTGTTCGGCAGTACATTTGTGGAAGGCTTTCCAAGCCATAAATCTTCTGTCATCCCTGGTTCTGATGCTTGCACAGAAAATGGAGAGTTGGCGAGTTTACCCACGTGAGCATGATTGCAAGGAAATCCATGTATGCCACAGAGAAAAAAACACTTAAAAGCAGTGTGAAGCATTATGTTATGGTTGGATGTTATTCACTGCAGAGGTGGAGGATCTCTTGTGTTCTAACTGCTCTTGCTGGTAATAATGTTATATTGTTCTTATTTAATTAAATAAAGTTAGAGATATAACAGAAAATGTATAGACCATCATGAAATTTTTTCCCTTTCAAATTTTATTCATTTATTTATTTGGAAGACCAGATGTGAATGTGAAAGTGATGACAGCACCTCATTTGGGTTGTTTTAGTTGTGTTTTTTTGATCAGAGCCAATTTTTGGCAAAAATGCTAAAATGCCTCACTGAACCACTTAAAGATTTAGCCTAAATTGCCAGTGTTAAAGCCACAATATACAACTACTGCATTCTAAGTTTGCAGTTTAATAATATTTTGATGGTACATGGACTTGTCATAGGGTGAACAATATCTCCGTGTAAGTCACTCTTCGCCCTGTTTCCAGCTCCTGCACCATGTAACTTGGAGGATAAGGCACCAAATGGTACAAAACATGTTTTATAGCATTCCCTCTCACACACTGAGACTAAAACTCCATCATATTTTGTAGAGAAGCTTTCTGGTATTGACTCTGATGTTCTCCATTTACTCTGTGATTCATAGTGTTTTTAGAGGTAACCGGTAACTGCTGCAACTGTAGCTACTAGTTAGCTCTGTCAGCCATGTGGAAGCTTTTTTATTTTTTACATTTTTTTTGCGACTTTATATCATGGGAGTTTTGAGGGTAACAGCCTAACTATGACAGAGACAAAGATACAGAAGAAAATGGGGATGGAGGCGAGAAAAAGAGAGAGTGAGTGAGTACGAGGCTTGGAATGGAGTGATGTCAGGCTGGCTTTTTGTCATCGGCAAGAGCATCACAATATAGGAGCAAAGAGACAGAGGAACATTTTGATGATGGAAAGAGAGGAAAAAAAGGGAGTGACTGAGTAAGCAGCCGAGGTAGGAGTAAAGTCAGAGTCAGACTGGCTTTTAATCACTGGAGACATCACCACAAGGTACAGAAGAGGATGTTGACACAGAGAAAAAGAGTGTGACCGAGCAAGGAGAGAAATGTGAGCTGAGCTTTGCGGTGTAGGTGAGAGTTTTGTAGATAAAAGGTTACAAGACATACACCAAGGGTGACTTATTAGTGTTGGACTATTAACCGATACTAGCTACCTTGCTAAGTTGTTTGTCTTGTGTAGTTCCATCTGCTCAGTGTTTTGCTATGTTGGCAAAATTGTTGACTTGCGTGTTTTTGATCATAAACCAAATCAGCTCACTTAGACAGAGTTTTAGCCAGGAAGCATATTGTCTCTGGGTCGAGTTGCATTAGCCAGGCAGTTGTGCTGTTAAAAGTGGTGTGCAGTGCTTGTGCAAACTTTAGCTCTAATTTTAAGACAGAAATTTTAAGGATCTAAGATTTTTTAAGATTGATTATGTTACTGTTGGCCATACTAACACATACACACAATAGCATTCCATTACCGAGTAGTTTTTCGAGGTCAGAGGGTTAAGTTCCTGCACTGGATGAGTTGAGTTGAGTTGTGACTTCCCAAATCTGAACCTGTAATGCTCTACTATCAGTCATTGTATGAAACCCACCCCATGTAAGATAAAGAGCTGTGACTGACCTGACAGGGCTCCGGTCAAGGGAAAATCTGTCTGAATGAGAGAGCAGCCAGACCCATCTGAGTGAATAAACTATGAGCTTGTCAAATTGACCACCAGATCATCTGGTTCCCAGGATACCACAGGATCAAAAGATAGGATAGAAACTCAAAGTGCTTCTGCATAGAGGAGTGTAAAAGAAGATAGGTTTGGTTTCATAATCATAATAATCATTTAACTAAAAATGAACAAACAAACACAAAGTTCTCTGGTCAATCCAAACAGGAAATCAGAAAACTAAAATTAGGGGAAGGCCTGGTCCCAGAGCCTTCATAAAAACTTATTTACACCAGCCCACAGCTTTACAGGCATAACTCAAATAAATTAAGTATCACCTTTGACTTCCAGATATTTTGTTTAATTTTATTTTCACTGTATGTATTGTGGGATTTTTTATTTTAACAAAAATATAATAAAATATAAAATAAAAATAAACGTTTTGCTTACTGAGTATGTGCAGTTGTTTCTATAGTTATTTTCTGTTGTTTTATAATGGCAGGTTTTGCCCTCAAATGTTTAAATATACAACAAGCACACAGAGCAGTTTTCCAACACACACTCAAGATCTTAAAAATACTGTATCCAGGCATACAGACTGAAATATGGGCCTCACCCTGTGCTTCCAGCGGTGATGTGTCTGTTCAGGTAAAAGGATTACACAAAGGGCTTCCCCATTCCCTCGACAGCTTCAAGCCCTCACACCATCCAGCGCTTGTGATGATGTCACAGGTGAAGTCGATTAAAGTCTGCGAGGCTTTAGTGCTCAGTGACATTGGCTGTGGGCTTCTTAACAGCACTTACGCTGACAGTCTCTAATACTTGTCTTAACCACTGTGGCTGGTTAAAACAAGTCTGCTGTGTGGCCTTTGGTGACATTCCACTCGCAGATTTCTGAATACTGACGCTCAGGTTTTCACATTTATCTCTAAGTGCCACTCGGTGCTGCATATAGCCATAGAAGATTAGAATATTCATCGCACTTACTAACTCTTGTTAAATATAAAAAGAACTTTGTCTTAAAGGGCACTTACCCCTCTCATTTCCTCTGCGTTTCTCTCCTTTAGCGAAACAATCTCTTTCAATAATTTTCTCTGCCTCAGCTGAGGTCTTAATCGTGTCCCTAACTCTTAAGTTCAGTCTAGTCTCTCCTCTTTTTCTTTACCTGTGGTCTTAATCTCTTTCTTCTCTCCTTGATTAAAGTAAAAAAAAAAGTTTTAATTTTCTCATTAAAGACAGGAAGTGTATCCACTTTAACCATCCTCTCTGAGCAAGCTGAATTCTGCAAATGTTTCTCGGATGACTTCTCTAGTTGGAGTACTGCCTCAAGTAAATGTATTCCTTTGAGGGCGAGAAATATGTTCTTTATCCAAGGCCTTTTCCTTTTCATTTTCTTTTTTCTCCCCATGTAATAAATCATTATTCATAAAGTGTCATCCTAGAAACCAGTGATGCCAGATAGAAAGAAGATAGAGACGTTTGTGTTTGCATGTGCGTGGGTGTGTGTGTGTGTGTGTGTGTGTGTCACTGCAGAGGAAGATTGAGAATATTTGAGGATGTGGGTTTTTGAGTGCATGCAATCTCATTTTTGAATGTAGGAAAATATATGTTT
>JAPZDY010000026.1:2130221-2147550 GCA_029783645.1 Ctenochaetus hawaiiensis
AAGCAGTTGTTTCTTTCCAGTCTGCCCTTATCTCCAAACTGCTTCTTCATGGTCCAAGTCTTCTGTGCTGTGTGTGTGTGCGTGTGTGTGGGTGCGTATGATAGCGAAAAGTAAACTGGATGCTTCTTCTGTGTAATGTATATAGTATACTGGAGAGTGTGGTGAGAAGTGCCAAAACATGTCTTGAAGAGGGATCTAAACTCAGAGTAAAGCAGCAAGAATCAATGCTCTGGTGCAGTGGATCTGGTACTGCAGTGCAAGAAAAGTCATAAGTTAATAAAATGCCCTTGTTGATAGGCTGTGAATATTATTCTTGGCTTTTTTGAGCCGCACAGCAGCTTAATACTTTGCATGTTGCCTGATGGTCACACTGGCAATGCAAATGAATGGAGTTCGGTTGTATTCAGGTCTATGGCATCATCTGATTTGGCAATTAGAGCAGCTTGTTGGCTAGCTGTATAGCAGGACAGTGAGTGTTCCTGATTTTTCAAGGGGTAAGTCACCCACCCTATGTTAATTTTGTGGCATCCTGGTGAAGAGTTTGAAATTAAATTAAGAAATTTCTTTTTTCAATAGAAGAACCCAATGTTGAGGAGGCACCCTACCTTGATGTGAGAGAATGCAGTTTTCTGGCTTTGCAAGTCAATTTACCCTTATAATTGGAGAGAGAGGGCTATTATATATTTTGTATTGTGTGTACCGATAAAATATTTTTCCATGTGTTAGTCGAACTGTTAATGCACAGGCTGACAAAGGTGGTTGGAATATGTGCCAAGGATATGCTGTACAGCTGACAGGTTTTGAATACCTTTTGTCTATTTGCTTGTGTGTTTGTTTGTTTGTGTGCATGTGTGTTTGTGGGTGTGTTTGTGAGGTAGTTGTATGGATTGTTGTTATAGTAACCAGTATGTAGATTGTGAGTTTCTCTGGAACTGGGAAGTCATGTTGGTTGGCAACCTTCGGCTAATGGATCTAATGGATATTGTCAGATGGTGTGTGGGTGCCTTCTGTTATGTCACTAAATGTCAACCAACTTGTCTACTCATTCCTTGTTGTTTTTGCAAAGTTGTTTAATTTTTACTAGATAACATTTTTCAATAATAAAGCTTTCAATTATTGTACAGTACTTTCTGGTACTCCAATTGCCTCAAGAGTGTTTAAAGCTGTTACCTGTGGCTTGCTAGGGGGTTGCCACAATATCATGGCTGTACTGAACAGTCAAAGATTCCAAGTTCATTCATAACATTGACAATCAAATTCTAAATCAACATTTGATATATATTTGATACATATCATACTTATTACAGGCTTTAGGATGTTGTGTGGGTTGGACAGGTGGAGCAGAGGGACAGAAGCAGACAGCCTCTAATGATGACTGGACCTTTGATAAGGTATGTATTACCTTTATTCTGTGGAAATAAACATCTGGAGTCAGACCCTTTTCTGCTCTGATCTGGAGTCATTTATCAGCAGGAGTCTGGTGTTTAAATGGGATTTAACTTCACTTCAACCTTGAAATGATCCAGTGGTCAGACTCATGCAGGTAATGCAAGGCGATTATTCACCTTGAACAGGGTAAATAAGAGGGAAGGTGACTTTGTAAAATTAAATTATGTTGTATCCAAATGCTTTGTTTAAAAACCTCAATAGAGGATTAGAATGCCAAAAAAGATATTCAATAGAGCCCACACAAAAGATTAAAATAGTTAAAATTTAAATGTATAACTGACCACTGTAGCACCTGGTGAAATTAATGTCACTATTGCAATGGAGCTTTTCCATCCAAGAGCAGTAAACATGAAACATTTCTTCCTAAGTTTAGAATCTTCTGTTCTCCATCCAATTATTTAGTCTGACTGAAAAATCTCTAATGTTTAATAGATCAAATTAAATAATCCATAATTAAATAAATTTAAAAAAATGTAGAATAAATACAAATTAATATAAATTAAGTAATGACAAAAAAAAGTTATTTACTAACCAGTTATTTAAAATTTTTCTGCTTTGGTTCCATACCATATAGTAGACAGCATCACAAAGTATATGATGTGCAATTACAGTAGAAACATTTTTGACATGCAACTGCATTGTTTAGATATTAAAAAAGACAAAAAAACATGTTTTTTTTCCAAGCTATTTTGTTGAAGATGGTTTGTTCACACAACGCAGCTTCAGTGTGTGTGTGACTTAAAAAAAAAAAAAAAAAAACTGTTGCAAAACAGTGTGATCCTTTCTGTTTAGAAAATCCAGTAATTAAGGGTTTATGTCATGCTAATGGTCTTTGTAGATTGAAACCAGATTGAAATGCTGTAGTTCATTCCCAATCAATAGCACACAGCTTATCAGTGTTCACAGGAAGTTGGAAACAACACCTGCCTTCACTGATAACAGCGGTCAGCAAAAGTGATACCAATGGATTCTGTTTAAAGAGACCATGAATCTGCTCTGAAACCTGAAAAAAAAGTGTGAAAATGTGTGTTGGGACTTTGCAGCATTCATATTTATGAAGGATGGTCTATGATCCAGGGCATATGTGATCTATAGCTGTCATTTAGATATGCTGCTCTGAAACCTGTACGTGCTCATAATATAGAACGATTACAGCAACACAGACTAAGCATAGTTCTAATAGCTAAAGCATATAGACAAAACACATACATACATACATGCAAGTGTTTAAAAGATATCTTAAGCCACAGGTCAAAGGAAGTCAGTCTGAGACTCAATTAATTCTTGGGTAAGTCATGCCATTGAGAGACCAGACAGATGCAGAAATTGGGTAGGCTAGACATGAAAACATAAGATTAACTGAAGTAAATAACTTAAAAATGATAACAGAACAGGCAGGGCGATATAAAACAAGTAAAAGTGGAACAGTGAAAACAGTGGAAAGTCGAATCTACATATAAAACACTGCAACAAAGTTCACTAAAGAATAATCCCACTTACAGGAGTCCACCAGAGCAACAACAAAAAATCCAGAATGTAGGAGTAAAGCAGGAACACAGAGAAAAACCAGGACAATGCAGGACTGGGAAACCAGACACATACACACTAACAGCTCAAAGATAACAATAATGACTAATAATCAATCAAAAAGATGAGAAAGCATTCAAAGACAGGAAGAGGAACAAAGCATGACAGAGGGAGAAAACTTCAAAGAGGCTAATAACAACACTAAAATAACAAACCATGACATTCACACTTTTTATCAACACAATGTAGAATCTGCAGAAAATCTAAAACTCCCATGGGCTTTTACAGATGAATTGTGTGTTTGCATGTTCATTTGTATGTGTGTGGACAAATACCATATACTAAGTAAGCTTCGGTGAGTGCATATGTCTATTGAACAGAAACCAGATGTGAATGTGAATATGTCTGTTAAAGTATGTGATAGTGCAAATGTGCGTGCATGTGTGTGTGTGTGTGTGGGTCAATGCGTTGATGGGAGAGAGGAAGAAAATTCTAGAACTCTTCAGGACCTTCAATGCCTTTGATCTTTTGATTCATCAACATTCTATAACCTTTAAATGGACCTTATATTAAAGGCAACAGGGGGTAAACCTAAAGCTCTGATTAAGAAAAAACAATATCACTGACATTTTAGCAACATTATGTTATAAAGAAGAGAGCAGAAGAGTTCATTCAATAAAAAGACAAATAATTTGGTTGGTTGAATAGATACAGATACAGATAATTCTATACTCATCCCAAGTGTTTGGATGTTGGCATGTTACTTTACTAACTCTGTTGATGTTGCTGACTAAAGAGTCTTGCTTTATACACTGACATAGATTGTCTTTGTGCATACGTGTTAGAACCTAAATGTGTGTGTTTGTGTGTGAATGAGTGTGTGGGTGTTCCTGTGTGAACGTGAATGTGTGTGTGCGTGTGTGTGTGTGTGTGTGGATGCGCGCGCATGTGTGATGTCCTTGAAATGTCCAGTCTTTATTCCAGCAACAGTTCCATCAGTTTTGCAACAACTGGACCTTAAGTTAAAATCAAGAGGTGAGGACGAAAGGAGCCATTCAGCTTTAAAGAAGACATTAAAGCAAGACGCTAAGTAAGGGATGAGTGTCCTTGGAGCTAAAAAATGGGGCTAGGGATCTAAGGGTGGGGACTGAATGAGGGCAGGGCCAGAGACCTCAGGTAGATTGCCTTTGTCTTAGACATGAGTAAAGCAAAAGACCTTAGATGGACAGTTCGGGGGCGGACAGAGACAGAGCTGGAGATCTCAGGCAGTGAAGGAGCAGGGCAAAGGCTGAGTTGGAGGTCTCAAGGGGGCCAGCAGAAAGTTGGTTTAGCGACAACAGGTCTGTAGGTCGATCACATGGCAGCACAGGTGGGTGGAAAACCTGTAGAGGTAGATAATATTGGTAAAAGTCTCTGGAAGCTGTTTATGTCGACAGGAAGACTATGGCAAAATCAGGATTTCTGTGAAGATTAAACTGGAGGTCAGAAATCAGAATCCCTCTGGAGAGTGTCATAAGTTCCTACTGCTGCTTAAGTGTGTTATTGTGTATACATATGTATTTGTATGTGTGTATTCCTCAACTCTAAAAGCTGTTTTTAAATCATGCATCTCATAGTGTATAATTTTGCCAAAAAATTCACTGTAGTTGTTCAATCTACCTATTCTTATTAGCTTAATTTTCAGCCCCAGCATTTAGCAGATTGCAGGAAGAAAAAAAAAGCTTGGAAAAACTCATAAACTAGAAAGGGAGCTGATGCAATTAAAAAAAAAACACACATAAAAAACACAAAAGTCTGTCAAAATTAAACAGACCAATGTGTTAATATTGGTCTTAGATTGACCTGCTAGCCAAACATGACATGACTGATGCTTTTCTTTTTGTCTGCTAATGTGTAAATAAGTGTGAATTCTAACTTTATGTTAATAATTATTAATATATTAATATGTAAGTATAGTGTCACTGAATCATGGCTGTAACAATTGCACTTTTTGCATATGTGACTCTTATTATTAGGTCAGTCAGACAGCTATATTTTTAACATTAAAACAAATATTTTATGTAGTTTCTCTGGAAATGAAGTTCAGCTTCTTACATGTGAGACTGTAACAGTATTTTTTAACAATATACCTCAACACTTGTGTGTCAGTGGAGCGTCTCTGGGCATTATTATTATAAAATACTGAGAAGCAAGTGGCCATGGTTTCCTAAAATTGAATAGAAACAAAAAAATGATGGCCTGTTTTGTATTCAGTGCTTCAGGGACAAGAGCACTTGCAAATATTGAAATATTTCCAAGAAGGGCAAATTTTTTATTTATTTCTTAGACTTTCTTTCATGCTGGGGCTTAGTGCTGTTCAGTTTTAGCCAATAGTACCCTCATTATCTTGGCTCCAGGATATTTCATATTACAGTTTCCAAGCCTTATGGTTGGTTTGTTAGTTGTACCTCTCTAATATGGTGAAAACTACCAGATGTGGAAAATGTTCCTGCTTAAGATGCTTTTGTTCACTTAATGTGCACCATTTTCACTTTTTTTACACTCAAGCATGGACTAATATACATGCACACACATATAACAGAATAGAACCCCAATCTTGAATCCTCTTTTAGTAAAAGAGAAAGCATGAAAAGCACAGAATGTTATAGTCATAAGACAGTGGATAAAAAACGATGAGCTGTATAAGTACAAACATGTCTTAAAAATTCTGAAAAATGATTGTTAAAACATAAAATATATTTACTTTCATGTTGATTTCTAATCATGTTTTGTTCTATCTTCATAAATAAATTAATTTACAAAATCCCCCATTTTTTCCAAGGGGATACATATGATGATTTTTAAATTATAGTTCATGAAATGACACTGCATTCAGTAATCACAGCAATGACTCATGCAGCTCAATGGTATGTGTGTCTATTGTATGAAAGTGAATAACTGATGGGAGTGTGTGTGAGAGATAGTCTGTATTGATTTTAAAAGCAGCGTGTGTCTTGTCTCATATTTCAAATGAGTGCACCACCTTGTGTTCTGTATAGAAACATTTGGCAGAAACTGTCCTTACCGCTGTGCAGGGCAACATTAAGGTGTGTGAGTTTTTGGAATGTGTTAATTAGTTTGGCCCATTGTTGATTGTTAATTTTAGCAGTTTGACATTGACAACATAGTTCTCTAACAAAGCATAAATCCCTTTATATTGTAACCTTTTGTTGTTTGGAACCAACAAGCTTTAGCCTCTGAATAACTTTGATTGTGTCTTTTAAAAATTCTCATGTTGTGGTAAATGTTTCCATTGCTACATGTGTAGCCTGTAATTACTGAATAGTAATTGCTCATGTTGTTTTTCTTAGGCACCAATGGTGACTGACAAGACCTGTGAAAAGGAAAAAAAAGGGATGCAGTACAAGAGCCCCTGGCACAGATTCAAACACAAAAACAAGGTCAAGTGAGAGTAAATTTTTAGTAATAGAGAAATATATGATGTGCTTGTGTTATACTGGTCGATGTACTGATCGTCAAGCCACACATGAGTGTTGACACAATGAGTGTAAATTAGAAAATAAAACATCCTGTCAGCCCCTGAAGAACATTCTGACTATTGACGATTGTTAAGAACAATTAGAAGCAGAGGTCTGTAACTGTTTAATGGTCCGCTAAAGTGCTTCCGAAGAAGAAAAATCTGTCTTGAACATCTGTGCTATCATGTGTGCTGATATTTAAAAAAATCAAGAGGTATGGGCATATATAGAATTGAAGCTGGCAAAGAGGCCATGGACATTATATGCATTTTAATCTATACTGTTAACTTTTATTCAAAAAAGTTTAAGTCAGTGCAAGCTTTAGAGGACAGCCAAAAGCAATTATCAATCCTTACTTCCTTTGTACCTAATAGAGAATGATCCAGATAAAACTGAAATTTGGGCAAACTCAGGAGTAAGGTGTATGTCTCTGGAGAGAGTGGATGAACTTGGTATTCCCAGAGTCTTGCCATGTTAACAGACAGACAAGTTCTCAAACCCTGAGAAATGCAAGATATGATCAGAAAGTTCAGAGACAACACCAAATTTGGTCACCATCACATTAAAAACATCCCATGGTACAGTGATACTCCGCTCCCAGGCACCGTTTTCTAAGTCAAGTGCAGTCTGTGATTTGTGCTGGATCTCTTCCTCAGTGTGATTAGACAGGACATCAGCTGTAACTTCATTTTGGGGAACAGAGAGGTCACAGAAGGAACTTGAAAGTGGGTTTGTTGTCATGTTGGACTCAGTGCCATCAGGCAACTGCATTTGCACCAGAGAATGGCAGTACAGCAGAAATATGGGGTCACTGTGAATGCAATATAGGGTCTTAAAATGTGCTACTTAAAGCAAACTGAAGTAACCATTTAACTCAAAAGAACAGATGATTTGCTGACCATGAGAGCCTCATTCAGCTGCAGAAATTAGATGGTATAAAAATGGGCTTAATGCATCATTCATGTTACAGTGCTACACAAATCGTCAGTAGCCTAATAGCATCATCGAGTAAGTTAGCCATTCCAGTGGATTCCGGGCTAGTCTTTAAGTCAAAAAGCTTTAATGACAGCTTTAGTTAAGAGCATCATTAAAAAAAAAGCCTTAAGTTCATATTTCTTAAGTTTATTGGACTGTAAAATCAGAGAGCAAGATCGTTTTATAATGCTCTTTTGGGCTTCTGTCGAAAAGCACAGAGAGACATGTTCATTTAAAGACAGCCCAGTTGAGAAAGATAATGAGTCTTTAGAGGCTAAAGAGAATGGAATGTACCAGCCTATATCCTAAAAAAGAAATAAAGAGCTGAAGTAAATCAATCTAAGTCAGTTTTAAGCCAAAGCTATGCAAACAATTCTAAGCATCTTTTTTTCTGGAAAATTAGTCCACTAGTGAGGAATCCAGAATCCCTGATCAGAGTAAATGGCCATCAAATTTCATGAAGAAGAAGAAGTTAAGCAGCTGTTCAAGCACTTTATTTTGGGCACTGACCAAGCAACTGAATGGGATGTGAAGCCTACTGAAACAGCCCAACAGTAAGTCCAGAGTCCTAAAACGACCCATTAGTTGTATGAAAACTTTCCCTGAGAGGAGCATTAGCTTTATGAGCAATATAAGCACAGAAAAAGGGGTCTTCCCACCGAAACATATCAAACATATCAAACTCATGGGCAATTGACATCAACTGTCCCCATACTTCCAGTTTTGATTCTAAAGCATCAAAGGACCTTAATAAAGAGTGTGTTCCAAATAGTTAATAAAGAATGTGTTCCAAACAGTGATGTGTGAAGATCTTGGGTATGCAGGCTGCTGAGCCAAATGAGAGTACTTATTTAGTGTTCTCATTTGTTCTTAGTTCACAGACATATTTTTAATTTTTAATTTTAGGGACTTTACAATTTTAGGTTTAAGTAATGGTTTTATAATACATAGAAAATCAATGCTTTTTTATTTTCATTTTATATACTTTGAGGTGAAACATAAAAAAGATAAACTGCAGGAGAAACATTATCCCCCTGCTATTGTTAACAGTACTTTTGCTCTAAAGTTTATTCTAATATGATTAATATGCAGTTATAGTCATTCTAATTCCAGAGTGAGAGCAGACCTCTACTTAGAGTAATCAGTGATTATAATTGTAAATAACACTGATCTAAATATTAGACTTACATGTGCACGGTGCTATTGCCTAATGTTATTCCTTGTTTTGGCATTCCTTAATGAGATGGCATCAGAATAGCATAAAAAAAGGCTTTATCTCTTACCCTCTTTGCAGATCCTTTGACTAATTATTATCTAAAAGTAAATTTAACTTCAAACAGATTATGAGATTATAAGGATTATAAGGATATATAAATGAGAATTTAAAGTTTTTAATACTCTTGGCTAAGAATACACTCTGTAATTTATTACTAGCACCAGTTTTTAAAATACAATATTTTACCCATTGTGATTTTGAATATTTGTAAAAAAAATACTTAGATGACATGTTTGACTCGTCTTGGATTTATGTATAATCATTGCATTAGGTCAGTGTAGGACCATTTACAAGATGCTCCGCCTAGTGTTAATTTAAGAACAATGGCTCACTATGGCCAACACTGTCTGTTGCAAATTCAACTTTTCAAAAATAAATAAGGGGCCTTTATGAGTAACAAATGACTTACTCCTCATTTAGATATTTAAGATAACTCATGGCACTCTAGGCTGTCACTTAAAGTGCAAGTTTCTGCATAATTTGACTCAATTTCTTCACACTGTACCAGTAGGATCAGGGCAAATATCAGGGCATCCAAAGGGAGAAGACTCAGATCAAATTCTTCCTGCTGAGGCACAATGTACAGAACTGTCTCCACACCTCTGGAGCTAATTGCTACAGTCCGAGTTTCCTTCTGATTCTGAACAGCTTAGATGTGAAGGGATTTCATATTTTCTTAATGAATGCTGGAAAGCTTGACTTCAGTTGCTCCAGTCAGATGCTTTGTAGATGAGCCATCTTCCGGTTAATGCCCTCATTTTCAAAGTATTGACTTTCAAATATACTGCACATCTGAAATAAAATCTGCATCGGAGCATTTTAATGGTGGCATCATTTTTTCTATTGTACAAAGAAAAACACAGTGGCTTCATTTAATAAGCATGTTTAATGGAAGCATAGTACATTATTTATCCCTACTTTTACTTGGATGGGCCATAAGGATGAGTGGCAGAGGAGTAATTAAACACCCAGTCTAGCAATTTTTAAAGAACGTCCTAATTTTACAATTATAAAATTAAGCGTACAGATGTACAATAGTATAAAAAACAATAGGTATTAATAATAAAATACAGTTGCTACACAGACAAAGCAGATGACACAAAAATGTTACAATATACAGTATACGAATTCCACAGCAGCTGTAGCCACAAATGAAACACATAAGAAACCAGTGACATACTTTAAAGAAAGTACTGAGCATGCTCAGTTTCTTAATATTGTGTTAGCTTCTTTGCTTCATTTTTCTCATTTCATAATAAAACTGGTCTACTTATTCTCTTTGTTCCAATATAACCATTTAACCCCACTCCAACTGCTGTAACTGTGCAGATATTGGACTGGCTAGCTAGCTCACTTTCGTTAAATAAGGGATGGTGTCCATAACTGGTGTGTCATGTTTTGATGTATTCAAAGGTCAAAGGTCAAAGTTGAAATCTCTACTGAATGCAAAACGCGGCTGATAACAGTACAGGGAGTCTTCCAACATATATCACTGAACATCTCTAATGCTCTTTAAAGGTTACTTTTTAGATATGTTTTTCACATAAATATTTGTAAACCATCCTCAGGCTCAATATCAACCAAATCCAACTAATTTAATAATTTCCTTTCTGACATCTTTAGAAATCTGTTTTGTGTTTGTTTGTTTGTTTGTTTTTTGTTATTTCATATTAAGTTAACACACTAGTGTTACTGGGTTTTTTTTGTAGTTGCTCTTTATTCACACATTATCTGCTGTTTCTATAACTACATTCACTGCTACAAATTAGTGGACTTTTTTTTTTCTTGTCTGGAATAATAACAATTTGTCTGTTTCTCCTTTTATCAGATCCTACTTGATGTTGTTTTTACATGATTTAATTTTGCTTTAAATGCATTTTCATACATCAAACGATTTGTTTTCTGTCTCTTCCTGATTTCTTTATTATGATGGTAATGTGATCCACATAAACTATAACAGTTACTGTGTACATGGCATATACATGTTCCATGGACATGTCTCTATCTATTTGTCTAAAAAGGGGACTGATGGCTAAAATATGAAGTACTGGGCTCATTGGAGCATCCTTGTGTAACACCTATGATGAAGGTAATACACAAAACAAATTTTCTTTCTTGAGGTTTGTGTAGGATTTCTCCTAAATCACTGAGTATTACACTTTACAAGGTTCTTTCTCATATTTTCTTAATAAAAAAGTTAAATATTTTCAGAATTATCTTAGCAAAGATTGCATACTAAGTATTCATGTTAAGATGTCTTCAAGAATTTTGATTTATCAATATTTTGACATAATAAGCAGTGGAAAAAATCCTAAAAGTTCCCCATGGAGTCAATATGCAGGTCTTTACTATAAACTCAAGTGAGTAGCACAACACTTATTTTACCACCTACTGCCACACCAATTCTGTTGACAAATTCTGTTGTTATTTTTAGAAATCCAAATGAGTCACTCTTCACCACATCAGTTAGATCCATAGCACAGCTTTATTTAAAAAGTACCTCACTTTTTAAGTTAGTTGGTGAGTTACTCCTCTTATTTCCTTTATTTTAAAAAACACTGATGAAGACCAGCAGGAGCAAATGCCAGGAGTCCAGTTTTTATTGAAGCAAAATTAAAGCTGATGTGTTAACCACATGAACACACAAGGCCAAATTGGCTCCTATATATGAAATGATATACTACATCACTTCCTGCAAAATTTATTAGGAACAGTGAAGGAAAAACAGCATCAGTTGTTTGTTAAACCAAGTATTATTTAGTCATTGTCAGCTACAAAAAACAGAAACACCAAATCTGTCAGCACATCACAGTGTCTTTCCCAAGCTTTGTGTCATCAACAACATTTATCTTCCCTTCATCTCTCCTCTGCTTTTTGTGGTGTGTGTTCAGGCACTGAAACATGACAGATAAGGATATAGGCATATATGAGAGCATATCATACTCTTCTTATCCCTTCTTGTGATCATGGAAATTTTAGCAGCAGTGCTCATAATTCTGCAGGGGCAGTGCCCTATATTCATATTTCAGCAGTGCACTACTGCAAAATGAATATAGAGGAAATGGTGTATGTATGAGTTAGAATAAATACTTTTGCAGGAGGTCCTCTGCTCCTCAAGACCAGCAAGTGTGCATGAGTTTAGAAATCTGATGTTTCATGTACTTTGAGTGTTTTAGTTATACATCACAAATAATTTAACTCGTGATACTAAAGGGAAACTGCTGCACCAGTGTGATTGAGGATTACTAATAAATGTCACCAGTGACTGAGTGGGACTGCGTTTTTTTAATCTGCACACTGTGGAAGGGTTTGCTGTTACAAACATTTCTATTATAACATTTCTGATTTATTTACTGGAGTGTTTCTTGGCTAAGTTTTGCTATGGACTGTAATTACTGGTAAAATGTTATGTAAAGCACCAATTAAAAGTGTGAGACTTTGTTTACCACGGACGAGTCAAGGCTTCACGACTCAACATGGTTTAATGTATCAGATAGTCATATTTGTGACCAGAGTTCTAAACCTTAAATATACTGCATGTATTAATATAATGTCTGAGTGGGCTGATGATGTAAACAGACTTCTTCAAAGCCTTTTCTGGCCGTGCTGCAGTATGTTGAACATTTGCTGTGAACAGCAACCTTTTGTGCACACTTTGTTGTGCATGTGTGTCTTGAACACACGTTCTTGTGATGTGCAAAAAACATTTCCTTCAAACGTAATGCTAATGTGTGTAATTTTAGCAGACACACATATCCATGCGTCACTTCCTTGGTGGCACAATTTGTACCATGACTGTCAGCTCACATGCAATCAAATCCCTCTTTCAGCCATGAAATTTGTCATCTTAATCTCCCTCGTCTCTCTCAGTTTCTTTCACACTCCCTCACAGAAACACACAAACAGGCACACACCCTGAAAGGCATGAATCCCTCTGCACTAACACAACTGCTCTGAGTTATGTGAGGCAGGTGTGAATTATAACACCGTCAATTACGTATATGTAGAAGCAGAGATGTGTGTGTGAGTGTGTGTGTGTGTGTGTGTGTGTGTACAAGTGGCATAAATCAGGCTTTCTTGGGAACACTGATTTCAATTTCAAAACATTCCCTGGAACGCTGTTTAAAGGAAGGCAGCTTATCGACTTCGTGGGAAAATCCCTTGCCTGACTTCTAATGAATATAGTGTCTTTCTTTGCCTTAATTTACTGGTAGTGGAGCTTTTCAGCATCATTAAAACATCTTACGTTGAGCTCAGTTACGACGATTTGCATCACTCAATCCCTCACTCTGTATCTATCCCTCATGTTAGCTTTTTTTTTTTATTTATCATCTTTTCTTCATGTTTTGAGAGTCCATCAGGCTTTAATAATTGATGGGGTTTCCAGTTTTACATGTACCTTGAGCTGTTAGAAGCTTCCTACTCAGCCAGTGTACAGACACTTGGAGCTGCCCAGCAGCTCATCATTGCTCAACATGAATGTTGGATCAATGTGCTGCTACTCTTCCTCCAGGGCACCTTGAGTGTCTTTGCTTTCCCTATTCATGCTGATCTCGGAGTTGGTACCTTCGCGTCAACCTTCCCATGAGCCGTGTCTCCTTTTTAACCTTAACACTCCTCTCCAAAGTTGACAGCTAATGATAGGTGACAGCTGTCAACATTTCCCATGTGGAGAGAGTCTCCTGTGACCCTTCCAGAGCCAAAGCATTGACAAAATGCATTAAATATATGTGATGTAAGAACTGTCATATTTCTGAGCTCACTGGACTCACAGGGACTATATGGCTCATGGTTGGTGCTTTGGCTTTGATGCAAGGCAAGGAAATAGCTAACACTGGTCTACATATTGTTGTGTGTTCTCAAGTTAGATATAAAAAGTAACATTTATTGTGTTCAACACTTATTTTTGATGATTTTTATCCAAGACACAAAATCTCAACAGGAAGATGATGCTGGACTTGTAAAAGGATAATAGCTCATGAACCTATTTCCACTGCTAGTCTTTCCCCTGTCGTTGTTGTTGGTGTGATTAACGAACCACATTAAGTACTTTAAGACCGACTCCTGCCACTGATTCAAGTCCCATATTGTCCTCTGTGTTAATCTTTTTTTTTTGTTGTTCATTTTAAAATTAAAATTAATTCAAGCCTTAAAATTGCTTAAATGTCACACTAAACCTTTTGCCTCATTGAGTTTTCAATAGCATGGGGTCGCTGTCACGGTCAAGCTCACAGCCAGCATCCACTCCATCCTTCCCTTCAACCTTCACTGACCTTCAGTTCTCTGCATCATCTTGCTAGCTATGTAGCGTACACAATAGCAAGAGACATTATTGTTGAATATTGGCTGTACATATTTGAACCAGACACAACTTCTAAAGAAGATGAAAAGAAGAAATTTTTGTTTACAAGAAATTGTACACAGTCCCTTGCAAGTGGACATATCAGAACAGAAATGCATTTTATGCTTCAGTCTTTACAAATGAGAATGCAGCAGTAAAAGATTTCCTGACACCTTAGCTTGATTTCTAATGGTTTGACATAGATTCACCTAGCATTAGCTTCTCCTCTGACACACTGCAGTTCGCTTTGCCATAGCATGCAAATAATATACACAAAAAGGACTACCCCACCACTGACAGGATTAATTCCTTAGATTTAAAAGCCTTTTTGTCTGAGGCTACCTTTTTGAGACTCCTATTTATTCACAGAGGTTTTAAGGTGGAAATTCTTGGCTTTGAAACTTACAGCTAATTTCAACCACAGATTTGTCTCGTGCGATGTAAAAAAACACCACATGGGCATGTTGAGATGATTAAAAATTTTATTTTCACTGGAGGGGATCTTTAATATTTTATAAATATTATGAAACACAGTGATATACTCTTTTAAATCAACAGTAAACCTACAGCAATTCAGAGCAGTGCCCTGTCAGCAATGTAATGACAATCCAATCAATAGCTGCAGAGACATTTTATTCTTCATTAAAACAGGGAACCATTTCATAATCTGAAACTGTCATGCTTAGAGCCATGAGTTTATTCACTAAAGTTGCTAAATGTGAACATGTTATTATAGCTGAAACAAATTAATATTACAGCCATATTCATTATGTTTCATTAGTGTGTGGGTTTGATAAGTGGTCTGTACAGTAAATGATTTCTTCACATGTCCTCTGGCAGCATCACAATTTTGTACAAAATCAATTATGAATGTGTAAGCACTTTGTGGAGTTCTGTAATGGCTGCTTTTCAACACAGCATCTGAAGATGCTTTTTGTTTTCAGATATGCATATGCTAGATCTTATTTTAAATTCCATGAGGTTTCTCAGAAAATGCAAGTTCATTTCCTAACAAGCTGTCATTTTGAAAGCTCAGAGCTCCTTTGGTGCAGCAGTTTGGTTTGATTGTGAGCAAGCAGCTGCAGTTTGAGAGTCAAAAAGGCATCATGGACGAATATGGAGTTACACTGGATTTCAAAGCCTCTTAGAACAACCAAATATGAACCAGCTCCCTTCATTAAGAACAAATTGCAGCCTTTGGTCTTTACTTTTTGATACATTTCTGCGTTCATTACGAGTTATATTATGAGAAATAATGCAAAAGATGGAAACAGAGAGGGATGTTGTTCAGGGACTCTGATCAGCAACAACACACGTGGTCAGATTATCTTTAGATGGCTTGCAGCAAGTGTAACTAAGCAATGTACAGAGCGCCGACAGCTCCTGTTCAAATAAAAGCAGTGCGTTCTTTTTCTCTCCTCTCATTTTATCCCTCTGTGAACTCCAGTTATTTGGGTCTGAGACTTACTATTTTCAGCCTTACTCACGCTTTTTTTTTCCATCCACCCGTCTGAACCTGTAAATTGCGTTTAGCTGCTTGCAGCCTTTTACTTCTCCCTCAATTAAATCCAATTCTGATTATTTCATTTTTACTCCGGCTTGCTTCTTAAACTCTCCCTCTGTAGGTTTTCAACTTTCACACCCCCACCTACCCCTGACTCACACTTACATTTAAGCAGTGATTTTTTTTTGTACTTAAATAAAGAGTCTCTGGTTGCTATTTTGCTTACATTTTAAAACTTCCACCTGCAGCTTGTTATATTTAAGAACATTTAAAATTTTATCCAGTGCATCTCCTGGTTTCCTGCAGAGGATGATTAACTATTGATGCCATAAATTTATTTTATTTTTTTTTAACACTTTATCCACTCAGGGAAGGCAGTAATATGGGAGCTCAGGGAGTTCCTGCCGATACATGAAGATATCATCAATTTTGCAACATTTAACTGCATTTGCCTGCGAAAAGAAATAACATTAACAATGATGAGGGAGCTATCTCAGTTCCTCCATTCTTTTCTTCCATCTCTTTTATCATCTCTCATGTTAATATGACCAGTCCTATGAGATGACAGCAAAGATTAATTGGGTAAAAAAAAAAAAAAAAAAGCAAATAATTTTACAAACACTAATTCCTACACACACACAATAGATGGACAGAGTACGAACCAGGCATTGCTGGCAAAGCTGCTGTATAAACCAATTAGCCAGGCTGAAATCAAGCCAGCAGGAAGAATCCCTCTCTTTCTCCTCTCTCTTTCCTTTCTAACTTCCTTCTCTACCCCTCTGTCTATCTCTTTTCTTTAGCAGACCAGCCTCTTTGGGCAAAGACAGTGCTGAATGCTTCCAAGGTAAGACAGAAAGAAAAGAAGGAAGGGATAATTTGAGGAGGGAGAAGAAAGGAGTTTAGGGCTGGAAAAGAGGGGATGAAACAACTGGAGAGACAGGAGAGAGAAACAAGTGGAGGTGGAGAGAGAGAGGAATGTGTGTGTGAAATGACGGGAAGAGGATGAGTTAGAACAGACAGAAGGATGTTGAGAGTGATGGCCGTGGCTGGCACTGACAAGTTACAGCTGCTGAGCTGAGAGGGAAGGGGAGAGAGACACAGAGTTAACAGAGAGAAAGAGAGAGGGAGAGTGTGTACGAGTGAAGGGAATGCCAATGTTAGGCCACACAATCCAGGTAATGAGGCATTGAGTCCTGCTGGAGAGTCATGGCTGAGAGACTCTTCAATTGCAGCTGGTGGAGAAGGAGAGAGGGTTAGAGTGAAAGGTGCTGCGCTTCACATCAGCACTGTTTGATTGGCAGCTTGTCAGGATGAGATGGGAAGAGGAAAAAAGTGGAGGATGAGGGGTAAGCGAGGAGATGTAAAAGGTGACAAGCAAGGAGGAGCTAATATTGGAAAGGTTCAATGGAAATGTGAAGAGTGAACAGAAGGGGATGGAAAAAGCAACCCCCTTCATTCTAGTCTGTGTGAATTGAGATTTTGACTGACATGAAAGTGTCCAGAGTCTTGATGCAAAAGAGTAATGCAGCACT
The DNA here is from genome assembly GCA_029783645.1 of Ctenochaetus hawaiiensis. Lineage (NCBI taxonomy): Eukaryota > Metazoa > Chordata > Actinopteri > Acanthuriformes > Acanthuridae > Ctenochaetus > Ctenochaetus hawaiiensis. Next base: position 2,147,344 of record JAPZDY010000026.1, read on the forward strand.
GTGATTGCCATATGCTTTAAACAGTACTGTACAGTCCCTCCAGGATTTCGCGGGTGTTTTTCAAGATTGTTGAGGCCTAAAATGCCTGAATTCGCAGCAGCTTTTCTAAGAAATTGCAATGTTTTAAGGGTATTTGTTGCGATGAAATTGCGGGAGACAGTGAAAATTGCTAAAAAGTTGCATTTTCCGCTCGTTTCACCCATTCTC
>JAPZDY010000026.1:2160678-2170882 GCA_029783645.1 Ctenochaetus hawaiiensis
ACGGCATGTTGCGCAAAGTGAAGTTGAAGATATATGAGATAGTTTGGGCTTATGGATCGGATCGGACGGGTTCTAATGAAAAAATCTGATACCCGATCCAGTCATTTTGGCCTGGATCGGGCCCGATACCGATCCAGTGGATCGGATCGGATCATCCCTAATATTGATGGGTAAAATATTGAAAAAAATTAAAAAATATAAAAGTTTAGATAATCTGAGTAAAGCTGAAATAGAAATACTCAAGAAAAGAACAAATACCTCAAAACTGTACTCAAATACTTGTACTACTTGTAATGTACTTAGATACATCTCACTACTGATAGTTACACAAGTACATCTTTCTCAGTGGGTTGTACCCATAACTGTACTGTGTACTAAGTGTAGCAGTGGGATTTAGCTCAGATGGTGAAGATGATTGCTGGCCTTCAGAAATGGAGATCCAGCAAAGTAAAATGTCAAGGAAACAATCATGGTCAGAAGAGACAAATGGAGAAGATGGTACATCTAGAAAAATGAATTTAAAAAGCTGAGAGCTAAGTCAAATGGGAACAGTAGGCCACACAATGAAGAACAGGAAGAATGGAAAATTATTATCACATTAAGCAATGATAGCAGCCACTTGCATCCATTCTAGGTGACAAAAGCAACTGAAAATATAATAGGGAAGATGAAGTATGCTAAGTTACTGAATAATACAAGCATTCTAATCTCAGCAAAGCTAAAGGGAGTAATTTCAAATGTACCCCTAGAAATGTCAATGGAAGAGATAAAGAATGAAATAATTGGTGGCAAGATGAATAATTTCAGATAAACAAAAGTGGCGTTAAGTCAGAAAGTTTATCTGTAAGTCTTGTTTTTGAAAAGGTAATGCCTCCTGATGTTCGAATGGGATGGATTAACTATAAAGTGAGTGCTTATATTCCACAACCACTTAAAGTGTGGGATGCATAGCACAACAGTGTAAAAAAAAAACAAAAATGTGCAAAACGTGGAGGTGAACATGAATATGGAAAATGCAACAAGATGTAAAGCTAAATTGCTGCAATTCTGGAGGTTAGCACAGTGCAGCATATGCCGGGTGGTTCGAAAGTTGGGGTAGGCGATATATTGAGCATATTCAATGTCTCCCGGCTTGTTCTACACCACTGTGGCCAAGATGAGACTTGCTCTTTCTTCATCTCACTGGCACAGGATAAGTCACACACACAGCCCTGCCCAACTTACTCATATTGTCACGGCTTGGAATACAGGAGGAGGATGGGACCCAAAAGCAAACAAAGACTCTCAAAATGTCCAAAAGGCGAGCTTTATTTAGGCTTGGCAGACCTAGACAACTTAAGCATAAACTGAGGACCACTAGGAAGAAGAATGAACCGACGCAAGACAAAGAGTACACGGAGACTAAATACACACATCAATAAAGAGACACAGGTGGGAACAATCAACACAGGTGAAACACATTGAGGTTAACACAGAAGGCGGGAAAGGAACAAAGGAAGTAAACCTAGAGACAACACAAGGGGAGACGAGACTATCAAAATAAAACAGGAAGTCACGAGACAACATAGACACGAGACAGCACTAAATCTAACTTAACCTAAATCAAGAACATGACAAGGGTTCAACAAAACAGGAAATCATAAGACAAGAAATCAAAATACAACCAACCCCCCCCGCTACACCCACTACCCGTGACAGGGTGTCCTGGTGCCAAGTGCACATATGGACACCCTTATGCTTGAACATGGTGTTAGTTATGGACAACCTGTGATGAGCACAGAAGGCTACCCTCTCGTCTACCAGGAGTAAACTCCAACATACAGGCACCGAGCCAGGGGACAATAAGTACTGTCACCCCTGCCTGGCACCTCTCACCAGTGGCAACTCCAGAGTGGAAGAGAGTCCCACCCCTCTCGAGAAGACTGGTTCCGGAGCCCTTGCTATGTGTCGAGGTGAGACCGACTATATCTAACCTGAACTTATCAACCTCGCACAGGCTCAGGCTCCTTCCCCACCAGAGAGTTGACATTCCACGTCCCTAGAGCTAGCCTGTGCAGCCGAGGATCAGACTGCCAAGGTCCCCGCCTTCGGCTGCCCAGCTCACACAGCACCCGACCCCTTTGGCCCCTCCTGCAGGTGGTGAGCCCACAGGAAGGGGGTTCCACGTCGCCTCTTCGGGCTGTGCCCAGCCAGGCCCCATGGGAGCAGGCCGGGCCACCAAGCGCTTGCCATCGAGCCCCACCCCCAGGCCTGGCTCCGGGGGGGGGGGCCCTGGTGGCCCGCGTCCTGGCAAGGGAAACTCCGAACCATTTATCGTACTCATCATAAGGGGTTTTGTGAGCTACACTTTGTCTGGTCCCTCCCCTAGGACCTGTTTGCCATGGGTGACCTTACCTGGGGCATAAAGCCCCCGACAACTGAGCTCCTAGGGTTAGGGTACAGATTTGCACTAAAATTACATTAACATCATTCATAAACTAAACTGCTAATCAAACTGTCACTATGCTGATCATGAAATCTGTTCAGTGATCTTATGATTGATCTGTGTTTATAAAGCGCAGACATTAACGTCAGACATTAACATTAACGCTACATTAACGTCCATCATGTGGTAACCATGGAAAAATGTATGCATGCCAGTGCAGCGTATTTACCATTATTAATATGTCTTTAAACTATTAAAGTTGGTGTGCTTTTATCCTATTCTCTCTACTCTTTCTGCTTCCCCTCTCCCTGCAGGTTTTGTTATTGTAATGTATCCAATATTTCCCCCTAACCTGTTTAATAAGGATAGTTTCAATACAGTAACAACATTAACAGAATATTATAACCTTTGTAAAGGTTATATTTATTGCTGAATTATTGTTAGGAATTATATTTTATGGAAGGGAGGTTCACCTAATAAACCTCAATATATATATATATATATATATAAGTGCAACAGCAGCAAGATGAGGAAGAGACAGATTCTGTAAAATAAGTGAATATTTAATCAGTTCTTTTTTCTTGGATCTTTTCAAGGGGAATTTAATAGAAATGTGATTCATATTTTTGTTATGTGGGATGACGAATTCTTTCATGGTCTGGACCTCACGTTAATATTAAAAATGAAAAGTTAGAGCGATGAGACTGAATGAGTTATAATAAAAAAAGGCAAACAGAATGACATAAATACAGCCAGCATATGGCATTGTCTATTAAATGCTGCAAAAATATTGGACAAGAAAGTAAAGTACTTCATGTTGCAGTTTCCTTTAAAAAAATGTGATGATAAGACAAAATGTAATAAGTTTTTTTTGTTTGTTTGTTTTTTTGGGTTTTTTTTGACAGCTTTAATGGCTTCTCTGTCAGGTGGAACCACAGAGTAATGTTTATGGTCGCTAGATAATCAGAAAAATACCCTAAAGAAGGCTTTAAATGAAATTTCCGCTCTGATGAACTATTTATGAGTTCATCCAGAGCAGTTAGGTACAATAGGTTAAATTTGGGTTAGTTCCAGTTCAACCTAGAGACAAGTAATTAAAATTAATAATATAACTGAAGTTCATTTGGGAGACAAAATGTGAAGCATTGTTGGTGAGAGTTGTGCAATGGAGAAGCACAGTTACCATGGCCTATGATCAAAAGTGTGCTGAGTTTTGATTTTCACCACACAATTATCACGGGTTGGAAATTTGAGAAATTTATATTGTTGAATATCCATAGCAAATATGAGGTAAAATTAGTGCATAAAAACATGTTAATTGATAATATATATATTTTTTTAATCTTTTTTTTTAAATTTGTTGTAGAGAGAGTATGTAACCATAACTACTGAACTACTATTTAGTTTATTTGTTTTTAAATTTTATCTTTTTCAATTATGTTAGGTTGCATGTAAACACTCACAGGGTCAGATTTTTATGATGCTACAAGTGTTATCATGAAAGACTTTACAAGACATTGCAAAGACAAAAGCAATGAAATGAATGCAAGACCCCATCTAAAAATCTCCATAGTGCTAAAAAAAGGAAAAATGAACAACAAATAGAGAGAGAACCTGCATAAGAAAAGGAGTGGATAAACAAACAAACAAAGCTGAGCATGTCTACAGTGCAAATTTCATGCTTTGCATTTCACAGATGCCTGATCTCAACCGAACGCCTGTGAGAGATTCCAAGGTGATGTGCTGGACAGTGATCTCTAACACCATGATACATTTTTTATATTAACCATAGGTGTAAGGCCAAATTTAATGAGGTGACGTTAACACCACAAGGACGCAAGTGTCTGTTTGGAAAGTGCTAGGATGTGAAATACTGTCTATCCACGCACTGGCATTAAGCCCACACACCTACAGAAAAGTATGCTCACTTACATACTTTAAATGTATGGTTTCTCATTGCAATAATATGTTGTCATTATGGGATGACAATTTTTGAGAGCAGTCAGACTTAATCAGCACTTCTGGTGGTGTAATTGGCAAGCGGCAGCTGAGTTGTGGCTGACTTCATTTGGATGACAGCTGACAGTAAATCACTGGCTAAACCAGAAATACTGATTTGCCGATTTGTTACTCAATATGGAGCTAAGTGTTGGTTCTCAAGAAAGATGACAGGTTTGTCTATTGAGAACAGAGGCCACTCTTCCAGTCCTCTGATAGTTATTAGTAACCTTTCTAAAAGTTAATATTTTCGGTCTGTACAGGTAAGAGCCTGCTGCTTTACTTCTATGATAATAATGTGTCTGTCATGTACAAATGTATTGTTTACAGTGCATATTTCATGGAAGGCAAAACACCTAGTCGGTGTGCAGCCTGTCTCTGTGTTGTCCCTCTATGGTGGTAGCATGTCTGTCATTATGAGGAGCACAGTCTCTGACGTAGAAACACCATCTGTTACATGAAGGGGAATTATGCTAATCACTGACTGCTACACGACAGGAATCTGGAAGAAGGAAGAAAGGTTCAGATGAGCGAGGCAGAGGGAATAGAGAGTGTTCAATGAAAGTGACAAGAGAGAGGAATGCGGTGAATGAAGAAGAAAGAGAGATGAAAGCACTGTGAATGGGGCAAAGCACAATGTGTGCAGAAAAAAGAAAAAGATGAGAAAGAAAAGAGAATGAGGTGCTCTAATAGGACACATTTAGGGGCATTTAAGCCCCTCAGTGAACTTGATGACATCATAACCATTAAAAAATTATTCAGAATGCATTTTAATGCCTGAAAAACCTTGGTTGTACCTTGCTGCTCAAAACTCTACTGTCCCACTCCACAGATTATCCAAATGCAGGATGGTAGCTACCACAGTTACATCTTACCAAGAAAGTGTAAATGTCTCTGCACCCCATTGTATGATGCAGATAGTTCACATTATGAAGTTTTACTGAAAAGAGCTCAGTGAGAAAAATACAGTGAAAAAAAGAACATAAAATGCTTCTGGTTTTTGGTTACAGCACACCACAAATACACTGTTAAATGCACTGTTAAGTACCTCATGGAAGAAAAAGCTGATGTGGAACGGGCCTAGTGCAGACTGTCAGTGGAGTTTTAATTAATAAAAAGATGATAATGATGATGATGGAGATGTGACGTTAGGAAACTGTTTGTATTTTTCATTATATTCATGGAGAGAGAATTTAACATTTAGATGAGTTCAGTCCCATGTCTCAGTAATAATCTGAAGTCAGACATTAGAATGAAAGAGGAAAGACAACACTGCACTGTGCTTTATAACTAAAAAAAGAAGAAAACAAGTGCTTCTAGAGTTTGTTTATCAGCGTAACCTTTTTATGTTTATTTGTTAACAACAGTTTTACCCACCAAAATATATTGTGTGAATCTTTGAGGTCATCAAACATTATATAACTTATTAAATGCATTTTCTTCCTCACTGAACGTGAACTGATTTCTGAACTGTAAGTATTTTTTAACCAAGACTGAGTGAGTAAGAGTTCATTTTCATAAGTTCTATCTTTTTCATTTCTGAGAGTTCAAAAAAGAGTGTAAAAAGGCAATTTAGAGCAAAGAACCTCTACAAGCAAGCAAGTAGCCTATAACCAGAACAAATAAATAAATAAACATTAGATCTCTGCTTTGACTCCTTCTCTAACCTCCACAATCACTTTTAACTTGAAATGCTCTAGATAAAAATGTAGTTAGCTAGAATATGTTAGCAATTTTGATATTTCTTTGAGTTTTATCTATTTAGAAATTATTAATTGACATCAATTAATTGAAAATTAATAATAAAATGCAAAGTAATTTCTACTTTGAGTAATTTATTAATAAGGTTACTTTCACTTGAGTACGTGTCTCAAATTTTAACCTTGAGTATTTCTGTAATGGTAATGCTTGTATTTTCATTTTTAATTGATATGAACCATGATGTTAAAAAATAAACTTGGCACTTGGATAAAATAACACCCATTTTAGGCAGTATATTTTAAATCTACTTGTTTTGGTTGTACCTACCAATGTAGGCTTGGACAGATGAGAGGGGGATTTCCTTCTTCTACGATGGAAAGGGAGTAGGCTGATATTTGTAAAGCACTGAAAAGGTAACACACTTAAAGCAGAGGTGAGCAGCATGTTATGAGGACACTGCATCTCTGGGAGCTTGGGAGGCCTGGGTAGATGAGTTGACACAAGAATACATGGCAGGGAAGGGTAATCTCAAGCTTTTAGTTGTCTTTTCAGCTTTGCCGTTTGTTCAGGGTTTGAACTCAGGGGAGAGAATGACAGTGAAGCCAAGGGCAAATGACTTACCAGACTGCCAAGGTGAGGTGAGGACCACAGTCCAAAGCCATGACACAGACCATGGATTCTATGGTTCTTCAGACAGTTTTAAATAGTATGTATAACAGTGTTACTATCTAAAGTAGACCACCCACAGAAAAAGTCTTGGGTCAGATATGACCAAGGACAATGGGGTATGTGAAAAGCGAGCATACAGTAGACTGGTACTGGGCTGAGTTGAAGACTTATTTACAAACAGGACATAATCTTGTGTCTTCCTCCTCGGACAGACACCAAAACTATCTATGGAGGAAGGCCAGGGTTTGGGTTTCACCTGAATAATTGGTGTTATTTGAAGAATGAGCAAGAACACGTAGATAAATAGAATCTGGGGTTCTGTTGGGTTCATTTGACTATCCAAAGCTCATTGTAGAGAAGCCACCTGTTGTTAGTCTTCGTAACACAAGTCTGCCCTCATCCATCCACACATTCAAAGTGCCAACCTGCTCAACAGGCAGTCATACACACATTCACACACAAATAGATCAGCCATCAGGAGCAGTTTTGGAGTTCAGTATCTTGCCCCAGGACACTTTGACATGCAGACTGAAGGAGTCAAGGATCAAAGAACCAACTTTCTGTTAGGTAGAGAACCTGATCTTCCTCCTGTGATACAGCTGCCCCCTAGCAATGTCCCCTTGCATACGCCTATTACTAAAAATATATATATTGCATATTCCCAGTTCTCTTTTGGACCTACAGGCAAATACTCAAGATTCGAGAGTGAAAATTAATTTTATTGTCATTTAACAGCACATGGTTGTACAGTAAAATGAAGCTGTGGTCTCCTTATGCAGCCACTAAAACAGAAAAAATTGTGACAATTAATAATTTAAAGCAGCATCCAGGCACTTCATTATTATAGATGTGAGGGGAAAAAGTGGTTATAGTTGAATTCTATAGGCCAGGATCTTTAGAGTACTGGGATTATGGTGGCAGTTTTCCTGAGGGTAGGTATTGTGGCGGTCAGGTTTCAAAGATGAGTAAGAGAATTATAGGTGAGAGTTCCTGGGTGCAGGTCTTCAGCATCTTTGCTGGCATCCCTGCAGGACCTTAGGCCTTGACTAGATTGCATCAGACTGCATCAGCTGAGCTAGCACTGTACCTTCCCTTCTGAAAAAGGCTGACCCTTTCAGGTGTGGGAGGAAGGGCTTTCAATTATTCTTCACATACAGCTGAGAAATTTTGGGTATCAAACCAGGTGTAGAATGAAACAATCCAGTTCTGGGTCAGTTATTGCATGTGTTGGGTTTGGGTTTACACTTGGGGTTTTCATCCTCTGAAATGCCTACATGGTGTTCATGTCAGCAAAACAGACTGCAGTTTTCCCCTACATTTCTATTTTAGAAATGTCAGATTTTCTGACTTGCCATTTTAGGCTAGCCCAGTCTTTGAAGGAAAAGCACAAGGTCTCTAGGCTCAGTCTCTGTTTTAATTAAGAAGTAATACAAGGTTTAAAGTGAGGATACTACTGGAATGGTTATATCACAATACACTTTGTGGTTGTAATGAAGCTAAAATAACAAATGACATAGTTAGCTACATTGTAAATGCAAACTATACCTAATTTTCAACCACTTTGAAATAATCTGACTAAAAGCCCCTGGTGTCTGGGTCAATTACCCCACAGTATTTAACATTTGTATGTCATATGGACCTCATCCACAACATCGGACAGCTGCTTTCGGTAGATTTCGGAATTTAGTATGTCCCTCCATTTTTCTTTCATTTTGCCTCTCACTGTGCACATCCAGCTGCATCACAGTTAAATCAAACTTTCTGCTTCCTTGATGGACTGCATTAATTTGAGTCAGTTTTGCTTTGAATCTATAGAAAACCCTTTAGAAACCAAGGGCTGTCTTACACTTAAAAACTGTTTAGACTTTGAATGTTTTGAATGCCAGAATAATGCAAGCTCTACAGGAAACCATGATACACACCATATTGTTTCTATTCCTTGAAAATAACACAAAGAATGGACTTTATAGCTATCTCTGGATAGCTAGTGTTTGAATGAGACAGAAGGAGAAAGATGAGAGGAGTGTGAAGAGAGGGGAACATCACAGGAGACAAAAAAAGGTAGACAAGAAGAGAATTAGATTTGTGTGTGGGGGGGGGGGGCAAATGGCTAAGGTCTGGTTTAATTTTGAGGGTTTGCTGCATGTTGGGGAGTCAGAGATGGATAGAGTTACTGGAGGATAAAATAACATTTAGGCAGCTATGGGTAACTGCTCAGAGGAGTAGGGGGCTCACTTTTATCATATAGAAAGGGCAATAAAAATGTATTGCATGGTAGAAAAGAGGGAATTGCATGAACCCATGTAGTAGGACAATTGCATGGATGACAGGAACCATAAACGCTACCACATATATTCATTCATTCATTCATTCATTCTTTAACTCCAAAGAAATCTTTGTTTCATTTAGTGAGAAGGATTTAAAACATACTTAAACTGATCAGATCAGCAGGTGGGAGATGTCTTCCTTCATAAATAGCCTAGTATGCAGTAATTAGTATTTCCATACAATTTTAAATTAAGTGAATGATAAAATAAAGATCTTAATAGAGAATGCAGTATATGTGAGCTGTTTCAGACCAAAGAAAATGCTATATTCTGTTAAATAGTTTTAACAATAGTTCTATATCTATAGTAAATTTTTAACATCAAAATATAAAGATTTAGTTGGTTGGTTTATTGTCACTACCCATCCATCTGTGCGCTTAAGATTGACCTGCTATGCCCAATTAGAGTTACTGTGGTATAAAAACTTATTCTTTTATATTGAAGTGGATATAATTAATATTTTTTCTAACAATGTGACAAACAAATGATATTTTAAAAGCAATGTGACTAACAAAAGGGGTCCCTTACCTTATTGTTTACCTGTTTAATTCAAACTTGTGGCTCACTCCTACTTCTCTCTGTAAAACACTGTCTGCAGCTATATATACCCTGGATTCCACTGGGTGTATCTCTATAACGTTGCATGTGCTATGCAGTTTTATTCCAGCAGGGTAAGGGAGAGTAAGGACAGTTTTATTTAGGCTCATGCTTGTAAGCATTTGTTTTTTGGTTTGGGGAAAGGAAAGATTTGATTCAATTCAATTCAATTTCATTTATATAGCGTCAAATCACAACAAAGTTGTCTCAGGACACTTTACATATAGAGCAGGTCTAGACCACACTCTATAACTACATTTATATTTTAAATTTATAGGAAGCCAACAATTGAAAGCAATTCCCACATGAGCAAGCAGTTGGCGACAGTGGGGAGGAAAAACTTCTTTAACAGGCAAAAACCTCGGACAGATCCAGACTCAGAGGTGGGCGGGATCTGACGGCACCAGTTGGGTTGAGAGAGAGAAGAGGGGGGACAAGAGGGGGAGGGGAAAGAGATAGATAGAAAGGGGAGAGAAAGCAAGGCCAA
>JAPZDY010000026.1:2184293-2201295 GCA_029783645.1 Ctenochaetus hawaiiensis
TGTCTGTGAACATTCCTCTATTATTCAGAATGTTTGTGTGTGTGTGTCTGCTTGTGTGTGTGTGTGTGTGTGTGTGTGTGTGTGTGTGTGTGTTTACACTCCGTCTTCCCAGTCGAGCCAACTAACAATCTAGGTTAAAGATCCTTGGCTCAGTGGATCGATCCGTCCCCCAGCCTCTATTGGCCTGCCTTTAATACTTAATGAGAAGAGGTGTTTGATGAATGTGAGCCACCCTGCTCCCTGTGCGATCTATTAACACTGCTTTACATTCATCCATAGGGCTTTGGGACACACACACCTCGACTGGCCCTCTGCATAATAGAGGGATTATGTAAGTTTGACCGGCAATGAAGGCCTCTTTTTGCGGTCTCATTTTCTGGGACAGCATGAGCGGAAAAATATTGTCTTCAACATTCAGTCCAGCTTTTGTTTCTTTGGGGCTTAAAAATCATATATATGACATATTAGAGAACATCATGACAGATTTATAAAAAGATTAAGCCGGTGATAATTATAGTTTTGGAAAATGATGAAAAATCTTGAAAGAAAGTCTTGCAGAAAAAGCTGGGCATCCATTAATAACAGATGGCCTTACTCCTTTATACTTTAACCTTCAAGGGCTCAGTAGAATTTAAAACCTCACCTAAAAGAGGATTTTCCTACTTAATTCAAACAAACAGGTCTATACACACTGTCAAGCACTTTTTTTAACAATACAACTTACTCTTAAAATGGAATACAAAATGTCAAACGTGTCAAGCATTGCTCTGTTGATGAGGCTAGATTTAACGTCAATAAAAAACAAACAAACATCACAGGCTATTAAATATAGCTATGATAAAAATGCATCTACAACTGTTTTGTGGGTTAAGTTAGTCTAGAGTAATAAGAGCTGCACAGGTTCTGTTGTTTGTGAGATTTTGAGCAAAAAGCTTAAAATCATAAATTATTTGTAGTTTTCCACAATGCACAGTGGGTTATGCTCTTATTTGCATCACAATAATTACAGCATGGAAGATTATAAAGAGAAAGTGGAGACAGTTTTCACTGGTAGGTATACACATTATTAGCATTATAAGTGGTACCAGGATGAAAACCTGCTTGAAAAAAACACAGATCTCAACACTAATGTAAACATTTGTGAATACAAATCTCAGACTGAATTTATTTCATGACAATATGAATGTTCTCTCATCTCAGTCTTCTGGGTCTGTTCCTGGATCTCTACTGATTAAGACAATGCTGATCATGCCTGCACTGCCAGATAAATCTCTGTTTTATGCATTGTCCAAAAGTTTTTATATTTGGTGTCTGTGGCAGTGTCCCTATGCTGGAACACCATTAGAAGTGCACATCATAGGGACAAGCAATGATTGGTTTTCCAGAGTGGGGAGGACATATAAATTAAGCTACAACAACCAAGAGTGGGGTGAAGCCTTTAAGCACTCATATAATTACTCTAACTGGCAGAAAGGGGGAAGGAAAACTTCCACATTGCAGGAATAATAGTCTTTTTAAAATTGTTCTTTTTGGGTACAAGTCTTATCTTAAAACTTTTTATTGGAGATGGGAAAGTCAACCCGAAAAACATTTGCCAAACAAAACCAGTTAGTCTTCATCAATGGAATGCTCAGCAGGGCTGCAGAATAGATGGACCCAGGTGCAGAGAGACAGGAACCAAAATTGAGAATTCAAAATTATTTATTGCTGGGCTGGAGGTAAAAGGGTTGCAGATAGGGGAGCAGAAGCTGGAAGCTGGGGGCCATGAATTCAGACTAGACCTGGGATACAAGGAGCCAATGCAACAAGTCCAGGGGAGAAGGAAACTGAGCAGGGATCCAGGGCATGAAGGCAGGACTGGAGACAGGAGGGATGAGCCACTAGCAGGAGACAAGGTCTGGAGTCTGAGCAAGTAGGATGGTCTAGAAAGCAGGATTAGTAACAAAGTATAAGCAAACACACAAGCTATCAAATAACAGAGGCTTGATGTGTAGTGAGACTGACTGTTAGTTGAGATCATGTCCTGACAGAGTGGAAGTGTCAGGTCTAAGTATTTGCGGAGGCTTAAATTCCGAGATGGCATGCAGCTGGTGTGACTCTGCTCACCTGCAGACAGTAATACAGTGGTTAGACTGTAAAACAGTAAGATAGTATTGGCATTAATGTCTTGTGCTTACTATAAGATCACATAGCAACTCCCCACCCCATTATTCAGAGCCAGGAGCCACAGAAACACTGACAGCAGACAGGAGAAAAATAAAAAAAGTTCAAGGAGGACACAGACATGCCTTGGTTAAACTTAATGCTCAGAATAAAGGGCACTGTAGTTCTTGGCTAACAAAGGACAAAGAAGGGAAAACAAAACTGAAAAATCACAACAAACATTGTAGTGAAATTCTCATTTAAATTACAGCAATGTTTGTTGCTGTGTTAATAAAACCATTTTATTCTTAATGCTCTCTGGTTAGATAACAAGCAGAAATTTAGTCTCATATTGCACCTGCATATTTGATTTTAATGCCATGATGATGTGGGTGTGATGATATAATTTCTTCATTTGTTATTTTTATCACTGAGTTACAGTGCTGGATATAACTGTGGCAAAGCTCACAGAAAAAAAAAAAAACTCTTTATTCCTGACTTGACAGTTCAGTTGTCTGGCTGAAAATACTATACATGTACTGTATCTTTGAACCATAATCAAACACATGTTTGTGTTAAGCTTGCTGAGGTTTTTTATGTGTATAAATGAAGACAAGAAAAAATACAAAGTGTGAAGGCGGACAGAGAAATCCCAAGTGGTTGTTATAAAATAACCTATTCACAAGGGATGACTAAATTAAAGAATAAAAACATCAAGATGACAAACCGTGACAAAACAGAAGTGAGCTGAGGAAATAAATGACTTTAAATCTTATCTAATAATAATAATAATAATAAAATGTTCAAACTCTCACACACAATCCACTTTTGCAATATGGTGTTTTGCTATTTGTTTAAAAAAAAGTGCAGCTTGACATGCAAAGACAATAAAAATATAAATATACACATATGCTCTTATGAAGTGCCAGTTGAATCTGTGCCATTTCCATTTTCTAAAAGGGAGACAGTTATCCATAATTAATTATAACTTGTTTATCACAACTTAATTAGTTATTATCAATCAACAGAGATGAGTTTGTAAATTTTCTGTATAGTTTTTAACATCAATGTATTGTAACTGCTTTAGGATCATCCCATGACAAAAAATAAAAAAAAACAAAAACAAAAAAAAACAAACACAAACAAACAAAAAAACAATAACAAAAAAATCCAACAAGATCTACATTTTATAGATGAATTTACACAATACCTTAGGGTTCAGGAAAGATGTTGGTCTAGATTAAAAATGCACTTATCAATATTTTTGAATTGGCAATTAGTCAGGTGACTACTTTTGTAATATAAAAAGGGCCACTTGTTATGAAGAACCCACAAAATTGGTCTGTGGCAGTGGAGCTGAGTGTTATTCAGCTTATTGTTTGGCTTTGGCAGGCTGCAACCTTACTGTTTTGGTTCAGTGTAATGGCTCTCATGAAACTTTTTTCCAGGTGGCAGATGATGTCTTTAAAAAAGCTCGGACAACCCACTGTAAACTAGCAGACATGCAAATTAAAGGCTAGCTGGTGAACATGTTGAAGCATTTGGTAGCTAAAGAGCCAGCTGTTTTGCTTACAAGTTGGAAATGTAAAAAGATTTAAAAGCTGTACGACACTTGAGTGAATAGAAACTCAACTTTAAATGAAAGCAAAGGTAAATAAATATCTTCTGTGAGTGCTATTAGACAATAGTTGCATACACCAGTAACTTTATAGGGTAACAATACATCAAAATTTTGTTTACAGCTCAAACTCTTCTCTATATGGACGCATTATGCTAACACATCCATCAACTCTGACTGCTGTTCTTCAGTTTTCAGAGTCATGACAGGAGTGTATATTCTGATACCTTCATATATGGTCATTTTTGACTACTGTGAGAATTCATCCTGACCCAGTCCTTGGACGGCCCATCTCAGTTTATCATTCTGCTGCTCTCTCTGTATTTCAACAGACAACAGAATGAATCCCCTCAATAGAGTTCACTCTTCAGCAGATGTCCAAGCTGTCACGGTTCATTTTATCATAATTGGTAGTTCCACCTCAGGGGAAGAGAAAGACATAAAGTGGGTGAGGGCAGAGAAGAGACAGACAGACTGGGGAGATGGGGAGGGTTAGACAGTAGAGACGGGGAATGAACGATGGATGAGCAGAGAAACAAGTAGGGAGGGAGCAAAGGGAGGAGGGGATGGAGGAGGGCGACTCTGTGGGATGGAGAACAAGAGAGAAAGGGGGGCAAAGAAAAGACCACAGAGAGAGAGAAAGGAGCCTTCAGCCAACATTTTAACAGGGTTGGCCTGGCATTTAGATGGTCAGGTCTCAGAGCAGATGGTTTAAAGACTCACAGTGGGTCTCACATTAGCGAGCAGAATGTGGCACACTGAGGCTGGACACACTGCTAACTTTCCTCTGCCAGTACACTGTGCCATGAGACCAGAGATACTGGGTTAAATAAATGGATACAGCAGTGACCATTACTACAGAAACAATGGCTAGAGTCGCATGTCTCATCTGCAGTGATGAGCCTACCTTAAAGCTACAGCTTTGATGTAAAAGTGTTTAAGATTACTTTTGATTTGGTATACAACTACATTAACACAAAGCACCAAATAACCAAATACTGTGTAAAGCAGCAATTTTATTAATTTAAATGAGACCAGATAAGTTTGCAGTGTGTCAGAAAATGCAAGGCAGCCAACCAACCAGCTTAAAGAAAGCATATTCCTGGCAGATGGGTCTAACTCACTGGATCAGCCGTTCTATGGCATCTGCAACCAGTGGCACTTAATATACTATATGGTGTGTCTGGTAACATTCCGGAGGTCATATCTGTAAGGTTAAGTATTAATTTATTCATGTGACCCTCTAGACCTGACAAATAATTTCTCAGGTACTCCTTTCTACACGACTCTGGTAACCTTTAAGAGGGTATATGGAAGGAGGCACACCAATGCTTTTTTAAATTGGTTATTAATTATCATCATATATAAGGGGCTTTACTGCTGATATTTTAATAAGTGAGCTCTCACCTGTTGTTTCTGCCCTCACTGGCTCATCCTCCTCTTCCTCTGTTACATCTGCTCTCATTGCCTCAGCTCTCCCTTCCTGATCCTTCTGCTGCTTCAGATACCAGAGCAGCAATGGCTGAGGCCTAGAAATATCAAAAACAAATTAACTAGGTGGCTAATCACACTGGTTATTGGACTCTACAGCTCTCCGACATGTGTTTTCATTGGTTTCTTGGTACTCAGTTTAGTGACTGCCTCTGGTCTAGATTGTCTTTTTGTCTCTTAAAAGTAAGCCCTTTGAGTCTTTGAAAACATTTTTTTAAGTTTTATGTGGACTGATGGAGCAAATGTTCAAAACAGAGTTTAAAAAATTGACATAAATGTTATCCACAAAAATGGCGGATATTGACCAGCAGCTGTGTACATACGGTATACAAGATTATAAAGCAGCATACACCTGTATCACGTGCAGTCCACCCATCGAGAGCAACAACATTATCTGACACACTGTAGTGGAATCAAGCCTGTGCAAAGATGGGGCACAACAGTTTATTCAACAGTCACTGATTTTCTGCTGCTTTCTGCTGCTTGTCCAACAAGAGTCCCATTTCATCCATTTTATTTTCCTGCAACTGGACCAGTAGCAGCCCTGAGTCCAAGCTGGGCTGATTACTCTTATCTCGGCTCTCTTTCCTTTCCTCCCTGGGCAGCCTGTCTGGTCTGGCTGGACTGCCAGTTGGATGGAGTTGTGGGCAAGGATCATCTCAAAAACCTGCTTCTCTTAATCAAAACCATGTGCTTTCTTCTCCAATGTGTATTTTCCTCAAAACTCAAACAAATTTGAGCATAAACCAAACAAAAAACAAAAACAAAAAAAAAAAATCACCTATGAAAATAAAAAACAAAACAAAAACAATAAGGGAAGTTTGAAGGAGCTTTCAGGTGCTGCATCTATATTTTTCCTGCTCCCAAGCTGCTTTTTTTCTGGGACTAACAGAACAAGATTCAGGGTTCTGAGCCAGCTGCTCCTTTCTTCAGATTGTTCTGAATTTTTTTTGCATCTTGTGCCCTAATGTAATGCAGTGCATGCAAACACTTACTGAAATCTTTACAATGTTTACTTGTGCATTCATCTCAATTGTACTCATGGGCAGTCTTTATGCTTATAAAGTTTGGACAGCACACACAGCATCTATTTGGACTTTTATAACATCCCACAGAAATGTATGTGATAATGGTGCAGTAACCCTTACTGCCGTTCAAAGCAGATGCAAAATGATTATAATTAAGTGATAAAGAAGTCTCCTCCTCTGTGGAGTAAAAGGGTCACTTCTGTACCAGATTGTGGATTGTTTATCTAGTAATGTATCATATTGTCTGAGGGCTTAACTCCTACTTTGGACAGATGGAAGAAAAACAATCTACTTTTCTGCTCTTGTAAATGTACTTGATTTTGCTTGAGTGGAGTCCACACTTTAGAGGCCTTGAGCAAAGACCTACCGAGCCAGAGAGGTGAGGAGACAGAGGGAGGGATGGGAGGGAGAGAGAAGAAACAGTGAGCAGCATGATGACTGGCCGGAGAGATAAATGGGCTGGTCCCACAGCAGATGGTTATAAAGCCTCTCAGGATGTCACATTATCAGCGAGAAAGGCAGTGGCTTTCAAATCAAATCGCAACTACTCACCCCTGAGTCGGCTCCACTGCTGGTTCTCATCACAGCAGCCGCTAATTGTCTGAATCAAAAGCACGTATTTTAACCTTAAGACACCTTAATTCTAAAACTAACAAATAGGACTTTTAGACATTGGTTTGTACTTTATACTTTTTGCAGAGTAGGAAGTTGGAAAGAACTGTGTCTTTTTCTTTCTGCAACTCTTGTAGATAAAGTATAAATTACAACATTTTAGGCATCAGTTGCATACATTTATTAAAATCAAGTCACTGAGTAGAAGATAAAAGTTAATATATTTATTTATTGGTTTATAACAGGAAAAAATCAGTTCAATCAGAGGAGATGTTTGTACAAAGAGGCAGCTTTTGTATGTTGTAGGCTTGTTTGCCACATAGCTGGGATCTTAATTACTCTTAGGCTTCTGAAAAATGCTGTATCTCTGCTAAATTATAATTCAAAATGGATTATTTAAATTCATCAGTGTTTCTTTGAGCCAAAGTTAAGTTTCTCTTTAGAGTAATAATACTTCAGATTTTAGTGGTAGTAAGGTTACCATCATGCCCCACATAGCCAGCCCCCATCTCTGCAGCGATATGTCTCCGCTAGTGAAAGGTTTGATGGGATGACTTATATTCTGTTCAAATGGGAAATAATGCTCTTGCTTGTTGCTCTTTTAATCACACTTACCTTGACCTGGGATGCAGTAACAGTACCCATGTAAAAAAAAACAACAGACAGTTGGAGGGAAGGGAGAGTGCTGACTGAAAAAGTAGCTGTAGACTGACATTTGTTGAGTCAGAGTAACTACTGCTACCCCTTAAACTGAAGCCGATTCAGTCAATGTAGACAAGTAAACTGGCTTTTTTACACACTGTGATTTATCAGTTAATGCAATACACTGTAACTATGGCAATGGAAAATGTTCGGTTTGCATTAGCTGTAATTAAAAATAGCTCTGATTTGACTGTAGACAGCTGTTGGATAAGAGGAAGGCTTCTATCATTAAGAAATATTTACAAACTTTTTAGCTAAAGTACATGCATACATAGCTTTTAATCAACCTACTGTCTACATGTAGGTACTTCGAATTTGTTGGACTCCACTACAGTATAGACAAGTTATTTCTTGTAAATACATACCTTTACCTCAGTGACCTATGACACCAAGGTCACATATGCCACTAGGTTACCTCTAATGTGTCACAATTACGCCATAAAATGGAGTTAACTGGAAAAATAAAAACAAATAACACAAACTTATATCAAAAACATATTCTTTACACCTGATTTTCAGATTAGCAGTTGACAGAAAAGAAGAATTTAATGATCCATACACATAAAATCCTCATCATGTAGGCATACAGAATTTACAAGTAGATGAATAAGATAAGGTTTTTGACAGGGATTGCTTTGGCCAGTCACAATAGCTGTTATCACAGACTGTGTGGAAAGGCTTTTCTGTTTTGAGATGTCAGACTAAAGGCAGATTATGAAACGCTGCAGATGCTTTGTAGTGCAGCGGTGACAGCCAAGGTTATTTTGATAGACTGAAACTCAGGCCCGGATAAAAAGAGAGGAAAAAAGAGGCCTATTGTCGATTCAATCAGTATTTCATTCATGAATATTTCCATCAGTTAGACTCTCCTCGCCATGAAGTCACTGAGTTCCCTAAAAATGGAGTGTATGAGGATGTAATCAATAATTAACCCCTCAGCACAGTTTAACAGTCCATAGCTAAGCAACCTTCCTACATTTCTTTGTTCCACTGATGAAGAAGAATGTCCAGTGTTATTTACAAGGTAGTTTCAGCAGAATTTCTTTGGCCATGAAAAAACATTCTCTGCTCCTCAGTGAAAAGCACACAACCTCATGGTTAACAAGCCAGCTGTCGTGCTTTGTACCAAAGGAAACCAAGAGGAACAGAGACGCAAAAGATCTGACGTTTGTGAGTCTATCTCTCTGAGGACACACTGCTGCTGAGGAGACCATGTACAAAAATAGATCAACTGAAACTTCAGAGCAAATCCAAACACAAGACTTTCCACACCATCCATAACCACCAGCAGAAATTAATTTGGCTAAACAAAGACAATTAAATCTGTTTTGTTGAGGCCTAGCTATTATCATGCTTTTGTTTGTGCATGTGTATGTGTTTGTATCTGTACATATGTGTGTGCAAACAGTTGCCAATCATAATTAAAGTTCTGTTTCTACCAAAAAAAAAACATCCATTATGAAACAAAACAAACAAATAAATGAAAAAAAAAAAATACTGGTTTAGAATTTTTTTTTTTTTAATGTTCATCTTGCACTACTCATGCAGAGTTTACTGCTGGGATCTTTATGTATTATTTTTATTCCTTCAGTTTTTTAAATTTACTTATGTATTTATTTATTTATTTCTGCTCCTCTCTTTTTTCCTCACATCTAATGATGTTGCTCAAGTTGTGAAATTTCAACTCAAACTGAAACAATTTTTCCCCTATTTGCTTCTGGTTACTGCTCTTAATGAACAATCAATATGTAATCATGCCACCTTTAAATTCACTTACAGAGAGAGAGGAGTGCCATGTTGTGTCCAAAATGTAAACTGTGTTCTCAAATTACAGCACCTACAAGATTTCTTCACCCGTTTAGAGGCTTTGTGTTTAATTCAAAGGCGGATCACAGATTTTATGGATTTAGAAAAAAAATGGGATTTTAAAAAAGATAATAGCTCTCTGCAAAGTGAAAGAAATGTATGAAAAAATTTTAAAAAAGGAAATAACGTATCACATGTTTTCACCTTCTGTTACAGGACATGCCTTAGTAATCAGCAGTGCAGCCAATTACTTTGTAAAAGTGAATGAAATTAATCCAAAAACTTGATGAATGAACAAAGGTTTATCATAGGGAGTGGTTTGCTTACAGCAGGCCATCCACAGAAAGTGAGTCACTGTGTGATAAGGATGCTAGTGAGAGAGACTCCTTCAGATTAGTCATTGGTCTTTCGTTTACCTCTTCTAAGGGTTTAGACGCTTCAGAGATCAAAGCTATAGCAAAGAGTTACCACTGTAACAAAAGCAAAAAGCATGCACATTCAAAAAAGTCAGTGCTAGGTGCTAGAAGCAAGACTACAAATGTAGAAAACGGAGTCTGCAGACTAGGTGATGTTCCCAGTCATTTTAATGGTATTGGTCCACAAAAGATCTGATGTTTTACATTGCAGCTTTTCATTAGACATGAATGAAGTACTATTAAAGAAAGCTTGGAGACCCAGAGAGCTTGAGGAAGGTTTTAAGGTCTTGCAGCTAAATTTGGAGTTTTTGGCCTAAAAAAAAAAAAAAAGAAGAAAAAGAAAAAGAAAAAGAAAAAGAAAAAAAACTCAGTTTGGGTCAGCAAAATATTGCATATCTTCAAAAACACTCTTTGATTGACCAGATTTGTCATTGACAACATCAAACTGTGGGGATGCTTCTCTGCAGCAGGTCTTTTAAGGCTTGCTCAAGACCAATGAATGCAGCAATGTCCAGAGAAACCTGGCAGAAAACCAGAAACAGTCTGCATCATATCTCTGACTTGGGAGAAGATTTATTTTCCAGCAAACAATGAACCAAAATATAAAGCCAAAGTTACGCATAAATGGCTTCAGAACAACAATATGTTCAGAGAATGGCTGTGAACAGTCGTGAATCTCTAGCTGGACTTGTAAAAAGCTGTTAATTCAAAATACCCTCTAAGTGAACCAGAACCATTTTGCAAAGAAGAATGGAGAAAGGTTGCAGTGTCTGGATGTGCAAAGCTAATAAAGATCTGTTCACACAGAGTCACAGCTGTAATTGCTGCATATTAGACCAATGTGAAAACTTCTGAGGGGTTGAAAATATTTTATAGGTGCTTAATTAAATATCTTGTAGATTAAGCAGGCTATTAACATGTTTTGTTTACTGCATTGCCTGATTATTTTAGTCTGTTTGACAAGAAGTGTATTAGATCGTTTTTTTTGCCACTCTGAAGCAGAACAATTCTAAAACAAGCCGACAGAGAACTCTGGTAGTTGCATTTTAAAGCTGTCTAGGCTAATAAAGAGCTGCAGAGATATTTTTTCATAAAATAATTAGATTTTCCCTAATTAGCCATGTTCTTCTGACATGTAATGCTCCTGTAAAGGAAAATTAAACACTCAATTAGAATGGGAACAAGGTACAATGTGGTTTAACTTGCTAATGGTGATTTATATGTGCTTGTTAGCATGTTAGCTTTTCTAGCTTTGCTACACATATGTGTTGAGGGTTACACACAAGTTAACTTTGTGATTAATGCCACTGTGCATGGTTGATGCAAGACCACTTGGAGTTGTCCTTCTATTCAATAAGAGCACGTGGAGGTTACATCAGCGACCCTAATGTAAGGCAGATTAGAGAGCCATACAAACACCTCCTTGTGTGGCACCTCCTTGTGTGAAAATGGGCACAGGCAACTGTACTCTTTGTGACAACCCAACAATCCTTGACTCAACACCTACATCTGTAAATGCATGCAGGGTGAATGTGGAGCCTGAGGAGGTGGGTGCATGAGTATGTGCCTAAGAATGACACCTTCTCTGACTTAGCTGATTTTGACAGTATGTCAGAGTACAAGGAAGTGGCAGTCTCTTACCTGATAGGCTTAATCGAGAAAAAGATGAAAGAGAAGCTTACTTGCATCCTTTGCTTACAAGCACTGACCTCAGATCAATCTGTACATCAGTTCATGGCTTTAAAGAACAAAGGTGGACTACAGCTACAATCATCAGGCATCACTGCTGTTTACCATGCTTTCAGCAACTTCTAAATACCAATGAGGGAAAAGACTCCTCAGGGAAGAGGAACAATGGCAGCCATCATCATCCAGATTTTTTCTGAGAGTAAGGACAAGAATCTCTTTTCTACAGCTGCACAGCTAGATGTTTGACACGTCTGTTGAAGCAAACCATGTTCATGTTCTAGTTAAGATGGCTTTGTGACACAGCAAAAACTGATTATTAATTTTGCAAGATGGGAGGCCGATAAAGTAAAAGACGGCAAGGTAGTCTGCAAAAAAAACAAAAAACAAACAAAAAAACCCCCACTTATTTTATCAATTTTTGTGGAGTGAAAGAAAAAGGTGGTTGGTCATAGGTGTGATGGGGTCATGCTAGTCTTATGCACATCTCTTTAATAAAGTGTTAACAAGCTAAATAAACTGAGACTTTAAACTAACTAATTCTTTTATTACTAAATAATGTACCAGTTGTAGAAATTATGCCTTTATTGTTAATTCAAACACAAGTTTTCCTTTGTGAAAACTAAGGTTTCTTGCTTGAAAAGCTGTGACTGTTAAATAAAACAGGGTATTGTAACAAGTTTCAATATGCCGCTGCATGATATCTACAGGACCCATTTTTTAAACTTCTGTCAAAATCTAACAATAGTAATTTCAGTTGTGTTTTCCTACCTCAGCCCCACAAGACCACATTCAACAGTCTTTCATGTGGTAATGTCATATTTGAATTTCTTTGTCAAACAGTAGTGATTTCTGTTCTACCTTTGATGCTCTTGGATTCATTTCACAGTCATAACAAAAGGTGTTTTTGCCTGGCAATTGTAAGAAAGACCCAATTTGGTCATTTGTAACATTGAAACATGATTTACACTTATATTTGTGTTTGGTGACATGAGTGCTATAAGAGTATTCAGATCATATGACATTAATTTGGCTGATTCATAAAATACCTTATTGCATTCAGCAGTGTGTGTGGTAAATTGTTATTTAGGGATTAACATTTTAGAGAACAAGGGTGTAACATGTTAGTTAACTAATGAAAAAAATCCTTTGCCTTTTCTTTTCTGACACACAATATTTTATGCAAATGCCCTGAATCAGTTGAATGAATGGTTTTAGATTCAAATGGGCTCCTGCAAGCTTAAACTCCAGCATCAAGTACTAAAAATCATACAGCAAAGCAGATAGCCTGAAACTACACAATAAAAAACAGATAGAAACCAACCCTGTCTGTGGGTTTCGAAGCATCGGAAAAAAGAAGCTTATAGTCCGGAAATTACGGTATTCTGGCTACACGAGTTATCTATCTGGGCTGGAACAGCTCTTTATACTGCATTTCTGCATAATAAGATGGTTTTTAATAGCCATAAAATAGTTATTGAGGGTTGGATTGATTTAGACAGAGATCAACTGAAGGCCTAGGTGTAAAACGCACGGCCCGCCACTGCTTTGTAGTGAAGCCACCTGGCATTAGTGTGTGAATGGGTGAATGCTGGCTTGTTGGAAAGCACTTTAAGTAGTCAAAAGATTGGAAAAGTGTTATATGAATGCAGTCCATTTACCATTTCATTAGCAATCAGCTTGGTAAGTGTGGTTAGCATGTCTTAGCTAATATTGTTTGCTAGCTTGCTTGTAACTGGCTGTCACTGACAGCACAGAAAGTGACAGTTTGCATTAGAACATCCACTAACACTGGCGTGTCTGCTCTGTACTGGAGGTTTCAGGTATTTTGCCTACAGTTTGCTTCCGAATTTGTGATATGCCAAATCTGGTATTTTTACATTTGAAGATTTTAACAAAGTGCAAAGACACTTCTCCTTAAATAGACAAATGTGAAAATACCGCTCTAGTGTCAGACTTTATTGACATTTTAGAAGTCATAAACATAAACACAAAAACACACTTTGGAGTAAAGGGCAACTTTGAACGGGGTCTGCCCGGATAACAACAGAGATACTTAACATTGTTTCCTGTTTATTTCCTTTAGAGCTGTGCATTATTAGGACATCACAGAAGAGAAGATAACACACCTGCTCTCCCCTTTGTGGCTCCTCGCTTCCAGAGTGTTAAATTAAAATTGACCTTCTTGAGCAATGTGAGGATACAAACTGAAAGGGCAACCTGATAAACTCTGCATTATACGTGTCTTATAGTGAAAAAAGTAGATTGTAATCCCAGATGAATAATAATGTCTCATCAATTTAACTAAGATGACAAGAAACAGCAGGGTGCAAAGAGCAAGTTACATATAAGTTACATTTAAAAGTACTGACAATTTACATGTCTGATTTCTCATTTTATAATGGTTTATAATGTAGGCTACATACAGGTAAATTGATTTGCTGGTTTTAAAGAGCACTTCAGTTCCAAAAACAACTCCTGCTGTCGGTAGCAGGAATCCAAAGATCCTCTTGGCTTGCCATACATGTCTTCCACAGTTACACAAAATCATTCTTCCTGTTCAGTAGTCTTACAAAAATACTTTTTAAAGTTCCACCATTATGGAAAGTATAACATCTACTTTTGCCTTTAATTTGCTAAAACGCTGCTTAAAGAATTACATACAGTGATAGTCATACATCATCATATTACTAGTACAACCAAACTCTTCATTAGCGTGGAAATGTTTCCTTTCTGTGCAAAAGTAAAACATAAATAGACTGCATTTATTTATCTAGTCTTTGCAACCACTTAAAGCACTGTACAAGACAAAACAGTATTTACCCATTCAGGTATAAGATAAGTGGAAGAGCGGCTCTGGCTCCCGAACCACAGCTACCCTCCTAATCCATCCTTTATGACATGAAAACAACATTCGTTCACCGAGTCAAAATAAAGAATTTTGAGCAAAGCACCTCTGTAATATCCATGATACAACAGCTTATTTGTTGTCTTAGCATGTACACTGTCAAAGTCTAAAATAAAGAGCTTAGTCCTTCTCTTCACTTCCAACTATTATTCATCTAATCAGGAGAACTTAATATAATTGAAACGAAAACATCAATCTTTGAGGAAATTACTAGAATGCTTTAAGCTCCAGATAAATCTAAGATTTGTCTGTTATTACTGTCTTTTTAATTGCCTGTACCTAGCTGCTAAAAGTGTGTTGCTGGCACGCAAGTGACTAATAATTATGTTGTGCATCGCAACAGCAAGATTCTACCTGCAGTGATGAATTTTCAGTGTGATTGGGACCAGAACAGCAGAGGATGTGAGCCCCAGAGTTTTAAATATCCACCAGAATCACTGTCAAAACTGAGATCATTAAAATAAATGAAAATATTTAGCTTGATATTGCTGATGTTTTGTTAAGAACAAGCATTACAAACCAGATTCACCTGCAGATATGAATAGCTACAGAATGATCGCATGTTCCATTTATGGCTTCGATAAATTTTACATCCTCTTAGACAATGGTTTTCTTCAGGATTGAGCTCATTTTACAAATTTACAATCAATAAGTAGAAAAGAGGGATGTTTCTTGTAAAGTTGACAATGAGGTGGCGGATGGTTTTCACTTGATAGCAACACTTTGCAAAAGATGTGCAAAATTAAAACAAAAAAACAAAAAAAACAAAACAAAAAAAAACATTGATCATACTTGAAAATGTTATCTGTTTGAGACTTCCCTTTATTTACCTATATTCGTTTAATGTAGCATTACTTTTAACCCACATTTTAAAACATTCACTTATATTTTACAAATCTTGTTACATACCTACATTTGTTTTCACTCTAATGTTGGTTAATTTGCTTTAGGTTTATTATATATTTATGTCAACTTGCACCACCTTCTTTATAGCATTATTCCTTTTCACCACACATTCACCTTACATACAGTTTTTACACAACTATATTTTCCTACATCTTCCCCTAGTACATATGCCAGCTGTCCAAATGATAATTTATTGAGATTAATCATAACTCTTGGTGTGCTGCCAGCTCTTACTTTGCTGCGTATGATCAACTCTAAAACCGTTTTTTTAGTGACAGCTGTGAACAAAATAGAACAAGGGAGGGGAAAAAGCTGCATTTCTGGCTGAATGAACAGACAGCAGCCAGCTTTCCTCTTCTATCACTTAACAAGAAAGAGTCTGGATTATGTGGAGTTGAGTCCCGGAGGGATGCATTGTAGGACAGCAAGCCTGAGACCTATTTGTGACCTTCCTTGAATGCAGGCCTGCGGATAGGAATGGACTGGAACGAGGTCTTGAACTTGCTATTCGCCAGGTTGGCCACTTTCTTGATGTGTCTTCTTGTCTGGCTGCAAGGCTTGCAGTTCTCTCCATTTCTTTGTATTTTTTGCAGTCAGATTTTTGCATTGATCTACCTTTTTCTCACCTCTACCATTTTAAAACTTTCATACCCACATTTCTTGTTAATTCAACATAACTTTCATCCCCCTTTTATTGTCTGTTGATGTGTTTTAAAACTAGAAATAGGTTTCTTCATTCTTCACATAGTAATAACAACAGTGCAGACCCAGTTTAATGCCAGAAAATGAGAATACAGCTACACTGTTAAAACTTAGTTAAGTTAGAAGAATCTAGAGTATTCTGACTACAGGACTCCTTAAACAAACTTGTTTAAAGAGTCCTTTAGTCAGAGCCGATTTAAAGAGAAAAATGAAGGTTAATTATAAAACAATCACTCATATATATTCACTTGTAATGTCTGTCAAATGTTGCCCACAACAAAGCACAGCAGAGAGTGGGCAGCAGCGATCAGACTTCTCTGCAGAGATGCAGATTAAAATAATGTCTATATTAACCTGAGTAATTTTAAAAAATGTGCCTTTTTGGTAAACCCCACTGTTCAAACATAGTCAACATATTTCTTATCAAAAATCTAAGTTCTAACAAAATAGTATATGATATCTTAGATTTTTGATATCTTTTACAAAGCAGTGACCACCACAGGCTGTGTGGCAGTCAAGTAAAGTCCTTCCTGTCACTCAGCTCTCTTCTTTAATGCTCATATTAAAGGCAGTACACTCCTTCTGTGTGAGACAGATCCAGTGAAACGACTTATCACTGTAAATGGTTACACAGTTTGGTGGAAAGGTTCTGCTGTTTGAGGGGATCCTCACAAAATCCAAGCAGCAACAAGGATTCTGAGAGAGTAAACATAAACATAATTTAGCATTAAATCTTTGGTAAATTAACAAAATCAAAATTACTATATAAGATGTCTGTCACAGCAGCCTGAGGCGTTAACTTGAAGGTCTCAGCAGAGAGGCAGTGAAAACAACAAATAGAGTTGTATCAATATCATAGGACTGGCGTACGGGGATACCGGGGATTTCCCCGGTGGGCCGATGGGCCAGTGGGCCGCGGCCGCAACATGAGAGAGAGGGGCGGGGCGGATCAGGCTGTGGCAGAGTCGCCTGTCAATCACGCTGC
>JAPZDY010000026.1:2209094-2219630 GCA_029783645.1 Ctenochaetus hawaiiensis
TGTCGCCGTTTGGTTGCTTCCCACACCGCGCATGAAGTGGGCCTCTCTGTCAATGACTTCCCGGGCCACCCTCCCCATCCCAGTCCGTCCCTGTACACATCACTGAATGAGCCAGAACAGCTAGAAGAGCAGCTGGTTTCAATAAAGTCAATACAAACACAATTAAAGATATCTGCATCAACTAACATAATGCTGCCTTTATAGGGAATAACCTAATCAAATTAAAGGTAAACAGTAGCATTAACAGCTCAGCTTCCAGGTGCGCAGCAATTAAAGAGTGAGCAGAGAACTTAAGTTACAGCTTAAGTGAACTATTCTGGGCAAATAAATCGAAAGCAACTGGACTCGGCAATATGTGTGAACTATGTGTGAACTGAAGTGAACTACACTGCCATAATGCAGACTTTTTGTTGGATATTGCAGTGAGAAGAGTTAAACGTATAAGTGCAAGCTTTACTTCATCTGCTTGGGAGCAGTTCTTCCGTACAATTAGGGATTAAATCCATCACACTGGATGGGCTAACCTTAGATTAACCAAATGAAGTAGTTAAATTAATCTGGCTAAAAGGATCTCTTTGTTAACAATCTGTATGATCACTTGATTAATCAAAATACTTTACCGTAGCGATTTCACCATAATCCCAGATAACTACAGTTTGATACATTTCAATAAGTACAACTCTACCATAATTTATAAAACATGATGGCTACAAAAATAAAACCCAAGGTAATAAACCAGAAGTATACTTTATTGTCTCTTAATGTAACTTTAATTTAATGCACTTATCCACGTATCCCAGCCACAATCCATTGGGCAATAACTGCTTGACAGATCAGCAGTCAAAATGAGGTCAAACTCAATCATCCTCACAATACAGAAATATGAGTGTAGTTTAAAGATCTAAACTTTTTCTTGAGACCGTAAATTTTGGATGTAGTAACTTCATTAATTCTACCCTGTTTTTTGTTTTTTTCAGTAGTAATGCAGTAGTGTCAGTAATTAGTAACAATGTCTACGATTATGTTTTAGTTCCTCTGTTTTGTTCTGAAAAATCTAATCGATGCACATAATAGGTTCCATTTTTTTGCCTCTTTCCCTCAGTGCACTTTCCGCCTCAGTGACCAGTCGTCCCTGTTTACTCTCATAAATGATTAATGATTGTTCATGAAAGCCCCTGAAAAGAACTGCTAATACTTCTCATGTCTGACTCGTATCATTTAACCCACATGAATGATTCATCGATGGAACGATTAATGCTTCTCGGGGTATGTGAACTGAAAAAGTGATATTCAGTCTGTTTACTAACTTCACTGTGAATTTGATATTTTATGTGTTGTATCTGATATGAGTTGTTTGAATTAAATCATGGGACAAACGCTAGGGTCTACGAGTAAATCCTTACCCAGTGGACATAAATGCAGCATCCCTGCAGCATCCTTGGGGCTAAAATGCTGAGTTTGTTTTTGTTTGTTTGTTTTTTAACTGATTTTCAATGCAGCAGGGGCCAAAATGTGAGTATTTATGAGGCTCCCATTGGGTGAGCCTTCAGGACGTATGCCACAGCCATGGCATTCCTACTTCTACATTGGTTGGGATCATTTCTTGCATGTCATCTCACTCTCTTCCCTGTGTTTCCTGTTTCCATGTTTCTATTTAATGACTTTTCTAGACTCCAATTTCAAACTAGATATGATGGTACTGTCATAAATAATTAATAATATAACCAGAATGCACACGGAGTAGCAATAACCAGACATACACCTTCAGCTAAGCTCCTGGCACCAGAGTAAAATAGATAAAACTTTAAATTTCAAAGAAAAATTAGTCTTTCATTATTAATAAGTGTCACCTGGAATAGAGTCATTTGTTGGTGCCAGGGATCAAACCAGTGACCTTTAGGTTACTTAAAGGCCTCTTTATCTCTGCCCCCTCTGTTTTAGTTTGTTAATGCAGCATTTTTTATTTTTCCAATGTATTAATGATTTAAAATAATCTACTTTATGCGGTTAGGGGCAGTCATCTATTGTGAGAGGAATTTGTGGGGGAAAATGCTTTCATATGAATACTGCTACAGCTTAAAGAGGAATTGAATCAATTGCTTAAAAGACTGTTTTAAATTTCCTGCTAGTGACAGACATGGTACTATAAGAGTAATGCTTCTTCTATATGCAGTCAGGACAATGCATTCTGTAGTCCTCAGAACTGGATCTAACTTTCTACATTAATCCTACTGACTGAGATCCCCTCAGACTCTAGAGCTGTACTTCTTGTCATTTCTCACAGGTACATTATTCTTTTATTTCAAATTTTTCATGGCTATGTCCATCAGTTACAGTAAAGCCACTCAGTCATTTTGAAGGCAACACTCAGATGCAACAATACAGATTTCCTGCAGTGCCTATTATCCTAAATAACAGAGATAGGCATGAAGGCCTCACTAGTATAGTTATGTGTTCAGGCAGCTTTTTTACCTGTGTGTAACCAAATCCATATTTGCAATGAGCAGGCTTAAACTGTAAGTGGGTGGGGCTTAGACTAGAAGTGGGCGTAACCGACCAGGTGTTAATTCAAGCCTAAAATTAATATAGATTGATTAGGCAGTGTTATATTTATGTTATATATTAGCATATATACTTTTGCAGAAAAAGCCTCAAACTTAGCTCAAAACAATGTGATTTATGATTACAAGGGTAAAATATCTATTTACAGAACAAGTTACTTTAGTGAATAAACACAAACCTTGCAGTTTCAAGTTCAAACAGGAGAGGCAAGTGAATGGCGTTATAACAGATGATATGACACAGTTCAGTCTTGCAGAGTCCTCAGTTCCTAGACTCTGCAGGGAGATTATTAATCAAGGGGCATCTGGCCTGAGTGGCACCAAGATAGATTCTCAAATGGAATCCACACTGGTGGTGGTGGCCGCTGATGATTCAGCAGGGACTGATATCTGATTAAGATGAAAAAATGGTGAGACTGATGAATCTGCTAAAACTGGTGGTGATGGAAAGGTGGAGGGGCACATCGAACAACAGCATGAACTACAATTCAGAGACAGAATCATTTTTTTTTTAGCATCTGACTTTTAAAGTTGGTATTCTACCCCTGCATATTACTTGACCTTAAAAAAGGAAATATATTAGCACCAAAAGAAACATGTGGCCTAGCAAGCATGGGATCAGGGACAGCAGAGGCCAGGGAATGTTGTGGCATGATAGGGCACTTAGAGTAATGTCAGTGGCTGAGGTGTGAGTGCCGGAGCAGGTGCCTGTGCATGAATCAGCAGGATTTAAGAGGCAAAAAAGTACTCTGAGAAGAAAATGAGCCTTGCAGGTTAACAAGACAAGCGACTGAAGGTGAGCATCAGTTGACTGAAAAGAAATTTCTAGAGCAGGCAGAGTTGACATTGTGGTATTTGTTAATAAAGGAAAGGGAGTGCATAGTTGATCAGAATCATAACATGGCTGGTGAGAACATTCCTACACTTAGCTTGAGGAGCTAAATGATGAGTTTTCTTGGAGCTGTAGTGAGGCCAGAGCTCATTCTGTACTTGTGGTTTCACAAGCCACATCATAAACTAAAGCTTGAAGTTTTGAGAACTCCAGTCTTGGAGTCAGAGTAATGCCTTGAGCCTGTAATGTTTCCAATTTCTCAGAGCTGACTTTTTGAGAGCAGCAATCCAAGCACTAGGCAGAGCAGTTGATGGAAGAGAAGCTGACTCAAGTAAGTTGTCATCAATAAGTCTGACGTTGTGAAATTAGATGACAACCTGAAAACAGAACTGGATCTCAGCATAAATGACCAGCCACTGACAAATTCAACAACAGCATGAACTACAAGGGAGAGAAGCAAAGGTAATTTTAATTTATTATTTTTTTTTTTACAAAGCTTTTTGCAATGAAGAAAGGAAATGTAAAAAAAACTGCCACAATACTGCTGAATTTGATCTTATTTTTCAATGTGCCTTTTTAGACCTCAGGGGCGTATTTTTTCTTTTAAAACATTGAGAGCTTTGTTGTTTAATTTGATCATTTTTAACCAAAATAGTCTGTTTTGTACAATAAGTTAAAGACTCCTGAATGCAATTTTATCAGATGATATTTGGAGTCATTTTCAATATAATAAATGCTAAAGAAAAATACAAGCTATGTTTTCCACACTTTTATCTTGTGATAAAATTCAAGGTTATGGCATAACAAAACTTGCTTGATCCCTGGTTCCTGTTTTTTGTGCTGTCAGAAATAATAAGAAAATAATTGTTCAACACTGATCTAAACTTACCCTTTTCATGTTGATAACAAATGACTGAAGACAAAATCCATCTTTACCATCCATCCTTCCATGCATCTAGGTTCAGAGTCACTGCCATCAGAGAGCTTTATGAACAGCCTTCCTTTTAAGAGTTTTTATTCAACTAGCCTATCCAATGTATTCAGACACTTCAACATAACTTAAAATTGAATCTATTCCTATTTTATGTTGTAGTGTGAAAGGCTTGAACCAGTCAATTAAAGACTTGACACAAAACTTGTATATAGTTTAAAAGACCTAAAATACAGCATAATCCCATGGTAGAGTATAGAGTGTTGAAGACACTGAATTGGCTTTCTGGCTTTCTTGCTAGATTTAGCTAGTTTTCTGGCCCTCTCTTTGACTTTTTTTCACAATAAGTGCCAACTGACAAATTTAACAACTTATTTAGATTTCCAGGGAAATGAATTGTAAAAATTCATGTGCTCCAAGTAATGCAGTCCACATTCGTACTCTGTTTTGTTCAAACAATTTGTATTTCATCAACAGCAAGAGGCATATGGGCATGTGACCTAATCTGAAGACTTTTAGTGACTTTTAAAGTCAAAAGTCAAACAAACACAACAGTATGTGAGAGCATTACAACATGTCGTGTGAAATGCCCACCCAGAAGTCATGTGCTGCCTTTTCCACCTTTTCCACTTTTGTCCAACGCTGCTCTGTCTTCTTTTGACATACAAACATATGGAGAATAGCTGAAGTATCCTTAAAGTTTATATTAACCTACTCAAAAGATTGTGTTTAACTTTAAAACCCTATTTTTCTTTAATACATGCATTTTCTACAGCTTAGTCTAGTATTGAACATTTTATAGTGCACTACAAATTTGAATATTTCCACAGCTCATTGAGTTCTGTATGAGTTTAAAAGAAAATGAAGAATAAATGTTCATCTCATTGTCTTGACTATCTCCCACCAGCTTCTTAATCACAACACCTAATCACCTGATAATGTGAAATTAATGAACCTTGGCAAACTGTGTGTAAATGTGCATATGTATCGGTGTCTATTAATGTTCTAATTACCTGCTAATATTAAAACACTGAACCTCTGCAAGCATAAGCACAGCTCTGTAATGTGTGTGTATGCATACATCTATATGTGTGTATGTGTAAATACAGCAGTAATTCCTTAGGTCTGTGTCAGAAAGTTAATGATGCATGGAGTCATTAATCAAGGTACAATGAGGGGCTGTTGCAACAAGACTTGTCATTTCAGTACTGTGTGTGTAGTGTATGTGTTGTTGTGTATGTTTGCCTGCATCCAATACTGTATCTCCTACAGTCATGTTTCAACTAAATGTGTGTGTGTTTTGCCAAAACATACTATTTACAGTCATGCTTGAGTGTCCTACAGAGTAACAGCATGAATGTAGAACTATTTAAAGTTCCCTTCCCTTTCTTTACATAAAGTGACACTCATCACTTCAGATGTAAATTCCAGTACTTCAATGAACACTTCAATGTGCTTTCTTCACATAAGTATCAAAATATGTCTACAACACCATTTTTCTTGACCCTTGTAAGATGTGTTTCAAGGCTAGAGACTACCTTTTGTGCTGTACATGTGAAGTCTCCCTCTTCTCTGCCATCATTTGCTGGACCTCTCAGCAGACTCTGACGCAATAAATTACCATATCCTTCCCTCCACCCCTTGAGAATAAGGAATTTCAGCCATCATACCCTAAGAACAGCACTAGATGACTTAAAGATAATTATGTTGGAACTTTATAGCTTCACAAAGGAGTTTCTCAGGGTTTTGATCTTGGTCCCCATCTTGTCACTTTGTTCTTTTCTCTTTTATTCACTCACGTTTTTTCCTGCCACAGCTATTCATGAATTTCTGTCCTTTTTCCAGTTTCCTTAGAACATTACTTTCAAGTACAATGCATTATTTGTCATCTGACAACATTTACATCACACTACCAAGCTCTGATGTTCAATTAACAATTTCATATGTCTGCACAGAGTTTTCAGCCTGTGCATACTACTGATTATCAGTTGTAACAAGGATATTGAACAGCTTAAATGACTGTAGAATCTTTTGACAGAAGCTAAAAAAATATGCCACCAGATAAAACTACCTTCTTATATTTAAATAAATATTGTAAATAAAATATATGTAATCTTAGGAAAACTATGGGCAATTAGCTGACAGATGTAAGTTCAATGTATAAAGTAAACTGTTCTACTCCTTCAAAAGGCTCTGAGTAAATGAATGAAATGCAGAAAGTGAGGAAATCATTCCCTGTCTCCCTCTTGCAAGGGCTTTCTCTACAATTTAACAACTATTCCTTTTAAAAAGTCCTTTTGGAATAAATCAGGTCTCAGGACCTTTGATGAATGAAAGCGGATGACATAAAAAAGCATCACCTTTTTCCTGCCTACTCATATGTTTGTCAAATGAATCTGTAATCAAATCTTTTACCTGGCATTTCACATCCCGTTGTTGGCAAATGAACTCAGAGGCGGTGAGCTGATTTTTAGTGACAGTCTTTCTTGGCTTCAGTCACGATCAGTTAGCATCATTATCCCTGGTTTGTGAATGTGCTGCCCGTTAATATCCAAGATGATTTGCAGAGGAGGCCAGTCATTAACCTTCTGAAAGCTCAAATATGCTGGGAAATAGAGGATGTATGAACCATTTTTCTGAGTATGTGTTGGTATGTTCAGCCACATATGGCTCATTATTAATGCATGTATGTGTTTCCATGGCAAAAGGCTAATGTTTATATAATATACAGCATGCCTTTTATGCCTATGTTCCATTCTGTGCCCATGTGAATGTTCATCTTTCGTTGTGCTTAAAAATACATGATATGAGTGTATGTGTGTGCGTATAAGAATTTGTGTGTGTGTTTGTGAGATGGTTTTAAATTAAAATCAGATCATTAGATATGTGAGAAGTGAATAAATGTGTTGTGATGTGAATTCAATACAACATGAATGGAATAAATCCCCATACAAACTTGGGGGATAAAAAGTTAGGAGTCTAAGAAGAGCATTTACAGTATTTTACGTAAATATACATAGAACATGTGGGTGTATTGGACTTACTGCATACCAGTGAAGATTCCCCTCCAGGTCAGTGTGCAAGTTCAATTGTGTATGTGAGTCTGTCAGTCCATCACTGTTACTGCCGAAGGGTTGTGCTGCTGATGGGAGTTTCTATACATGCAGGGTGAATAATTTCTACTCAGTTGGCTACATGCTGCGCCCACTGGGTCGTGAAAGTCACTTTGTGTCACAGTAATTGGCAGGGTGATCCTTTGCATGGTGATTAGGCAGCTCACTCTTGCTAAAGATGTCTATGTATCCAGGAGAATTCATAAGGGTGGCATTGGAAAAAGATGTTCCAGGGGCAGAACAGGGATTGTTATGGAACACAAGAAGTCCATGCCCATTCAAACATTTAGAAAGAAAAGATGAAGGCCAGAAATCTTAAGTTTGACCCTTCAAACTCCAGGCAAACACCTTATCCGTTGGAATATTCTTCAATTAAAACTCTGATACAAACGTGAATTAAACATTTAATATAACCAATGGTCAGCGCATAGAGCTTGGTTCTACTGCTGTGCATTACATCAGCCAGAACTTTTCAGTTTCATGTAGTGATTTTATATTTATATATATATATTTGCATATTTTGTCTAGAGTCAGATACTTCTTATAGTGTGAGGCAGACACAGACATTATCGCTAAAGTTACGGAGATTGTGTACACTACAGAAAGGAAGAACACACACACACAGGCACACACACAAAGATACACACATACACACACAAAAATTTAATTACGTTGGCACAAGACATTTGATGTCAATATGTGAAGCAAGATTAAAAAAATAAAAGTAGTAAATAAATAAATTATAAATTATAAGAATACTTAAAAAATAAATAATATACATTTTAAACCTACATGTTGCTTAAAAGAAGTAAAAGAATTGATTTTTGAAATTAGCATACTTCTTTTTGAAGGTCAACAACCCAGAAAGTGACTCCATAGTCAGCAACATCAACAGAGTTCCTACAGTAACATGCAAACATGCAAATACAACTAAAGCTGTTTATGTCTTTGTCTTTGAAAGCTGCAGCATGTAGCTGCAGGTTCAAAAGAGTTATAAAAGTTTCGCATAAACGAACATGCATACACACACCCACACACACACACAAGTACACACAGTAGCCTATTAAAGACACTGATCAACAGCAGTGCTGCAAGTGCGAGATGCCACCTGCTAGCTGTACACAAATCAATCAGGAAGAAGCATATAGGTCACCACACAAACGCACACAGCTGGCACACACACAAATGGTGTGTGGGCTTTCACACAAAGATGCACATAAATGACATTTGTTGGCAGCTCCTGGTGACAGTACTTTCCTCTCTAGGACCATGGGAAGTAAAACCCACTGACAAATAAAATCCTATAGAAGTGGATTAAGAACAAAATATGATTTTAGGAAGTTAATTAAACTGTTTGCTACATGTATGCTGAAAATCTTGCTTGTTGTTGTTTAAATAATTGAGATCATTTACCTTTATAAAATGATATAAACCAAGTAGTGCTTCAATAAAGCAACTTGTACAACAGTGCATGTCTCCCATCTGGCTGAGTTTGGCCATTGAGCAACTGTGTGTCACTGAATTCACTGGAGTTTAAATAAACAAGGAGCCTAAATGGAGAGCCCTGGCCCATATTCGTTTTAAGTTGCAGATTCCTGTCCACTTAAAGACATTAAGAGAAAATGCCAAATAAGTGTGTACAGAGCTTTCTGAAAGCGCTGGCTGGCAGCCAAACAGCTGACTGCTCATTTAAATCAAGCTGCTACTTGATTACACTTTTTTAGAAGGGAGGGGCATGCCTGGCTGACTACTTGAGATCACTGTGGAAAGCAGAG
This sequence comes from Ctenochaetus hawaiiensis, assembly GCA_029783645.1. NCBI lineage: Eukaryota > Metazoa > Chordata > Actinopteri > Acanthuriformes > Acanthuridae > Ctenochaetus > Ctenochaetus hawaiiensis. Next base: position 2,218,307 of record JAPZDY010000026.1, read on the forward strand.
TATGTAAAGTGCAATGGAAAACATGACAAGAGAGAAGTGGTTTTGGCAAAACCATTTAATAGTTACACATTTCAGTTAAAATGCCAAACCATCCTTGCATGGTAAACTATATTAAGCACTGAGATATTGTACAAACTGGGTCTATTTTTTGGTAAAATGTTCCCTCATTTCATGTAAGGGATGTACAACTTGAAATTTGGTTAAATATGAATGTGAAAAGTGTCCACTTAAAAAAGAGGTAAACAATCACTTGTTAGGCATGAACACAAATCTGTCTCTCTTTTCTTTGGACCGACACAACTGAGCAAGAGGAGGTCACAAAACCTTCCAGGTGTGTAATAGAGATCATGATAAAGGCTAACTTTGAAGATGGATGTCTTTTGACCAATTAGTACTGATTACTTATGTGATAAGGTAGTACTGACCACTAAGTCTCAATGGGTTGGAACATCAACATGTTGGCAAGTGTTAGTTTTGATCTTTGATCCAACAAGTTTAATGGCAGCTCTGGAAGAAGATTTTTTGATTTTTACAAAAACACTTTATTTACATTAAGAAAGTAGTTTACACATTACCCATCAGGAAAGTGCTTATGTGCTTAAAGTGCTTAAATACAAGAGTCATAAATAAAATTTAAAAAAAAATACAGTGAAACATTTAGCCAACCAGAAAATGTGCAAATTCCAGTTGATCATCAACTACAGTGCAGAGAATGTTGTTGTAACACCAGATGTTTTTAAAAAGCTGTAAATCTTTTATCATTTTATAAAAACTGAATTCCAGTCTTAGCCGACATCTGATGCTACAGCAGAAAGCTGTGGCTGCCTCTTGACCTGGTTTATCCTCCACTTTGTTCTTCCTGGTTACATGAATAGCCAGTTTAGCTTCCCCGGAAATGAAGTTTAAAAGCTGCCACTTTTTTTGATTTGCTTTCTTGTGTCCTGCACCATAGATACAACTTCTCATGCTAAAAGTTTCACTGAATAAATTAAAAACATTGGTTAAAAGAGTGAAGAGCACTGCAAGTCTCTTACACTCACTAAAAACATGAAAGGCTGTCTCACGAAGGAGACAGAAGGGACACTGGTTTGACACAGCAGGGTTAATAACAGAGATAAAAGCATTGGAGGCAATGGCACCATGTAAAATTCTCCACTGGAGGTCGGCCGTTCTTTTCCTGAGGGGAGGTTTGTACAATATCTTCCACTGTGGGCCCAGTCCATCTCCCTTCAGTTTGGTGGTCCATGCAGTGGGTGTTCTGCCACACAGTCCTTTTTTGTTTGTGACCTTCACACAGTTCTGGTAGAGGGCCTTCTTGTTGGCC